>CM053980.1:12075307-12384556 GCA_028641955.1 Protonibea diacanthus
AAATATCATTATTAGTAATAGAAAAAAATGATCAAAGCAACCAAAATGAGTTGCAAAAGAATCTCATTACTATCAGATTGGATGATAGCGTTAAACCTAAAAGAGCTGGTTTCCAGATACTGTATTATGTTTGGGCATCTTCATCATCTTCCTCAGTCTCCAGGCTGTTTCAGTAATACTGCTGTGCTGCCTTGTTCCCCACCTGAACTCCCAAGCCTCCTAATTATTCCACAGAGGTGTGAAGACCACCACCCTTACTGTCCCCTGCTGGGCTGTCACTGGAGTCGTCAGCTACTGCAGGTGGACCCTGGCACCACCAAGTCCTGACAATCCATCTCCCTCTTGCACCCACTCTTGCTACCCCTCCTTCTCAATGGGGACAATGACAATACAAGAAGAGAGATGAGAGAGAGGATCATATGAGTAGGCAAATCCAAGGGGCTGTGAAGGGGATTTCACAGCTCAATAAGTTTGGACAATTTGTTTACAATCCCTATTATTACAGCCCCCTTGGGAGTAGGTGTATGCATAAACATTTATTCATTTTAGATATTGCAGATTATCTGGGAGTAGGTTCACTCAGGAGCATGATGCAAAGGCTCCTAAAGTGCAAGAAAAAGTACCACAGGGGGTCAAAGAGAGACGGGAAGAGGATGAAGGCAGCGCGAGTGAGAGTTAGCGAGGTCACACGCTCCTACACACACACACACACACACACACACACACACACACACCCATGCACACACACACATTCTAACCCCCCGCAGACAAAGCCTCCACAGGCTCATCTGGGCAGTGCTGCTGCCCCTCAGGGACACACCTCCAAGAGAGATGGCCTGACTAACTCTCCATGGCAACTAATCAATAAGTGACAGAGTCAGTCAGGACTGACCCGTAGCTGAGTGTGTTCCACCTCCCCCCATGTTCCCAGGGTTACACTGCCATAAACCACACACACACACATAAACACACATACAGACTGGGTAACACTAAAGTACCCCCAACCTGACGAGTGCCCCCCCAGGAATATAAGTCTGTACTTGCAAACATTTTTCCAAACATGTGCAGGTTTTTTTTTTTTTTTGTGTGTGTCCCTGTGTTTGTTGGGGCTGCACACGTAGGTACAGGTTACTGAATGAACAGCTCCTGACAATAGCGATATGATCAGAGGGCTTCTGATGGAGCAGAGTCACAGCACCACCATTGTGTTATCTGTCAATCTGTGTTTCCTCTCACTGTCCTCGACAAACACTAATCAATATCTGTGGCCTAGATGAGAGCCCTAATCTTCCCCCTTGCCATCCCCTTAAGTCCTCACCCCCCCCCCTCAACTCTGCATTGTCTTGCAGCAGTCCCATACTCTCTTCGCCATCCCTATAGGCATATATACATCAAGACATATACACTTGGCCCCATTTTTAAAGCTTTCAAGATGGGTCAGAAGTGGGGTCACATCTCCAGTTTGGCAAATTAAAAACAACGCTACATGCTCCAGTGTTCATACACAAAGTGATGTGCGCCAAAGAAGGGGACCATCTGCAGCAGACACACTTTTACACACTAGAGTGTCTCGCTTAGTGTCTGAGCCTTAATGCACATTGAAACCAACTGTTTGGATGTAATTGCCCTTACAGGTTATTCAGGAAGAGGCCTCATAATCCAGTTTCATTCTTGGTTGTGTGCTAATGTGCACATGTGTGGTTTTACACATTTTCCCTCCAACCACAATTACAAGCGAAAACAAGTTTAAGTAAACCTCAGTAGCTCGGAGTTTAACAAAAATGTCAAAAGGATCTCCTTCAGAAAAAAAAAAAAAATCTCTAAACATATAACCCGGGCAGCAAGAAAACAGAATCCTCCCATTTCAGCTGTTCGTGTCATTTGTGTTTGTTTTGTTCGGGACAAAAGAGGCGGTAATCCTGTCTCATATTTGACACGTCTCATATTCACACACACCTGCTGGGACAAAGTAAACACACCTTCAGAGTCAGACACCTTAATGGATGACCGTCACATTAAAACCTAAGTCAGGATAAACCCTAAAGCAGCCATGTTGACATGATATGGTAAAGAGACTTGCGCATTCCCGAGATGAGTGATGAGAATGCGGCACATCACAGTGAACTTATGTGTACAGTGTGTAGTCTGTACACAGGTTAAACAAGAGCATGCATGCAGGTGTGTTTTTTTTTTCCTGCCCAGTTTTAATAATGAAAATGTACAAATGTACAGTCAGTTAACATCTTTACGTGTTCTATACTAACAGAAGCTGAGAGTCTATTAGGCTTTGATTCTTGTTATTTACTTTCCATTGATATAAACACAAGCAACTTGCTACTGGGAGGACACATTTTCATAATTGGCGGTATGCCTGCCTTTGAAGCATTTCCCACTCAGCATTCCTTGTGGTTGTGTAAGGCACGGTGATCCAACCACAGCTATCATTAATGAGACATTTGCATCATGGAACAAGTCTGTTGGCGCTCGCATATGTTCAGGCAAGGTAAATTAGACGTGTACTTAAGGGAGAAAAATGGTCAAATGTGATTTTCTAGTGTCTCTGGTGAGTGCTGTCAGTGAATGAGTGAGTGAGTGGGTGAGAGGGGATTGAGAGGACGGTGCAGTGGAGAGGGATGGCTCTCAGTGGGTCAGCCCAAAAGCCCTGACCCCAGGAGGATTTGATGCCATTTTCCCACGCAGGGAGTCGACCTGAGAGGAGCTCGTTAACAACATCTGCCCCAGTTCAGGGAGATTAACCCCCACCCCCCCAACCCCCGCACCTCTACACCCTCACGCACACACACACACATACATACACACCGCTCCTCTGCTGTCAATCTCAGTACCTCTCATGAGTCCCACCGCTTTGGACAGCCCTGACCACGCTGGACGGGCCACTCTAGGCCGCCTCAAGGCTCAGCTCAAAGGGCCTCCGGGAGATCCCAGCCAAAGCAAATCAATACAGTCTGATTGTGTCAAAGGTGCAGTTGCTAACTGCACACACACATCTATTCATCAGTCAAAACTATGTTGTTAGGTGATGTTTGATCTGTACATCAGACGAGGTTCCAGATTTGAGTTCAAGATTACGTGAAGAGTTGCGAGTTTGTTCAGAAGGTGTGTTCCCACTAGAAGTTGCCAGGCAGGTCAAGCAGGTGAGCTGGTGATGTCATCAACGTCAAGTCTCTCAGACAGATTTGTGTAATGAGTTTTCCACTCATCACGCTGACGTAAAGAGAGACACGCTAAACACGCATCTCGTTCACATATACACCCACGAAAAAGTGCACCTGGCAGGGCATGTTCTGACATAATATGAGGAGAGACCTGTGAAAAACAGGACTGACTGAATCACGGCCTAGAGCACGGCTGCTGTTAAGCTGGAGCCTTGCATGCGCTGCACATATACATAGGTACGCAAAGGCTCACAGTGGCAGAATCCACTGGGAATCCGCTGAATCCATGTTCTACAGGGCTATAATTAGGTTAGTTTTTGGAGAGGGGGTTAAACAAACAGGGGCTGTGAGGTCATAGGCAGATGGAAGTGGGATATGCCTGCACTTGCTGAGTGGGCACAGAGCTCCACATGACAGGAGAGAGAGGCCCTCCGGGCGCTCAGCAGGGAAAGAGCGAGGGGGAGATGGGGGGGTGTTTGGGAGCCCAACTCGGATGGCCTCACTGCCAGAACATTCAAACACAATCAATAGCTATGCATGGTCCAGCCTCACACCTCTCCCCAAATGAGAGATTTTTACACCTTAATCATCATTACATGTGTTCACATGTGCCAGTCCCAGAGATCACAGAGAGAACCAAGCTTTACTGAACAGCTTTAGTGCTTCACTATGCTGACTTTTTTTTTTTTTTTTGCATCAGTTCATAAGCAGAAACCATCAACATTTTGGCTGAAAGCTGCCCCGCAACTTGGTATATTTGTTAAAGGAGCTGTGCAGGTGAGGTTACATAATTTTCAGAGTTTGATAAATGACTAAAAACCATCACTCTGTCTGGCCCACAGTAACACCTCTGACACAGAGGAGCAGGAAGAGAAAAGCTGCTTAATTACAAAAAAATGAGTTGGAAAGTGTGATTAGGTGACGGGTGGCTGCTGGCACGCTAGAATGACTTAAGACCCTGTCAGTGAATGCAGGGAGGTCTGGATAATCTTTCTCTCCACAAAGGTGCGTGGGGCTAATCCAGGCCGCTGTGCTGAGCTGTGGATCAAGTCCTACAGGGAGTGTGGGAAGGCCAGCAGGACCGCCACTGCTTCGGCCCTCTTGGTGGCCAGAGCTTATTTATCCTTAAGTACACTGCCGGCCCATTCATCCACACACACCTTGGCATTATTAGAGTGTCAGCCATAGTGAGAGTGTTTGGGGGACGTTAAGTTTGTGAATGGGATGTAATTTCAGTATAATTTGTTGTAAAAAAGAAATCCACCATATAGATAATAGTAACCAGAGCTCTAAACACAAAATCTTAACAGAACACACTCAGGGGTGGACAGATCGTCACAGTGACAGCAATTTCAAATGTCCCAGATGCAAATGAGCGCATCAGAAGTTTCTTTGTGCACATCAGGAAATAATATGAAAAAGATCAAATGAGAAAAATATGCAAAATACTTATTACAAGTTTTAGATGACATCTCTTCTGTTTCATGGGTGTATATGTTTACTTTACTTTTTTTTTTTTTTTTTACAGTTTACAACTGACACAGTTGACTTAATAATAAATGTGAAGCGATTGGATGCTCATCCCATGTATTCGCTCTGGTGTTTTAAATTATTATTATTTTTTTTAAGTAGAAAATATTCTAAATCTGTTCTTGTGATAAAACATGAAAAACACATTCAACCTGAGGCAACAAAGTGATGACAGTCCTTAGAATTAAACATTCCTAGCCTGTCTTCACCAGGTAAATATTAACATAAGTCAGAGAACCGGGTACATTTATTACAACTTGAACAGATTTTTTATCAAATATTTAAAACATAATTTGAAAATAAGACAAAGATTTATTTTCAACTAATGTTAATTTAAAACTAATGATCCTGTAAAAATGTTTACTATAAATATCAAATTCAAGACATGTATTTTGTAAGTTGATATTCTTGATTTTTAGTTGATGTTTAAAACAAGATCAACCATCTTTTTAATAATTCTTATTATTCTTTAAAGCTTGTGAGGTAATTGGAAGACCAAATGATTTGTATATTACCTTCTCCATGAAGAACAATCTGATATCACCCTATCAGGATTACCACTGTAAAAATACCAGCTCAGTGTGTTTGAATTTTTCCATGAAATCAATTTTTTTTTTTTTTTTTTTTTGCTCCCTTGGGATTCAAAAAACAAAACAACCAACTGATATTTCCAAACCTCATATTAACACACAACACACAGAGTCACAGATCATGTTTCGTACAAATTTATTCAGCATTTAAGAATAGAGGATGGTCTTAAAATATGTAGAAACGTCAGTTTAAATAAACCTTTTCGTTCAGGATAATGAGTAAACATGACACTGTCAAAAACCATCACAGAAAATAACATTTTACAAAAACAAATTTGAACATTTTTCACGTGACAAAACATCGGGTTCACAAGCTAAAAAGAAAAAAAAAATCTTACTATAAATAAAACTTGCGTTTGCGACCCGCACAGTCTTAACATTTCATTTTAACCTAGGTCATGAGGGGAGGAGGAGGAAAATAAACGAGAGATAGAGAGAGAGAGAGAGAGAGAGAGAGAGAGAGAGAGAGAGAGACTACAAAATTTGGACACAGTCGAGACAACTGACATTCTACAAATTAAGTGTAAACATTTATGAACCAACTTTCCATCCAGCTTTTCTGAAATACACCAGCCTCTCTTAATGAGGCCACATGCCTTTTCATAGAGAGAAAATATGGCATTAATTAAAATATAGAAGTCCAATTCTTCTACATAGGTTGATTGCTTATACTTGTGATAAAAAGCCTCTTTGCAATGCAATTTACTCTGGTGGGCTCAACGTTCAGTCTCAGTCCATTTCAAAACTCATTTAAAATGGACTCAACTCAAAAGATAGAGATAAAACTGTTTAGGAACGAAACTGTTGAACGTCGTTTCTTTAGCAACCAAAAAGTTCAAGTATCCGAAGTACTTTTTTTTTTTTTTTAAGTTTTAAGTCTTTTTTCTTGTGTTGTTCTCAGATGTGGGTGAGAGGTAGCGTCCCATTGACGCCAGTCCCTGCGGTCTGATAGTGCGGATGGACGCTGTGTAACCGGCTGCTCTGCAGGGAGGAATGCTCTGCGCTGTCCCCGCCGGGAGGCAGGTACATGCTTATCATATCCCTCAGGTCCCCCAAACACGCCCGCTGAGAGTGGGACGTGATGGCCGGCGGCGGTGAGCTCGGCTCGGTCTTGCACACGGACGCCATGGAGCTCAGTCCCATGGCACTGGTGGTCTGCTGCGTGTACGCCGGAGACATGCTGTACGTGGAAGCCGCGTTCATGTAGGTCTGCGCCGAGGACATCATGGGGTACTGGAGACCTGCCATCTCGTACCGGTGCATCTGCTGGATCTGGGGGCTGTTCATGCTGTGATGCTGAGGGTAGGCCAACTGGTCCTGCATGAGTGAGTACGCACTGTTTGTCCACCCGTTCATGTGCGCATAACCGTCCATCCTCTGCCCCACCGACACCGAGTTGTTGACGGCGCTGGCTCCTGGCGCTAACAGTCCACCGGGCAAAGAATACTTGTCTTTCTTGAGCAAGGTCTTGGTCTTCCTGCGGGGACGGTATTTATAATCCGGATGCTCCTTCATGTGCATAGCGCGTAGACGCTTGGCCTCGTCGATGAATGGCCTCTTTTCAGCGTCGGTCAGAAGTTTCCAGTCAGCCCCAAGACGCTTACTGATTTCAGAGTTGTGCATTTTGGGATTTTCTTGTGCCATCTTCCTCCGCTGTCCCCGGGACCAGACCATGAAGGCGTTCATCGGCCGCTTCACCCGCTCCTGGTCGCTGACACTGTTGTTCTTTGCGCCCGGCGCCGAGCCCGAGTTGGACTGCGGGAGCGGGGTCTTGATCTCGGTTTCCATCATGTTATACATTCGTGCGACTTTTTAGAGTTCACTCACAGGCACATAAAAAAAAAGTTCACAAAACAGCGCCAAAAGTCAAAGAGGTAGATGTACTGACCGATCTCATAAGAAGGTGGAAAAAAAAAAAAGTTCTGCCCAAAGAGGCAAATGTGTCTGCAGGTGCTTCTGGTTTCTCTCCGCTCAAAGCTGCTCTGTCCCCCACGGCTCTGAAACAGAAGTCTGTAAAGTTGCTCGCCAAGCTCATCTGTTAATAGCCCGAGTGGCCATGTGATGTAGATTGACAGCATGACAATGAGGAGCGGGCGACCAATCAGTGCGCAGCTCCCATATCCACCGCGTAACCAACCGCAGCGCGCAGCGCTGTGTTTTGGTTACAGGAGGAGGGAGAGGTAAAGTTTTAAAACAGCAGCGCAGCCCAACAACCTGAGCGCTAAATATTAAAGATTTACAGCTTTTATAATGTGAGAACGAAGTTGAGTAAGTGACGAAAAATGCGTGCATGTTGTTGTTTTGTCATTAAACCGGATCGCATTAAATCATTTCGGAACAAATGACATCCGTTTCATAAACAGCTGAAATTAAAGTCTTAAAGCTTTGAAGAGTAAAGAAGCACATGTGCCTTACCATATAATAAAAAAAAACCATACTATACATAACGTACAGACTATACATGCTGCAGGGAAACAAGGGATCAGTGTCAATAAATTCATTACAGAGGCGAATCCCAACAGGCCAAAACCATACCTGCTAAAATTAGTGCAAATTGTTCGAGTAAAAAGTTGAATATTGGAATAAAATGTGCCCTTGGCAAAGAAAAATCCTTTCATCTCTCTCTGCTGCCAGACACGTCTTTAGCTGCTTTAATCAAAACTTCACTAAATATAATTCTGCCAACATTAAAAAAAAAACAGTCTTATTGTAGAGATTGGGCTGCTGTCAAAACCTTCAACGCGCTGATGTGTGTGTTGTTTCTTTTAAAACAGATTTTTCAGGAGAACATTTTTGGACCACCTGCTTGGAAGTTTTTCCTCAGTTGTTTTTTTTTTTTTGTCTCTGTTGGTGCTGTTTGAATTTCATTTCAACAACTGTATGGTAAAACGTGGCGAGAGGCTGAAATAATCCACTTTCCTTCCACCGATATGTGGGACAATATTCACTTATATTTAATATTTACAGATTAAGTGTAAATCTATTTTAATAGGACGTAATAAGTCGAACGGCTCCAGCCTTTTCAGCTCCAGCTAAATAATGTGATACTTTTTTAAAAATAAATAAATAAATAAATAAAAGGCGTCAGAGATAAATAAATTTCCTCATCTCATAAAATCACCTCAGCGTGGCTTTCACCAAAAACAACACAACGATAACACGGTTTCAAACGCAATTAAAGCCACGTTAATGTGGACGTTTCTGCAGTGTGAAAGGGAGCCACAATGCAAAACTTTAATGCATCAACGACCTCTTGTGGAGGGGACAGGCTATCTCTTTAATCCCAGAGGAAAAGTTGAAGTTTGGCACGTAGCTCGCTCGGTCATGTGAGTGTGAGTGACTGCTTCGTCCTCCTGAAAAAAAAAAAAAAGTCGTCTGCTGCTGTTTGCAGACTTGTTTTCTCTCCGCGGTGTTAATGGTTATTAAAATGATTGCCGTGGAGTGGCCTTTCATTTGCATGTGTCTCCTTACAAACGACCTGAAACGCCGCCTCGCCGTTGAAACCAATTGCCCAATAGGGCAAACCTCACACCTGCTAATGATCGAGAGCGAATCGCCCATCGAAAAACGACTATTAACACCTCAGTATTTAGATGAGCTCTACGGGGATCGTTCTGGTATGCGCATATCAGGGCGTTCCACCTCCCGCAGCCGCTGCAGGCCTCCTGCGTTTTATGACATAGACGCAGGGCTGTGCGCCTGTCCACCTGAGACTTTTGTTGCCTTATTTATCATTTGATCGCCGCTGTATGGAGAGCAACCAAATGCAAAAAAAAAAAAATGTTTGAGATATTAGTTAAAATCTGATTTCAGTCATGAATGAATCTGTCTATGCATCTGTCTGTGAATGTTGCTCTTGGATGAATGAAAGCTTCATTTTCTGCGTAAAATGCAGAGATCCAACGCTTTAAATTAAACATATATCGCATTAATATGAACTTTGCAGCCATTCTAGACGCATATTTAAACATTTACCCTAAGAGACTCCGAAAACAGACAAAAAAAAGTGCAAATAATATTTATGAGTTTTGAATATACCTGTGCAAATGGCGTAACAGTAATGATCTGCTGTGTTAAAGAAAGGAAAAAACCTGGAGTCCCTCAGCTATATAGTTAGAAGTAAATCAGCTGAAAAGAGACATCACTTCATGAATTTAATTTTCGCGTTCAATGGGGCGTTACAAAACAGAGCGAGAGCAATAAAACTAACGTCCAATTAGCAGTCATCTATTCTCAGGGAGCAGTTATTTGTTTATCTGGGCAGATCTCAATACTGATCCGCTTGTAATCTTCTTATGGAAATTGACCGGTAGCACAGAGAGAGACAGAGAAAGAGAGAGAGAGAGGGAGAGAGAGAGGAGGAAAAAAAACACACCAGGAGTAACCCGGAGTTTGGTAATGAGGGCCTCTGTGCAGCTAATTTCCTAATTAAGGAACGGAGGACCACCAGCACAGTCTGCTCTGATTCAGACTCAACAAGCCTGACAGCCCAAAGGGGCTCTCAGGGCGCACGGCTGCAGGATCCCACTGTTGAATGTTGGGAAATATGTGGATGTCCTGATGGGAGGAGATAACCTGCAACGCAATCAGCTCGATCGTGGATAATTTAATGTTCAAAGATTGAGCGTGTGCGTAAAAATACGCTCAGACCGTCTATTTCTGAAGAGAAACCAAGTGAATTTGAGTATTTTCCGTCAGAATAGTCATGTATCCGATTATTAAAAGCAAATGTTGTGTTTAAATACGGTGATTATGTTAAAAATAGATTTTATTCAACGTGAAAATAAAGTTTTTTTTGTTGTTACTGAAAAGATCTAATTCTGGCCTCAGGGCCTTGAAGAAATAAAATAAACAAATATTAGTTGTATTTGCAAAGAGCTTTATCTATTCAAGTTGACTAATTGACACAAAACGGCATTAATCCCACCTTTCAAACCACTTCCATTCTCTGCGTGTCCGCATCCTTTTGCTCGGCTGTCAATGGAGCTCCATGGTGAGACAATTTCAATTCGTGACGGACAAAATGTGCTCAACTTTAATATTACACGGCGAGACACGGACGCCGCATGTCCGCCATTGAGCTGCGAATAAATAACTGATAATAGCTCGTAATTTATTGCTTTTTTTATTGCTTCTTTATTGCTATAGCCTCCGTTTACAAGTTGTTTTTCTTTCTCTCATTTTTGACCATTCCCAGACTGGACAAATAGATATTTTTTGTTATATAATCGAAAGTTGCATCTCAAACCACAATAAACATTATTTCACGTGTCCATTTTCAAACCACGACCTCCTGAATCAATAACTTTTTTTTTTTTTTTTTTTTTTGTTTCAGCTCACTGACTGCGGACAAGGCCTTTGAGAAACAGTAATTAACAAAGAATGGGTTTTCAATTACAGTCACAATGGAGACTGTCTCATTAAGATTTGCATGATTTTTGGACGAGGAATGCAAATGAAGATGCAATTTACGCACGGTCTGCTGTTCCTATTGTGTCGGCGTGAATGGTTGCGTCCTCCCAGTTCAACACAGGTAAAATAATATTCACGGGTCATTTAAAGGAATAAAAGTGCTGCTATTATCACCTCTTTATTTCACAAAGAGGGGGTAGTATTCCTGATGGTAATTTGACTTATTTGACCCATAAGAGTTGTCGTTGACACACACACACACACACACACACACACACACACACAAAATGCTTAACAAAAATAGCTTCAAATGTTTAATGTCTGTGTGTAATGCAGAGTCATGGCTGAGGGGACATTTGTACTCTGTCAGATTTTTTTTTTTTTTTAAACATGTTTTATGTCACCTCTTTGACTCACAAACAGTCTACCATCATGCCTCATTAATCATGTCAGGAAATTCTCACTGAAGCTGCTAAAAATAAATCTAAAGCCTCCTGCAAAAAAAAAAAAAAAAATGCATTGCAAAATGCATTTTATTCCCGGGTGCTTTGGAAAATTCAGACATCTCTAGCAGCTGTAGCAACAGGTATCATAAAACCTAATTTAAACGGTGTACAGATAGCATCTTAAAGGCTCTATATGGCAGATCTGTTAGGAGCAGGAGCTTCACCCAATGAGAGTTTAGTCTGAATCGTTATCAAAGTAATAGACCTTTCTCAGAGCTTAAATAATAATGGCAACATTTTTGCACTCTGCAACTGCATAAAGAGCCCTAAATGTCTCCTCAGGAACTATGACAAACTCTGTTTGAGAAGCAAGCAGCAAATTAATATGACAGACCTACTCCTGTTCTTATTATGTTGAAAATTTAAATACTAATATTTAGTAATAGAAAATATGTAAATGGTTTGGTCCACATAAGGGATGAAAACTTTAAATTAATAAACAGATCTGTGGAAGCTGGTTTTAATGATGTGTTCACTACTTCTTGACAGAGAGGACGGGAGGAGAAATAGAGTTTGTAGTATAACAGAGATAAAAAAAAAAAATTAAAAAAAAAAAGGCCAGGTCTGATCTTCAAGAGAAATGTGATTTTTCTTTTTTTTTTTAATGTGTCATCACAGAACGACTGTATGCAGAGATTTAGTCAACATGAGACAGAGCAGGAAAGGATGAAGCAGACAGATTAGTAAACTCACCACATTTTGGGATGCTGCCCAGATGATCATCTCTCACTGTCTCAGGCAGAGAAGCGCCTATGTTCGGTCATTAGGAGAAGGGACTGTCACTTAAACCTTCAAAAGAAACAAATAACACACACTCAGAGGACAGATGAATTTAATTTTTTTAGGAGAGCAACTCTATCAGGGGAACTCAAGGCTAATGGAGAATGCTGTATTCTTGCCTCAACTGTAGCAGACTAATTTGTGTTTTTATTGTGGCGGCGCGGGAGGAAAGCTGAGAAGTGATATGTCCACACTCAACTCAGCTCTGTGGAATGTAACCGTCTTACTTATTGACCTCAGCTTGTAAAACAACATGCAAAAAGCTGTTTGCCTCCTGTAGCTGTCTGGGAAGAATGCTTCAAACTTTAGCCTCTTTTTCTCCCCGGCAGGCCAAGCATGTCCTTCCTCATTATGTTCTTGTGTGAGCAAGGCCAAGGCTGCTGACACAGTCCCAGTGTAATCTCTTTAACCCGCCACTGTCATGAGCAGACAAGGCGTGACCACCCAACGCTCTGCTCCATCTCACTTAGCCGAGGGAATAGTTTTTCACTTCATCACCTCTTTGGGGTTGTAGCTGCTTATCATTTAGGGATGCACATTTCAAACGCACTCGATCAAGTATGCTCAACACACAAGTGCATGCAGAATATTTCACACAAACACGCACTGGGGTTAATCATTCTTACAAGACCACTCAATGTAATCGTGTGCAGCAGTGTGCAGTTAAAAATTCATATACTCACTGACCCTTGGAATTCCCATAATTGACACGAGCATTTTTAAGCTGTGGTTATTGACTAATGAAGCTAAAAGCAAATGAAATTATATCACAGGAGAGGACATCGGTGGAATTATTTTGAAATGAACATACAATGATTATTAGCTCCTTGAAGTCATTTCTTAGACAAAGACTCTTTACGTTTACTTAGCAGATTAGGAGAAACATTCATATTAAAACATTTGGTATATGATGCGTTAAATGAAAAATAAAATACTAAATGACGGTGAATTATAAGCTCCTGTCCGCTGAAAGCTAATTTCAATTCAGTTTAAATTAAGCAGAAAATTTCAATAAATATGGTTTTGCTTCTGAGCCACTGGGTGAGGCTGGATTAAGCCATCCGGTGCGCAACATGATCACTTCTGTGTGTGTGTGCTGCCTAAAACTTCTTTAGCTGGAAGTCAAAGAAGTAGCAGCTCCCACTCTAATCTGTGCTATCTTTATTTATCCTGCAGAGACATCATATCACATCTCCTGTGCTGGTTTGTTATGTAGCAGTATGCCAAATGTAATAATATCAAATGCTGTACACGAGCAACAAAGAGAGAGAACACTGTTAAAATTCGGCCTCTGGGTGCTTTTTTTCTTTCTTTTTTTTTTTTTTTTTTGGACCAGCATTAAAGTTCTGATAGTCTGTCAGAAAGCAGATGCGGGCTGCTTGGAGACTGCTGCCCGTGAATGGCATTATCAAGCACCTCTATATGATGATCATTTTAAATACTGTTATTGCCTGACTGGCTAATTACAGCACTCATTATTTTCCATGTATCTTTTGAATCATTGCCATGTTCAGTTTTTCCAAAAACAATGGAAACTTTCTCCGTTTTTTGTTTGGAAGAAAGTGCTGAATCGTCACTTTTTGCTTTGCGCCATGCCCAAGCAAGCAGCCCTCTTTTGTTTTAGCCATAATTGAGATCCCACTAATCTAGCCTCTTTTAAAAAATGAAACAGTCTCTTTGTCAAGCCTTCATTAGTTTCAGATAATATTGTGAGAATGCACAATTAATTTGCAGTGTAACTTTAATTAATTAAATACACCCAATTTTGTAATATGATTAATGCCACCAAGTTGTTATCTGTATTCTCCTCCAAAATGAATATGTAACAGCGATACAGCGCTGAGCATTAATTGGGGCTTTTAAGAACCCAAAACTAGGTTAGGTAATTATAAGCTGTAATTTATTAAACCTTAAATAAAGAAACAAACAAGCATAAATTGATATATAAATCATGAGTACTATTGTGTGTAATCTAGCTGTGATTTGGGAGAAAATGACAAATCTTTGTTGCGTGCAAAGCACTTGATAAAGCAGATAGTGGTCATAAATTTAGTCCCAGTCAAGGTCTCATTAAAAGAGGCATAATTTAATTAAGAGTTAGCCATCGCCCTCTAAATATATTAATTACCTTGAGCATGACGAGATGAGTGTGGTGATTATTGCGTATTTCATTAGAGTAAGTCTTGTGGGAGAAGAGCAAACTAAGGTGGGAAGCTGACTGTGTTGACAAGATAATGGATGGGCTGGTCTGAGATGAATTTGGTCACCTTGCCTTGGGTTGAGCTCAGAGAGGTGAGGCAGAGGACAGCACAGGTCCTGGAGAAGGTAGGACATTTCCGCTATGTTTACTGTAATATTTATAGAGAGTTCAGGTAGGAAGGTACAGCAAGTATCACACTTAGATTACTGCATTTAACAATTATTATATGAGGAATGTGTGACTAAATGATAATGTGAGCATGTTAAAGTTCAAGTTAAATCATGAATATTCAAAATTCGGTGTTGAACATTAAATCTAATTTCCAAATCAAATATTATTCAATTACAAATAAGTTTTCTTTTTGACCAAACTGGAAACTGAAACTTTTGTTTGTGATATTAAATTTTAGTGTCTTATCTCTCTTGTTGCTACAATCTCTGAATATGATGTATGAAGAAAAAAAAAATGAGCATAAAAAAAACAGTAAAAATCATTAGTGTGCTTGATTCTTAACATTCTCGGCAGCTCGCTAATAATGTTTTTACTTTTCACCTGTATCAACTTTTGCTCTTCATTAACACAGCTAATAAAGAACTACACCTTGGTGTGCCACCTATTTGTTCACACCCACACACATGGACCAGAGGAGTGCAGAGGCGATGGCTCACTGCCCCTCACACTGATATGTCAGTGAAACATACAAGACGCCGTCGCTGCATTGGAGCGATATTCCAGCCCCGCTCCTCTCTTGGCTGACAGCAGGACAAAGAGACTAAGCTACTATTATCTGGAAGCAAGCTCTCGTTCTCGCTTTCATCTCTCTCTTCACTTCCACAAACATAGATGTATGTGCTTGTGCAAACGTACAGAGCTCAGCATAAAGTCACTGATGCATCCGGTGTGCGTATCAGACAGGACTCTAGTTGTTGTGGGGAGTTTGGACATTGTTAAAGTGTCATAATGGTTGTAAAGCAGTGGAGCATGAGGTTGGATTTTTTTTTTTTAGGACAGAGTTGTGTTTTTTACATTTTAAGTGAATATTTTGAAACTTCTCAGCTATTTTTAATTCTGCTGTATCTGATAAGAATGGCATCCAGACCAACAGGTGATATAACGTGATTTTAAAACTGAGCACCTTCCACAGGTTAAAAAAGACATGTACACACACACACACACACACACACACACACACCATATATATGCGTGAACAGCGACAGTAAACACAACTCACAGAACACAAAGCCCCCGCACCATCTCCCTGAACATCCCCCCTCCCTCCCTCTTCTCTTCTCTCTTTACTACTGCCCTCCTCCCACTCTGGCCAGAAAATTGAGGACACTCACCAAGCTCTGACTGGTCCCAAAGCTGCTGCTGCTGCTGCTGCTGCTGCTGCTGCTTCCAAATCCCTCTGTTAAACACACCATCAACAGCTGGCTGTCAGGAGGCCCAAGAGCAGGACCATGCACTGGAAGATAGCAGTGACATCCACAGCCCAGAGCCTTAGCACAGACTCCAACCACGGCCATTCAGATGGGAGCACCACCAGCACCATGGCAGCAGCTCCTGGTGCAGCAGAGAAATATAAAGAGCGAGGGAGCCGGGCAGTCACTGGTGTGGTAGTGCACACTGCAGCTGAGCTCTCCCTGCACTGGGACCCATCTCATTCAGCCAAGATTGCTTCATACAAAAGTTGACAATGCACCAGTGAAAGCCATTGTTGATATTCAACATTTTTTAAATAGCTGAGCAGAATAGACAACATGGCAGGCTGCAAAACTTGGCAAGGGAAACTGACCTGGAGCTTCCCGTTTGAAAGGGTTGCCACGCTGGGTGAGAGGAGAGAGGGCTATTGTGTTAAAAAAAAAAAAAAAAAAAAAAGAGGGAGAGCTAGTGTGAAAGAGCTCGAAAAACAAAACATCTCACATCCCGGGCGAGCAGAGCACAATGCTTTCTGTGCAGCAGGAAGAGGACAGTCACCTCACACGGTCACAAGCATATACACATTACCAAGAAAGAGACGAACAATGAAATCAATGCAATCAGATCCGTTTTAAAAGAGGATATTATATTTCTGACTCTTGAACCGCACACAGAAGCGCCAAGCGTACGTAACACTCTGGTAGAATTGTTCGAAAATAAACCTGAGGACACGCGTGTCAAAGCCAAAATTTAGATCTAACAGTTAAATACGACAACCAAGAAAAAAAAGTCAAAACTACTCTCTGTGCACTGGCTTGGCCAGCGTCCAGAGGAATGTCCTCCATCTATTTCTCTAATGTTGCACAGATGAGGATGATACTGCCCGACGCTGGTAATGGTGTTCTGTTTCCGTCATTGTCAAGCTGACAAGCGTGCAGATTGATATGGATATTTAAGAAGCCTTTAGGCTTCCATATGTCAGAGCATCACAGTACTGCTCGTGCCTCCGAAGCTATCAAAACATCTAATGTAGTGTGAGTGTGTGTGTGTGTTTGTGTCTCTGTGTGTGTGTGGGTTAATGTGTGCCTAGTAGCCCTGAGGCAGGTCCCAGTGTTGTATTTCGTGCATCCTCGTGTCTGTCAGGGCAGGAGGGAGAGCCTGAGTGATTACTGTGGATTTTAAAATCCCCTGAAGGAAACAGCTGCAGTACCTGGGAGGGTCTCTGGTATTGCAGCTGTTTCCCGTCCAGCACAACACAAATCTCATCACAATACTGTAAACTCGAACTCACTGAAAGTACATTAAGCTACCTCATATTCAGAGGCTCTACGTAAAAATCTCCCTCCAACTCATACAAGTGCACTTTTTCATGCCTGATAATGAATCTACTGTTGCAGTAAACCTAACAGCACTGCAGCGGATACAACAAAGGCAACAATTGGTCATCGCACGCTGGATGTTCCTGGATGTCTTCCTATTGTTTATTTTGCCTGATCAACAGTTAAAACACCCAAAGGGATTCAGTGTACAATGATGTGCAATAGAAAAAAGCAGCACTTTTGCATGTAAAATACTCAAATTGCATATTATAATTTGCTTACTTAATATTCACCCATACACCACTGCTGTATATATAATTATAACAATTTGAAAAAATTAACCAACCCTCTTAATATTTCTTCTTGTCTTCTGATTAAAACCAAATGTGTAGAAAAGTACTAAAGAGGACAAAATGCAAATATGACCATAAAGAATTGTTGTTACGAGCAAATATTATGTTATAATGTCATGTGGGTGATGCAGGAACAAAAAGTCATTCACAGACAGAGATTAGACAAATGCTTTGTGGCCAATTTGTGGTCTACTTTCCTGTAACACCTCCTATCAAAAAGGTCCTGTCAACAACAGCACAAATATGAAGCACGTGAAGATCCTTTGCATTTGATTTAAGTGACCACAAACAGCAGTTATACATTGTTTCCTGTAGCACACTTCTCAAACATGTCAAGAGTTTAAAATCAGGTTCATAGGCAGCCACGATTAAACTGAGAAAAGTCATTAAGTGTCAAGCTGATAATGTTAAGTTTGTGTTCTGGGCTGCGAAAGAGTCTCCAGAGGGGTTATTCATTTCAGCACTCCGGTGTCACACGCACTAAAAGTGGAGCAACAAAATATGTGAGTCTTGTTCTGCAGTGTCTTCACTTGCTCAATGGCTGAACTGTATATGCATAGGTGAATATATACATATATATGTGTGTGTGTGTGAGAGAGAGTGAAGGAGGCGCACAGAGAAACAGGACCGGTCTGGCCCTTTGCCCGGAGTTGGAGATGTATAATTACATTGATCAGGAAGAAATTACAGCTCTGAGAAAGAAAGAAGGCAGGGCCCGCATAATCTTATAGGTGTGTCACTGCTTGGCAGAAGGACAGAAAGAGAGAGAGAGAGAGAGAGAGAGAGAGAGAGGGAGAGAGAGAGAGAGAGAGAGAGAGAGAGAGGACCTGTGGCGTCTTTACTGGAAATCCACGTCAGCACCACCCATCACACACTATTAGCTGCCATCAAAGCTCTAATTTTACTCTAGCATTACACCCCACTCCCTGCATTCCCCTCCCTCCCCTGCTGGTCTGGATGGTGCAGCCTGGTGGGAAAACGACATTCAATCCTCTGTCCGCCCCATCCAGGCCAAATTGGCAAATGACAGCTCTCCGCCTCTCAGATTTCGGGAAGTGAAAGGTACCACCGCCACCATCCGCCCCAGCCTTCAAAAAGCTGCTGGTGGGGATGGAAGGAGGGGTTGAGAGCAGGGGGAGAGAGGAGGACCAGTGAGGCCGAGGAGTGGACCGAGGTGGGTTAACAACCTCCCTTGTGCTCCTCGGTGGTGACGGTGTTGGACAGAGGACACAGAGAAAAGAGAGAAGAATGCCTACTCAGCAGATCAAAAGGAACTTCCCTGAGACCAATGGGAAAGTTGACCTCAGTCCCCTAATCACCCACTTTACCACCCCGGGCCGAGCCGAGCAGGGGGGTGAGAATATAACGTTTGCCCTCATGGAGGTCAACAGTAGCGAAAGGGAAGCACACAGAGTTAAATCTGACAGAGGTACGGATGGAGGGAACACAGGCCTTCACTGTGCCTCAAGACCAGCTTTCACCCGAATCAAATTCATCACATCAGGATAAACCTCTTGACATGCATCATCTCATTTTCAAGAGGGTTTCTATCTCTAGCTATATTTAAACAGCATATAACATGTAAAGCTATATATATACATATATGTGTATAGCTGTATAGAGGCAGCACTGTGCTCAGCACACATGCACAAACAACAAGCTCTTTCATCAGCATTTTGCCATGACACACAGGGAAAAGACAGAACATATTGTGTTAGACATTAACTGGCCGCCCGACTGAATGGTACTCTTACTGCTAATTAAGTGCTAATGGCAGTTCCCCCTGCAGAGAATACTAATTAATGTTCCATTCTTCTGCGGGCTGAGCGCGTACTCCACCACGGCCTAATGAGGGGAGGCAGGTACGTCTTCTCTCAGGCTGGGTTAATAAGCGCAACACAGTAGGGTCTGAGTAGAGAGGGCCATACCAAGGGGGCTGCTTCCTGTTCCCTAATCTTAACAGACCCCCCTCAGAACACACACAATGAGCCACGGAGGTAATGAAAGGATTTGTCCCTTAAATTGGGAAAATAGGCCAGCTTATGTGCCTGCGTGGATGGCACCTCAAAACTTTTGGTGTCTGTACTAATGAGACATTAACATGGGGAGGAAATTCTGAATTTAAAAGACATATGACAACAAAACAAGCAGTGCATTTGCAGAAAGTTCTATTTTTTCTTCTATCAGACAAAGATATTTGTGAAAATTTAGGGGGGAGGCGTTCAATAATTCACAGTGAAGTGCATGTAACTCTGTATATAACTATTGTATGTATATACTATTTGTATCTAAATGGTGCAAAAGTATAAAAGTACTTGCAAAACTGTTCCTTTTAAAAAAAAATTTAAAAAAAAGATTTGTGACACTGAGCACCATTTCATATTGGGAATGTCTCCTTGTGTGTCTTCCTACAGAATTACGACCTAGAAACTGCTGATGTCTCTTAGAAAATAACTTCTATTTTATATAGTTTCCGGGCTGCCAGAGAATGTGCCCCGCAGAAAAATAAATAAATACATTACCTGTTTGGATGCAGAAAGCCTGGGAATCAGATTCAAAGTGCTCAAGAATGAATGGATGTGCGAGTATGCGGCTGCGTGCATGAGCGTAAACATAGATTGAGGATGGCATTGGAATTACCTGAGTGAGATAATGGTGGTGCATTAGATTAACTTTCAGTCCTTAAATGCAACACATTTAGGCAATCTTGTCCCCCAAAAACATGTCAATGTCTGAAAGGCC
The DNA here is from genome assembly GCA_028641955.1 of Protonibea diacanthus. NCBI lineage: Eukaryota > Metazoa > Chordata > Actinopteri > Sciaenidae > Protonibea > Protonibea diacanthus. The sequence continues at coordinate 12,095,335 of CM053980.1, forward strand.
TCCCTCTCGCTATCAGGAGCCTCTGGTCCCCCACACTGATGCAGCTGGCAAGGCGCTACTGTCGACTGTCAAAACGCAGCGCCAGATCTAGTTATAAAATAATTGAATTTTCATATCAGAGGGGACCAGAGTCCCAGCAGACAATAGGAGTGCTGAGTCCTCTCTGATATTGGCTCAGGCCCTTTGCCATGCGCATGAAATCAGTATGTTAATGTTCCAGGGTTTTCTTTTTTTAAGGGCACTTGTGCTCTCGCAATGTACTACCGATGCGGTTTCAAAAAATTGCAACTATTGATAAGTAGGCAGCCAGCAACCCCCTCGACCCCTCCTCCCACCCAACATGCCCACCCCCGCCTCCCCCCAAACCCACCGAGGCTCTAGACGTTCTCGCACCCCCATCCTCCCCCATTATTAAAATTGTAATTTATTTTTCTAAATCAGAATGACAGCTTGCTTTCTTTTCTCTGCAGCAGGCAGTGAATCACCAAGCTTTAATTACTTTCGTAACTTCGCTGACCCTGTGAGCGCGCTGCTCTGCCAGAGAAAATGGGACCTCCAACAAAGGCCCTCCACAGCCACAGCCGCCTTCGGTTCATTCAAAATGCGAAAATTTATCAAACTACGGATTTTATAAGATTTTGTTAACATTTCACCTCCTATCTTTTTCACACTCCCCCCCAAAACACCCCCACTCGCAACAGTTCTGCACTCCCCATCTCCTGGCCCACCTCCTGAAGAAAACTCAGTGCACTGGATAACTAAACAACCTTATTCAAACTATCCCTCTTTCCTCCTCTCTCTCTCTATCTTTCTGTGTGTGTGTGTGTGTGTGTGTGTGTGCTAGTGTTGACTCAACAAGGTCTCTTCAGGTCAAAACAGCCAGAGGTCACACTATTATCAGTAACCCCCTCATATCCAGGCCGTGGCCCCGGCAGCAGGGAGACAGACAGCGTGGGGTCCTGAGGCCACAAAGCACAGATCAACAGGGATGAACGGCAACATTTGATCACTTCACAGATCTTTGGCCTGCGCACATCAGGGTCAAGCTTTATTCAGCGCAGGCATTAGAGTCTATCACATAGCTATCGACTGCCTTTTCGGACCACAGGTCATCGCCACAAAGGAGTCGTCTCAGTGTTTAAAGCCATCTGAAACTGTCACATGGATCGTGGCCGTGACACTGATGTGTGAGAGAGTGCTGCGTGACTTTTAAGTGAAACAGGAAGATGGTTTGCGATACCGCCCTCCTCTGCTCTGCTGCTGCAAAGTTCAGGCATGCTTCTTGTTCGCCAACAGATCCCTATTTGCCTCGCATTATTCCAGCCGCCTGATTTATTAAAGTAGCTAATATGTTGTAATCCCTGCTATCGCTCTCACCTTCTCACTGGCACACCTCTGTTTTGGGCTGTGCCACTGTGTGAACCAGGGGTGTGCAGGCACGGTTGGTCTTTTGCTGACTGCCTGATAATTGAATGAGCGATTATCCCTCCCATTAATAGACAATGATACAGAAAGCACTGCCATATGTAAGGAATATTAATGAGTGGCTGCAGCGGCCTAGATAAGAGAAGCGCCATGCAGTCGCTGTAATAGGGGTTAAAACAATTTGCCCCCCTCCACCCTATCCCTCCTCATGCTCACACACACACACACACACACACACACACACACACACACACACACACACACCAGCTCCCATGCTTTCCACTACACTAATCCTCCATCCTCTCACCAACTAAGCGGGCTGCCACCAACCAACCACCCCCCATGGCCTGGACTTATGCTTGGCGCTGACCTCACTGCTGCCAAGGCCGACCCGCCATTGTGCAAGAGTGCAGGCAGGGTCACTTGACAACAGAATGACATGCTAATGATGGGAAGCGCTGCGTGTTTAGTATTTATGTTATGAGACATTTTGCGACAAAGGAGCTGGAAAGATATGCAGACATTCAGACGAAAAAAAACTAATCACAGCTACCTCTTGGATTTCATTTTTTTTTTGTTGCAATTTTCATTCTATTTATCTCACCATTTCACTGAAGAATCTGTCTTCATCTTCTTGCTGTCACAAGTAAAGTGTTTTTTTTTTTCTTCTGATATCCAGGTAAAGTAAAGATGCAAGAGCAGCTGAAGCCAGCAGCGCCACAAAGGCCTATCCAGCATCACGTCCATTAAATTTCAATAAGCGCTGCAGAGAGTCAGGCAGGTGAAACAGTTGGGGCACACTTCTATATGAATCGCCATGCCAATCAATATCTAACATCTATTAGCATCGGAAAGCAATATTTCCCCTTTTGCTGTGCAATAATTGTGCTTAATGCTGTGAAAAACCTTATCATAGGTCTGACGGCAAAAGAAAGGCCAGTTACCATGGCGACTGTAAAAGCCATTGGTTTCCTTTTCAGCAGAATAATGAACTCTCCTCTGTGTGTCACTCTTCCACTCCACTCTCAGCCTCTTCGATTAAACTGAAGTCCATGCGTCCTTGAAATCCCACATCTCTGCTTTATAATTTGGCAAACAAGAGAAAAACAGAGAAAAAATGTTCAAGGTTCAACAAATGCACTTTAGGCCGAGGCGTAGGTGTATCTCACAATCAATACACAATGTGTGAGCGTGTGTTTTTAATTCACTGGCAGAAATCTCGCCTCCTAATTAAAAGTAAATTTGTCTATGTTCGCAATTACATTTTATTTCCTTAGTGGAATTGTTTAAGATTATATTTTCACTGAGCAATCTGCTTTTATTTTTGTATTTATGATATTTGAAATGTCTTAATGTCTCAGCCCTACACTCCAAAAAATTACAAATAATCAACTTCAAGCTGATTTTGCTGCAGGTGAAGACTTTAAGCTGACGGAAAGCTTGTCCAGAGTCTTCTGAAGTCAGTGCCATCAGATAAGACAGGACCCCTTTGTCACATGTAATAATGATGGATGCAAGGAGCTGAACACACTTCTCAAAGTGGTGTGAGGTGTGCTCCACAGCCAGGTTAGTTTTCTATATTTCTATCAGAATAAAAGAAGAAGGGGGGAAAAAAATGTTTCTCTCTCATCATTGATTGCACTCACTAACCACAGGGTGTCCTTGAGCACATGCAGACATCCTCACAGCCCAAGAGTTTTATTCAGTGATGTTGTCTGCATTATGGTCGATTAAGGGTGGTGTGCGTGTGTGTGTGTGTGTGTGTGTGTGTGTGTGTGTGTGTGTGTGTGTGGGAGAGAGGGGTAGGGGGTGGCTGCACCTCATTCATGTAAACGTGCAGAATCGAGACGCACACAGATCCAAATAAAACCCATCAAATAATCAGGCTAATTAAACAGCAGCGGTGGGTCAATTTGCCTAATTTAGTTGATTTTTTTTAGAAACTGGTTGAAAGGATAAATGAGAGTAAACACAGGCTACAACTTTATTAACTTTAATTATTTAACGTTAATTATTGATGGAGGGAGTCTATTATGTTTATACGTCATTTTATTTTTTTTAAATCTATTTTATAAGTTGTTGGCTGAGGCATTTTTTAAAAATAAATTCTGACTCTGGTGTCATAATAAAAGTGGCTACGTTTACTAATTAAAGTTAATGATCAAATACCACCGTTCTAAAATTAAAAAGCACGCCTAAAATCTCCTTTAATTAACGCGTTTTCTTTCGCAGACGTCTCGACGTCATATTCTTCAATACAAAAAAAGTCTTAAAAAGGGCGAAAATGCCCGTGTTGCTGACTCACAGGCGTGGATCTACCACCCTCTAACATCCCTCGAGCCAATCAACTGTTATATTAAAACTCTTAGTGAATTACAGCGTACATAGCCTGAGTATCGTATAATTGTCAATATTTAATATAGATATTTTTCTGACAGTGCTGCTTACCATTTCTATAGCACAAATGGTTTCCTCAGCTGTAAATGAAAGCACAGGTGGAACACGTTCTGTCAGCACGACTATTTAGCTCAATATATTATCTGATTTGATTTTTTTTTTTTTTTTTTATAAAAACCTAAAGTCTAAAGCATGATTGAGACAAAGAATTTCCAGCAGTCAGGAGGGAAAAAAATGTTCCTCCGCAATATATTACTATTAAAAATCAGCTCTTTTTATCTCGACGGTCACGCGTTTTGAGTTGATCTAAGTGGTTATTAAACTGTTTCTTGATCCCAGCAGAGGTAGATTTTTCTGTACTCGGAGAAAGGATGCGTGTGGCTCGTCATTCAGCCTGACACAAAACATGTGTAAAAAAAAATAAATAAAAGATGTCATTTTGCTCAGTTCTTTTCCATTCAGCTCAGATATTCTTTTCATCCTTCAAGGAGAATTTCCAGACAAGCAAACTTTCCTGGGATCAGCACATCAAGGGCAGAGGCACAAAATCATCAGTACAAATAAAAAGGTGCATTTTGCCCTCAATGATCCTTCATCATCTCTTTGGCACACTCTTTTGTATGCACTTGTGCACCGGGAGTTACAACTTTGCAATATTAAGATGCCTATGTTCTCTGTTATTTTAATGTTTGCTTTCAATTTTTTAACCGTGTGCACACCGCATTGACGGCGCATACTATACAAGGGTAAACTGCAAAGACACCGAACTCAAAACCTGCTTGAAACAGGAATCACACACATGATTAACACATAATACAGTAAATGTTTGGGTTTTTTTTTTAAAAATTAGATTTGCTTCCAGTGGAGGGTGGGTCGATGGTAGTGTCCTCTGCCTGCCTGCAGAGTTTTTCAAAGTTAAGATTTTAATTTTACACAAATACTTACAATCAAAGGACAGAGCGTGTTTTCAGCACTTTTGCAGGTTCTACATCCTGAACATCTTACCGTCTGGCTGGGTCGTGTGCTGGCTACCTTCCTCTGATATCCTTCTTTGTTTGCAAGACAACACTGAAGGTTAAAATACAAGAGCGTTTAGGGCAGTTTTACAGCACTAAAATGTCGGTTCAGTTTTGTATTTTTCAGACAGCAAGCCATCTGACTTATTTACTTAAGACACACCCGGCTAAGTAATTGAGCTGACCTCCTGAGAACAACTACCTGACACTATCAGACCACAGGGAGGCGCTCATGAGCTTACATAACAGGAGTCAATGAGCTACATTACCACTGGGTGAAATGTGCACAAACTGCCCTGTCTTCTTGGCAAACCTTTATTAGATTTATTCTAATGATCAAAAATTAGGTCATGCTTAGAGAGGGGAGGTCTTTGTCAGAGTCACATGTATTTGTTTTACATGCTAAGAGTTGGTAGAATAAAGTACAAGATGAAGAACAGTTTGGAAGTCTGCTGAGAAAACTTAAGAGTTATGAGATGGACTGCAGTACTGTTACCATTTCACTGGAAGATTTAGGTTTTACATCTTCGACCAAGTCAGTGAGACAGTCATGATCAGTGTGCACAAATTTAAATTCCAGATGTTTTCCAAAGATACTAAATATATCAGTCTAATCTTTTTTTTTTTTTTTTTTTTGGATTATGTGTATTAAATGACATCAAACCTGCTCTGATGTAATAGTAATGCAAGCATCATGTATCAGCAATAAAGTACCAGAACAAGCAAGAATAAAATTAGAAGGTGTCACACAGTGTGGAAATACTGCATATTTTCTAATGTTAAACAAGATTCAAAGCATTCATCTTACATTGGGAGTATATGCATTGCTCTTAATCCTGCTCACGTAAAACTATTTAATCACAGCTACAGTGTTTATATATCCAGTGCTCTTACCCGAGGTGAGTCTAAGACTCCCAGTGGAAAATATTTTGTGTATAGTTTACTCTGCTTTCACTTCACAGAAAGCTATACTGCACTGTATGTTCTCAGCAAGTGGAGTATAGTTTCAGTCTGACTAAAAGTGAACTTTAAGCTTTACAGAAGTGGTAAATTGCATGGTTTTCTCATGAATCTCAAGATCTTTTTACATTGTTCCTTTAACGAGTTTCAAGAAATCGTAGGTGAATTCGCACTAACCAGGCGGGGAAGCGTCATTGTATTAGCAGTTAATTCATGTGACAAACGTCAAACACCATGAACTCACATGGTAACACTTGGGGATACATATCGAAACTGTAATCACAAAAAACATCATATAGAAAGTGGTTGTACTTAATGAGAACACCGTGCGACACATCGACATTAAAAACAAGGGTGGACGGACAAATGCTCTGTAGTATTAAGTAAAACTTTCCAAATCTGCTTTCACATCCTGCAAAACTATCAAGGAGTTCAGCCTAGATTACTGAGAGAAAAGGGCCTTTAGATTCCATGTATCAATCCCAAAGGTAAAGGGGTAAAAAGGAAAATCCCATATCCTTCTAATGAGGCGTGGGTGGTTTGAAAAGATATGCTGATCCAGATCAGCCTCTCTGCTTTCCTCCGTAGTTGAGCAAAAGACAGCTGTGAAAGTTGAAGGATAAAAACAGCTGGAATCAGGAGCTGTACTGGCTGTAGCTGCAGTTTCTGGGTAACACGCAGACATTGTTGATAAAACAGGAAGTATTGCCTCATAACCGTCTCCATTTTGAGGCAAATGGCAAAGCTATCTGTCATCTTTGGGCAGATATTACAATAAAAAATAACAGCTATGAACTTAAATATTTAGATCTGAGCTTGTCCGACCTCATTACCCAAGATGACAACAATTCAATGACTGAATCATCTACGATTTACTTAATGCACCCGTGACCACCGGTGTCAAAGTCTTTCACCCAACGTGTCTCACTTTCGGTTCCCATAATTTGAAAATATACCTTTTCTTCTGCATAAACATCATTTTCCCTACAGAGAAGAACAGCATGCAGTAGCGCAGTGTTGTTGACAAAATCAAAAACCGAGACCAAGTCATGACCAAGAGCAGAGTGTATTGAGACCAAGACAAGACCAAGACCAGAGAGTACACAGCCTACTTAGGTAGCTAATATGTAAGTTTTCTGGACACTTAATTCCGATTAACACTTTGTGGTTTAAGTATGGTTCAGGTTTTATTACAAAAGATTTGGCTGACGTCTCTTCCCAGGAAGCCACAGCTTCTTCTTCTTCTGTCACTGTCTTGGAGGGCTTGTGAAAGGGGGCGGGGAGGCACGACAGCCATTTACAGTAACTGAGTCAAAAAACAGTAAATGAGTCAAGTTATTGGTTTCATCTGAAGCAGGAAGATTTGTATCCAATCACAGTGACAATGTCAACAAATAAATCAGTCAAATTATTGATATCCCAGCAGCTGTGGCCTTAAAATAAAATCCTGAGTCCTCTTCGTCGGAGATGAGGCCGTGTATAAATGCAGTTGATTTGAGATGAGACACAGACCTTCAAAAAGTGGTTTTGAGATCAACCTCAAGTTCATCCTTTAGACCAGGAGTGCTGGAGTACTACAATACTGCAACATCTATTATAACTTGAGATTCACGTAATAATCCCTTTGTGCTAGACTGTACAGAAGGAAAGGGTACAGATTCAAACTTGAAATTCACATTACAAACACAGTAAACTTGTGACAGTGAGGGTAACTGAAACATGGTCCTTATACCTGTTAACACAGGCATAAGATGGAGATTTGATAGAGCAAACACAAGTATTGTAAGTACACAAAAATGATTCTCTTCCAAACCTCTCAGTGCAAAAGAAGGAAAATTTAACAGGTGCTTCTGCACACGGCATAAAAATGTTAGCTTTGCCTGGAGCAGAAATCTTTAATACATGTTTAATACTGGAGATTTTGTCAACAGATTTGACGCTATCTCTCAGTCTCTCCACTGGCTATCGGGGCGGGGTTCTTATAGATCAGAGCGATGTTGTTCGGCTGTGTTTGCATCTGTTCAGGTGTTTGGCTGTTTGTCGTCTGTCTTTTTCCTGGCAAAACAGACATTAGTTTGGACCGGTAGTGATCCCCAGCCAGGAAATATAGAATTGGATCAATACAGCTGTTGATGCTGGCCAGAGGCCTGGTGATCTTGTAGGTAAAGTTGACAATGTTGAGGAATCTACAGTTAAGATCTAACATGCGGGAGGTGTAATAGAGCGTGCGTGTGATGTGAAATGGGACAAAGCTCACAGCAAACACAACCAGCACCACGATGATGAGCTTGATGGACTTCTGACGGGAGGCGGCGCCTTGCTGGCTTGAAGATAATCCTTGTCTGGGCCGGCAGAGAGTCCTCGCCATCAAGCAGTAACACACCACAATGACCAGAAAAGGTATGCCAAACAGGAGAACCATGACAGCAGAGCTGTACTGCACGTACTCATCAAAGAACATCTGGCTGGTTGTATCATGGCACAGGGTGTCATTGTCCCTCCTGGAGGTAGTGACAAAGATGAGTTTTGGCACCAGGCACAAGGTCACCACACCCCACACAATGCCACACACTAGGTGGGCATGGCGGGACTTCACCAGGGTCAACGCCTTGATGGGGTGGCAGATGCCCAGGTAACGGTGCACACTGATGCAGGTGAGAAGGAGGATGCTGCAGTAGAGGTTGGCATAGAAGAGAAAGCGCACTATTTTGCAGGCGGCAACTCCAAAGGGCCAGTGGCTGCGGTTGGCATAATAATAGATGAGGGTGGGCAGGGAGAGGACGTACAGGAAGTCAGACAGGGCGAGGTGGAACATGTACACCATGCTGGGGTTCCAGGGGCGCATCTTTAGGAACAGCCACAAAGCTGTAGCATTGAGCACGAAGCCAAACACAAACACCAGACTGTAGGACACAGGCAGCAGGATGTACTTGAACTCCTCATTAAAGCGACAGCTGTGGTTTAAGATCGAGGTGAACACCAATTGATTGTGCGTGGCAGGGCTGCTGACCGTTTCCATAGTGATGTGACTTCGCACTCACAAGCAGGCAGATGACCAACCCTTGAAAGAAAGAAGACTTTGATATTATTTATAGAGAAATGCACATGTAGATTTAAAAAAAAAAAAAAAAAAAAAAAAAAACGTAAGTTGATTGACAAAAGATTAATTGGAAACTGCATTTTTCAAGAAAAAATATCAACGATTCCAGCTTCTCCATTGTGAGGATTTGATGCCTCTCTCTGTTTTTTATCACTGCAAACTGAAGCTCTCTGAGTTTTGGGCATTTGAAGATGTAAACGTTGATCTCTGTGAGATTGTGATGCATGATCTTCTCACTGTCACTTGTCCGTGAAAAAAGAATGGGCAAACAGGATTTCCTGACCATGTGATGTCTCTTTGTCCCATCAAAGTAAGACTGCCCTTTTCGCAACAGAACAGTAAAACATGCATTTTATATTACAACGTTTTTGTAAAAACTGAGATAAAGTAAGCGCTGCCATATGAACACAGCATGCAATGAAGAATTTGTTTTAAAGAGAAAAATGTTATTTAGATAGAGTCAGGGCTACAGTGTTTCCTTCTGGGCAGTAGTAGTGGTATAGAGGTATAAAGCAACCAGTGGTAGAAAAAGTATTCAGACTTTTTACAAGTAAGAGAAACAATGCCACAGTTCAAAAATATCTGTTACAAGTAAAAGTCCTGCAGTCAAAAACTACAAAATAAGACAAAAGTATCAGCACCCAACTATACTTAAAATACAAAAATAAAAAGTACTCATTATGCAGAACGTCCCATTTCAGTAAGATATTTATATTATTTAATTTTTAATTCATTAATTTATTTATTTATTTTACTTTGGTATTGTTTCTCTTACTTGTAAAAAGTCTGATGTATTGAATATTTCATTATTATTTATTTTGCAGCTGGTAATGGTTGTTGTTGGGAAATATTGTATTTTCATTCAGATTAGAACACAATAACAAATATAATCAACAAATTAGTGATGATGTGTGATCATCTCATCTTGATCTCAGTACATATATATGCTTATATAATTTGTTTATTATATTTGTGTTATCTGAATTAAAATACAATGTTTCCCTTCGTACAAGTAACTTAAAATTGTATTCAAGTGCAGTACTTGAGTAAATGCACTTGTTACTTTCCACCACCGTTGGTTAACATTTTGAAATGTTTAAATAACCTGATCAGTTCTCAACAATGTTATTCTCGGTCAAACACACAGTTATCCTGACACTGTGCATACTCACTCTAACGGGCTCCTGAAGACGCGCTGGTATCGGGCTGCTCTCGATCCCGCTGTTACAGAGAGGTCGTCGTACTGTTACAAGTTTCACTTTTCAGCCGGGCAGTTTCTCCTCTCAGTCCGTCGTGTTGTTGGTCCCTGAAGCCGCACAGGTGGCGCGCATTAGTTGCGCATTTAAAAGTTATTTTTCTGTGGAAGTCGTGTTGGAGTCCATGGCACCGCCGCAGAGACAGTGAGAGCAGGACACATGGAGGGTACACACTACGAGACTGAAATGGGAAGTCTCAATGCTGAGTGGACAAAACTTCCGCCCAAAAAAAAAAAAAAGCCTCCAGTGGAAGTTACTTTCAGTTCAGTAAAACATGTGAAACTGCTACCACATCCCATTTACATTTAAACACTAATAATTAATTATCACAGGTGTTATGTTTTGTTCTACTTGCATAGCAAATATGTATTTTGTGAAATTTCCAGAGCTAAATCTTGGAATATAAATATATTTTATTGTTTCATTTATGATACGCTCATGACTTGTATGTAACACTGTACAAGAAATTAGCCAACTCACACATAAACAGAAGTCAGATTCAGCACTTTGTGAAGCCACAACATTACAAAAACGACTTACATGTTAACACTCTAACATGAAGCACGCTTAACACGGGTTGAGTATGAGAACAGACACTTAGCAGCTAATACTGAATGTTAGAATGTGCATATTTTAAGACATGAATATTTTTTTCTGTCATGAATGTGTGTCTTAGGAATAAAAACTCCCTTCCCATGACAACTCTCACGATCGTGCTAAAATGTTGTAGAAGTTAATATTTGCACAGCTGTACACTAGTCCAGTATAGCTGTTATAAAAAAGCAGCTGAGAACTGTCAGCTGTCAGCTGAGAAGCGGTTCATCTCCTCAGCAATCTCCGCCTTCTCAAGCATTTCTCTGAGATTCGTGTGATAAGGTGCATAACTGTAAAGTCTGATCATAAAGAAATAAATGTAGGCAGGATGGACGATAAACTGAGGTGAGATGAGGCTGTCGTATAATGTTTGATTGAGCCACAGCTGCGAACAAGATCATATCCATGCCCAGTAACCCACAATTTATGAACACATTTGGTTTGAATTACCCTTTTATGGTCTACGTTGAGATTGACAGCAGAACATAAATTTTGACTTTGTTCACATGCACACAGAGTAAAGTTCAGTTTTCTGGTCCCGCTACAAGACAGCATGGCGGTGAAAATCCTCCTCACATGGAAAGTCCAGACCCCCCCTTCACCCCATTAAAAGAGGCAGTAACATCATGTGTGTGTGGGTCAGTTTGGTGGTAGCAGTGTGAGTTTTCTGTGTTTATGTACTGTATTGGGTTTCTGTGGTTTAGATGTCAGGAATGTGAGTGGGCCACTGACAAAGCATGTTCTTCATCAGAAGACCATTCAAAGTGCAGCATCAGTTTACAGCACCTCACAGATGGAAAACATATCAACATACAAAACAAAGCTTTTATCAGGTTGTTAATTCATTTTGTCAATTGTTAAACAATTGACTTGTTCATCTGTCTCCCCTCCACTCCAAAAATGGAAAAAAAACACCCTGAGCAGAATAATCTGCAGAGTTTGACACGAGAAGTCGTGTGCCTACACGTACGGCATGATTGTTATCACAACTGGTTTGACTGTCAATCGCAACCAGACTGCAACTTTGAAACTACTATCTACTGTAGAAATTGAAACGTCCAGTGCACAAACATGAAGAACATTTTCTCAGTGAAAGGATTTTTAGAAGTTACACTTTTGAATTGGCAAATATTCAATGAGGGAGGAGGCTGTGGAATTTGAAGAATTTTAGATATTTAGATAGAAGATACTTCAGCCTCTTGTTGGAAAACCACATTTGTGATTGTGTACTTAAATGAAAGTAATGACTAATTATTATGCAAAGGAAATTACTGAGAGGTCCAGAGGAGATCTTTAAACTTTACAATAAATAAACATGTTTTTCAAAAAAAATTCTTGCATTATCACAGAGCAACTATGTCAGTCTCGGCTACATTTTATGGAAAGCATTCGATATTTGTCACCCTTTTCCTCTGAAGTGCATGTTGTCCCAATTCCCAGGTCCCTTCATGTGATGACATCACTAATGTAAGTATAGCAGTGACTCACCGGCCGTTAACCCATACCTGTTTCCTGAGAAAAAAAGGGATGTGTTTGGTCATGCCTTAATAAGTAACCACCTCAACTAAATGCTTCTAGGAAAACACAGACAGTCACACACTGAGTGAGATATTTACGAGTTATTTTAGGATCAGGTTTTCAGCTGTCTCGTGTCTTTCTGCTGAGATCAGTCATTTAACTGAGCTGGCAAATACAGCTCTCACACTGTTGTTCATCATGCCGTAACGTCATTGAGTATTCACAAACATAACTGATGTAATCATATTTATATACCTTGTTCACTCAACACGAACATCTGCAAGAATGTGAAATACGAATTAGAGATAAACAGAAATTAGGCACCAACAATTGGAGACTAATGAAGAATACAATACTTGGTTAAATCTGGGTGGTAACACCCAGTGTTTTGGTACTTTCATGACAGAGACTGAAAGAACTGACTGATGTGAAGAATTGCCTTGTGAATTACGTAAAATAAATATGGATGGATCTCTGGTTTTACAACCCCTCGACTCTTTAAACAGGCAAGATAAGTCCCTATGACTTATCTTATAGTGCATATGCATTAAGTAGGCGCCATTAAACGACATACAAGCAGCAGAGTCTGTGTGATTTGCGTACTTCAATGAAAGTAAAGATTTTTCTGTTGCCACTATGACATAACACTTGTGATCACTCGGTGACAGTCAAGAGTTGCTTTATGCACTTTACTTTTATAAAGGCTGCATAAAACATGCACAGTGGACACAGGTACTGATTAAGTGACACGATAGCAACATGAGCAAGTATGAGACAGTAAACAAAATGAGATGGTAAGTCCCCCTATATCAACTTTACAGACAATGTTCCAGTAGATATGTACAGCCATGGATTTTATGCTCCATTTGTTTAAAACAGGGCTTTTACAAGATCTAGGCTCAATAATAGCAGAGTAATGGAAAGCATACAGTAGAAGGGATGAAGGTGAATAGTAAACACTAGCCTTGGGTGAACACTGGAAATGAAAGGACTATATTTTTATAGTCATTTACAATTCATTTGAAATAAAAATCAATGAGACCATAATCAATATTTGTTTAAATGTCATACGCATTCAGGTTTTCCATTCATATCACCCACCTCTTTTATTATCCGCCAAGATGGATAGATGAATAAAGCACAGGAGTAAAGCAGGAGTGCGACGAGTGCTTCCTGCATTTGTTCCCTTTTGTGTTGACGCAGACAAACTATTGTTAGAGTATTGATCGAGTAAATGAAAAGATGTCAGGGCTGTGGTGAGTCCAGCTGATGTGATTGATAGCCGATCAGCCTGTCCTCTTTTCAGTTCTCAGTTCTAACACGCTTCCAGTTCTCACTGAGCAGACTACGAGGCTTTGTACCATCGAGGTTTGCCACCTCCGTGTCAGTTCCAGTTCCTGGGCAGGTTCTCGAGGATCCTGCGGCGATGTGAAGGATTCGTCACTCCTGCAGCACGAAGATCCTCCTCAGTGATTCCACTGTGGAGAGGAGAAATGGCACAAGATCAAAGCAAATTTTTTTACTTGGTTTGTAAAAACTATACCTTTACAGTCTGACGCTGATTGAAGCTTGGCTACGCAGAATAGAGGATTCATCAATACACTTATCATGACATGATGCCGCCTCAATTCTGAAGAAGCTGTCCTCTCTAACTCATTTATATGCCCTCAGGACAGTGACAGAACTATCTTCATAAATAGTCATACTCAATGCATCTGCAGTATAAGGCGTTAGCCAATTGGTCATTAGCCTACACACGAGGTAATATGTTTGTAGTGGTCTGACATTGTTCTCTGACTCTGTAGAGGTTTCTATCTATGTAGATGTCTGTTGTGTCTTGGGAGAGTGAGACAGCCCAATCCTCTGACCTTGGTTACCATAGTAATAATCAGAAAGCTGCCTGCTTTCCCAAACACAAACATGCAGCTATTTTGTATCAAGGTGAAAAGTCGGTGTCTCCATAACAATCTAAGATTTAAACACTGTCCCTACAGCGACCTCAAGAAATGTTCTCAACACTGTGTCACCCACATATGTGGCATGCTAGAAGGGAAGAGAATTAAATTACATATATTTCAGCGTAGGGGTCCCAGTGATTATTGCAACCGTCTTCTGAACACAGAGGGTATCTCTGTCTCACTCACATAAAGAATGGAATAAAATATAACTCAATTAATAGATGTAGGTTATTCATTGATGTCACTTACATCATGCATGCTATAGTTTTCATTCTGGTCTTTTAATTTTGTGAATGGATGACATAGTGAAGCAGAAATGGAGCAATGTGTTTGGGAAAAAAAGAGGAAAAGAAAAAAGAGCAGGTCAGTGGTGGTGAAATAACAGGACAGCTTTTAAATCGCAACTAACACTGCAAATAATAGAGAATTTTCCTTTCAGAGATGAAATTGGCACTTAAAAGCCTTTAGATGGAGGTCCTTTTCATGCTGCTACAGTAGATGAAGTTCCAAAAGCAAGACTGGTGGTTGCTCTGCTTTTGAATTTCTGTAAATGCACAAATCTTAATAGTGTGACTAGAATTATTTGTGTCTGTCTATGACACCCTGTCATGAGCCTACCTAAGTATGGCTGGTGTAACATGTTATCTAAAATCATTTTACCTGAAATAATCCAGATCATCCCAGCCATTGAGGCTGAGTCCCAAGGTGTATTTCTGAAGACCCAGAGCACTGAGAAGTTCCCGTACAGTTTCTGGTGCGCCTTGGAGGACAGACACCTGCATCGTGATAAAGAAGGGAGAGTTTGTTTTTGTTTTTTTTCACAGAGAATCAGTCACATCTTGTAAAAAACTGTCTTAGCAAGCAGTATCCTACCTCTTTCTCCCAGCTGTAGCCTCTATCTGAATGCTTGCAAGGGCCATTTCTATAACCGAGCCTCTGGTTTGGTATGGATGGGCCTCTCTGCTCTGTGGGGAAGAAGTCAACTTCGCTGAGTGACTTGGCAATTTGCAAAGCAGTAAGGGAGTTGTCTCCTGTAGGTCCGGAGGGCTGCTGATCCACTATCCAGGGAACAGAGGTCTGACGGTGTGCTAAGTGAGTGGGGATGTAGGGGAAAGCTGATGGTGCCTTGGCTGCCCTGATGGGATTGGTCCTTTCTGGGAGAAGCTGATGTTGATCCCTTTTGGCTTTTTCCCTTATGATTGCTGAATGATTCATATACAAGTTCCTCAGGTTCTTCTCAGGCAGTATGGAGTCTTGAACAATATTTATACTTTGGTATTTGTCTCTGGGTTGTGAAGTCTGTTCCTGGTACTGTGACATGGCATTACTTGATGGTGGAGGTATGGGAGAAGGGTTTTTGGCTGGGAAAAGCTGATAGGAGGAGTTGGTTTGGGGTGTGTGAAGGTCATTGGTTGGAGTGTACTGGGGCAGGACGGCTGGAATTTCAATCTCTGTAAAGTCTGATCTGCGACAGGGTCTTCTGTCAAAGCCCTGACCCTGACGTCCTGAGATTTTTGGGAGCTGCAAGGCCTCATTTCCAGACCAGATCACCTGTGGGTCCTTTCGCTGGGGGAGAGCCTCCTCCACCCTGCGCGCCACTGACACACCTTCAAAGATGAAGTAGGCAGGATTTGTGTAGCTGCTTGGGGTTAGTTTGGGAGGAGCTGCTGCTGAAGACCTGCAATGAATAGACAAGTCTTAAATTTAAAAAAGTAAAAAAGTAAGCTACGATTTTATGTTACCAAGTGTGTCAAGAGTGTCTCAGCCCTCACTCACTTTCTTCACAAGCGTTTGTGATGTGTTTGCTAACACTCGCTGTTAACATTACAGGTGTTTAGATGTTTAAAAGTGGAACTGTGTTTAAAATAGCAAATAAGGGCTGCATTGTTGTGGGCATGTGATTACAGCTACCAGTGGGAAGATGAAATACAATCCAGGGAGTCCAGTTTGAGCAGTGAGTCTGAAGGCTTGTTAAATGTAAAAACACACACACACACATATATATATATATACATATATATGCTTATAATATTTTTAAAGCTCTCAAATTACCATGGCAGTAAGAAATATATCCTGCATCTTGACAACATATCATCATTCACATCATATTTTCTACAAAAAACTTGCATTTGCACGTATTTGATTAATCAGCATATATGATGTTGCTTTGCAAACTGAAGCCATGTTTGTTTGACTACTGCTAAAGTGACAGTAAAACATGCAACTATTCGTATTTTTTAAAATATATTATAGACAATATCTATTCTACTGTATCACATTTTACCTGCTCATGGTCAAAAGTGTTTGGAAACAAATGTCTGAAAATTCTTTTCAAAATAAAAGTATGGAATTTTGAGGTGGTTTATATTGAAAAATATAACTTATAAAATGTGCTGCGTGCTCAAAAGGACCTTTAAGCCTAAGCTAAAGAGCTCATAAAGGATTTCTACTGTTTTGTATTGATGCACTGAAACATGAAGAGGTCCTCACCTGTTTACTGGAACCCGTGTAGATGCAGGAGTCATGTGTCCCCTCCCAGGATCTTTCTCAAAACAAAACAACTCTGAAAAATCCAAATCACAGGAAATGAACAAATGAATGTGAATGAATGTGTGTGTGTGTAGGCTAAAGGCTGTGTGTGTCAGTTTACAGTCACACAGCATAGTGGTGTCTGTGTGTTTTGTGAGTGCCTGACCTGTGACATAATACTCATCTGTCCTGTTTCAGTGTCTCAGGATGCATCTGGTCAGGGTCATTCAATCAGGAGCCAAAAGAGGAAGCGGTCGATAGATACCAGCAAGTAAAAAGCCAAGCCAGGGATCATTGAGGAACCAAATAGAGGAAGCAATGTGAGACTCGTAGGAGAGTCAAAGAATGCAGTGACAGTGGAGATGAAAGTTTAGCGGGAAGTGATAGTGCAAGCAAGACAAAGAGTAAAAAAGGAAAAGTTCTGGCTGACCCACCATAGACTTTCTCCCGCGTTCCTCGTCTGTCTTTAGGCACATGGATCCTGACACGTCCTCTTATGGAGCCCATCTCCTCACCACGGTGACTCAAAAATGTCTCAAACTGCTCTGATGCACCAGTGAGTGAGTGCAGAGCCACACAGCATTCACCTATAAACAAAGATTATTCCTAAGATCAGTGGTTCTCTCCTTCAGAAGCTGAAAAATGTCAGATTTTTATCAAACGTTATCAATGATAGGAGCATAAATGGATTTAAAAAGAGATGAATTTGAGTAATTTTTGAGTTTGAGTTTTTGAATAATTAATTGTTTGCTTATTTTTCCAATGTAAATCATAGTCATCCAACTTAGTTTCACTCCCCTGGTCATCAACCTCCCCCTGCAGTGGCTCTGTACCCCGATGGTGAGACCCAACCCCCAGAACTACTGCCTTCGATCAATGAGACATAATGACCTAATGATATTGTAGGTGATTTGAAGCACTTAAAAGAAAATGTATATTTAAAACACTCAGTTCAATCAATATTGCAAGTGTATCTCTGTAAAAAATAGTGAATGAAACTGTTGACAGATAGTTGCGTTATTCCAATAACATGTTGCTGCTCAGCTTTTAAATATACATTTTTGGAGTTTCAGCCAAAGCTGAAATCTGCAAACTGTATGAACACACTTACAGCAAGAAATGGATAAACTGTTTGTAGTTACACTGTCACTTTAAGGACATTCCTTATCAGTGGGGGCTAATTAGGCAAAAAATAATAACCAACCGTATGACTCAAACCCATCACATGACTTGACAGACAACAGCAGGTGCTGATCCTGGAGATACTCCATGTCGGACATGATTGGAAGAAGCTATGGCAGACACAAACAAATCACAAGTTAACAACCTGACTTCAAAAACAAACAATATTTTCAGCCATTTCCCAAACAGACTGAGCCTCTAACCTTTGGCAGCTGTTTGAAGGACCAGCCCAGTTTGAGAAACCCGGGAACATCACAGCTCTGTGAGTCGTTCTCACTTGAACGTCGTGTCTCTGCAAAGAAAGATATGAATGCATTTTTGCCACTGTTTTATAATGCTTGATAGAAAATCTCTCTTTGATGTGACACCATACCTTCAAGGCAAGACGAGTGAAATTCAATGAAGAACTTTGCCTTGCTTGCCGTCTTCACAATGGCCTCGATGCCTTCAAGCTCTATCCAGGCCCGCTCCATGCTTGGATTTAGATCTGTGCCAGACAAATGCATAACAATACTGTTCAGTCAATAAAGGGATTCAGTCATATTTCATCTGTTTGTGTCCACAACAATGACCGCACCTGTTTTGGAGCTGAGCTGTGATGTCACCCCCACTTGGAACGTGGCAAAAACAGGTGAGTGATCACTTGTGAAGACGTCATCTGTGCAACCTGGTGAGAGACAAATCCTGCATGTTACTATATTATTCTAATCACAATAACAACACTAAATATCTATCAACAATAGAAATACAAATATATCTAATATCTTGTACTACAGCTAAAATAGTTGCACAGCTCTGTGAGGCAGATGAGATGTCAGCGGTATTTTGCTAGATCTGACAAAGTGAGTGATTTAAAAGACAAAAAGCAGCTTTGCTATTCCCCAGTATTTGTAATGTTTTGATAGTTTGCCGAAGTTGGTCAGAAACAGAGGTCAGGCTGAAAGAGGAAATGAGTATGTTTCTTTGTGGACCACAGACCAGGATGTAGGGGTTGACCGTTATTCGTTTTGAGGCTTGCTCTCATTTCAAAGTGGTACAAAGGAAAAAAAAAAAAAGGACCACAGATATCTAATTTGAGAATGCTGCATCAAAACCTTTCGGGTTTGCCGAGACTTAAACACTGGCCTTGCTTTGTGGCTCTTATACATTTTGTTTATCCCTTTTTTAACTTTTCTTCTTAAAGCTTTTTTTGACGTTTGATCTCACCATATGCAGTGCAGACGATGTGAGTCTCTGGGTAGGACTTCCACAGAATCCGGTCACACCATGATGGAACATTGACTCGCACCTATAGAAACAGATTTAGACATAAATCAACTATTTATTATTTTAGTCTACAAATGAAATGTACATGTTTGTCTACATATGAAATTCACACTGTATGCAGTGAAGAGGGCCTGCATTCCTGTGATGCCAGACGTTCCTTTTTTAGACTGTGTCCTATTTTAGTGGCCATGGCAGCTGCTGTCCCGCCGTAAATGGGATTACATAAAAATATCTTAATAGGTGAGTTAACTCTGACTTTAGAAAACTCTTAGGATCTTTTCTATGTTGTTCTCTTTTGCTGGTATAGTGTGTATCATATATTTAGCATTAGAATCTGAAATACAATAGTCTGAAATGAATGACATACTGTAAAATATCATTAAGAAAAAATGATAAGAGGTGCTTTCATGTGAAGGATATTAACAAAGCAATTAATGCAACCCTGAGTGGCGACAAGGAGGAACATTTATTCATAGTGAGCAATGTTTAGATACATCTTCAGCCATGTAAGCGGCTCTGTGAGGCTGACCTTAATTCTCAAAAGTCTTTAGGATATTGCCTGTGAATCATGAATGTCTGCTCCAAATTCCATGGTAATGAATCGATAGTAGATGTTGAGATTTCACAGGATAAGTGAAATATTCGAGCTATTAGTGGCACTAAAGAAAAAGTCAGGCCATTACCAAAGTCAGTAGCATGGCATGCTTATATTTTGGCAACTACTGAAGGGGGCAGATATTTTTATCGTGAACATGCATCCTCTATCCTGCACCTGAAAGATTTTTTTATGTATTCATCATCCTGTTTTGAGGTCGTTTTGTACAAGACGAAATGACTCACCCCTGAAGTCTTGTACTTTTGCCATAAGTAGCAGTCCCTCGAGCCCCGTTCATACCGATAGGTGGGTGGAAATGCAATCTTCTCTTCCTCTTAACCACGATAAACAGAGAGAGAACAGTAAGTGAGGTAAGCAAATGTAGAGCTGAATCATATTTAAACAATTCTGTATTTACTTATTATTTCTTTTTTTTTAATTGCAAAATAGCATTCAAGTGATTGTACAATAGCTGTCTGATATTTATAGTTTTCGCTCTAGAGCAAAGGCCAACCAAGGGCAAAGTGACTCACTGAAATTGAGAAAGGCCTTCCTCTTGTGTCTCTCTCGGGTCAGTTGGTCTGCACACATAAGTTCCTCAAACTCTCTCTTGGACACATGTTTCAGGATGTCCTAGAATCAGTAAAGTTCACATAGAAGCAGCGGCATCAGTGTCTGGGATTTCTTCATTGACTATTATATAATTATCAGTGCTGTCGGTCTGACCTGTACATCCAAGTCGAGTCTGTAGTTGAGGTCTCCACACCAGAAGAGATGAGTGAAGCGCAAGCTGATGTCAAAGGCACCAAGCTGTTTTTCACCCAGAGAGAGCAGTCTGAGGATGTCCACAAAGTTCTGGTTTCTCCTAAACATGATGTTCATGAAAGTAGACAATTATAAATATTTTCAGTGCTATATAGAAATGAAACAGGAACACATAGACTTGGTCGTACACATACACTCATAGACACAATGTACCTTAGGACTTTCTCACTTCCAGAGGTCAGGTGACAGTTAACAAACCCAAAAGATGTTCCGTTGAAGAGGAAGGAGACGCCAACAGCCCCTTTGTTTCCTGAAACAGAGATAATCAAACTCAAACCTCCAGGTTATTAAAAACACATTTTCCCGTTAATCATACACTGATCTTTCTGGCTGGCAGCCATGACACGATGAGATAATGCAGGACAGCTTACCCAATGTGTTCCCTAAGCCGGTCCTCACACTGGCTGTGTTCACATGGCTGATGCGGCTCTCATGCTCCGGCTTCACAAACACAGCCAGCCTCATATTCCAGAGGGACTGTACTGCCACCTACAGGACAATGCTTTGTATTACAAGAGATGACAAAACCCGTTTCCAGCTGGTCAAAGAACACATAATTACAGATTTTTCATTTGATTTGACCCACTTCAGTACACCAGATGCTTATTTTGCAAGTGAGATCACATCTTTGCAAAAACAAATACTCTTATCAAAACTATATTATATTATATATACTATATAAGATATTTTCAGATATATTCCCACAAAACAGAAACTCTTAGAATCCTGTTTTATAATCTGAGATGCTGCTGAAACATTTTCCTTCCAGGTGAAAACACCTAACATACACACAACCACATGTAACATTTCACAGTTTTACATGAAGGTAGATGCCCTTTTATATGCTGAAGAAAGTGTTTTCATCTTTTCACGTACTCACTACAGACTAGACTTTAAACTGGTCATTTAACGCTTTATATAGCTGTCTGCTAAAATATCATTAGCTGGTATTCAGTAAGCTTCTCCAACAAATTACACAAATAATATCATTGTATCACAGACCAGAGGCTTTATAGTGTATGTTGTCTTTTTATTTTGTGTAATAAATAAATAAATAAAAGAACAGTAATAGTATGTATAATACAATAATTTAAAAGGTATTCTTTGTTTTGCAAAATTACAAGACTGCTCAGACAGCTGGGTGAATGTTTTGAGAGCAAAAACACTGATATGGAGGTTCCTGCACATAGCATTTGAAAACACTGAGAATGTGTGGTTATATATTTATAAAAAAAAAAAAAAAAAAAAAAACACGAGTTAGATCAAAAATAAAGTTGGACTGTGTCGGTTAGCTCAGTTGGTAGAGCATCAACCCCATGTAAAAAGGTTCAGTCCTTGCCACAGTGGCCCAGGGTTCAAATCTCTCTCCCCATATTCCTGTCACTCTTCAGCTGTGTCTATTCAATGCAGCTTGCAAAGGCCAAAAAATATATATATCTAAAAATAAATAATGGAAAACCTTAAACAACCTTTTCACATATGCTGTGATACTCCCTAAGACCTG
Organism: Protonibea diacanthus; assembly: GCA_028641955.1. Taxonomy (NCBI): domain Eukaryota; kingdom Metazoa; phylum Chordata; class Actinopteri; family Sciaenidae; genus Protonibea; species Protonibea diacanthus. The sequence continues at coordinate 12,117,460 of CM053980.1, forward strand.
TAAAGAGGCTGTTTGAAATCAGTGATCAATGAGAAACTATTCTGGGTTTCATCTAAAATGTACCCTATTTAGTCTTAAGAATCACCAGCTGAAGCTGAAAAAAGGAGAATTACCTGTTTAAAGTCAATGTGAGTATAGCTGCGAAGGGTTGCTTTGATATGTTCTGTCCACTCTCTTTCTCCCTGTGGGTTTTCCTGAGTTCCCAAGGCATAGATGTCATGGGGGAGCAAAGCAGTCGACTCATCAGGCGTGTGTCCCAAACCACAGCAGGTCACCCAAGTCTGCAGGCTGCGAGGAGGAGGGGAACCACCTATGTGCACATGAAAACAATAAATAATAATAATAATAATAATAATAAAACATCTCCCTCCACTTCAGCACATTAGTGACTCTTCTGTTGCCTGACAGTGAAAGAGACTGTCGTCACATTTATGGTTACCCATATTCCAGGTGCCAACAAACACAGAGACCACGTCAGGTTCACTCAGCTGAGAGTGCCTGGTTTTCATCAGCTGGAAGAGTTGGCAGAAGGCATCGCGTTTCTGAAGGAGATGAGAGTTGAATTATGAAATACGAATTTTTATGAGGAGTTATGGAAAAGGAAAGAGTGGATTCCAGTTTTTAATAAAACCCATTATCTTGCCTTCTTACCCGCATACTTTCAAACGTCATCTCCCGCGGGGTGTTGTGGTGGCTGTCAACCACCATGCGTACCTTGGCAGGACTGCTCTGGAACTTGACAATCTGAAGGACTGACATACAAGAAACATGTTTCAGTTACAGTTAAACAGTTATTTAATATATTTTCAAGCAAGAGCAATGTTAAAGTAAACATATGTAAATATTTTCTTACTTCTGTCATGTGAGACTCTCTCTATACCAAACGAGCCAGCCTTCCTGTCAAAGAGCAGCACTCCTGTGTCCACATCTACAGAGACAGTCTGTCTGCCATATCTCACCATCTTCACCTGAACACACAAAGAAAACCAACTGTTAACGTGTTTATATCGTGAGAGAGCAGTTGTACAATTTGTCTTATTTAATGTCGCTTTTTTTTTAAAGATAAAAGGTTGGTGCCTTTTCCAACCTGATTTACCTGAAAGGAGTGGACTGGCAGCTGTCTGGCATGGTTCTTGACAGATGTTACGTTGGTGGGTGTTTGTTCAGGAGGGGGTGGATTCTGCTGCACTGCCAAATTATGATTGGTCACCGCATCTTGTAATGCTTTTAATACCTTTATGAGCAGAGAATTTGCAGTGTTACAATCCAACTAGCATTATCAGTCACAAGCAACATTGGTTTGTGCTTCATCTGTACATCATCACACAATAACTAAACACTGCCACTAAAAGTTAGCAGACTGTAACTGTCAATTAGTTTGTTCAAGGTTTATAACTCTCTCCAGAGCTCAGCTTAAACAGAATATCTGTTTGTTGACCATGTCTTGATCATATCACTAACAAGGGTGTCCTCATGATGTTTCTACTACAATGAATAACTTCTTTATGTCCTACGTGTTTATACATGATCTCAATAATTTTGAGATTTCAATCAATAGTCTGTTTTTAGGGTGACGTTGTAATATCTGTTCAGGGACTACAGATGAAAAATAGCCTCTTGGCTAACTCTGGCACATTCACAGGAAGTGTGCACTGTACCCGTTAAATAAACCAACAAATAAATAAAAATAAAAGCAATAGTAGTGCTCTAGATCCTGCATTATCACTCCATTAATAGAAAACTTTTGTGTCATATTCCCAATGTTCAGCATCGGTTTTATCCATACAATAAACATACCTTCTTCTCCAATGAAGAAAGGAGACTGACCAAAGCTGAAATCTTACACAGCAGGCTATCTATCTCCATTTCTGGGCCCTTGATCGAAAAAATATAAGACAAAAAGAGTAATGAGATGATGTACGTGGGTGTAAAATTACAGTTAGTTCCTGCTCGTTGGAAAGTGTACTGCAAGATTTGTACTGTACCTGTGCTTTGGTGTGTGTTAAAGAGCAGCTAGGATGATCAAAGACCTTGGCCAGGGTTTCCAGACTTGACAGAGTCAGGTCAATCTCACTGTAGATCATATCAATACACAACTTTTGGACATACCTCTATTTACATACATTTTAATGCATATATTTAAACAATAGAATATGCTGCATTAGCAGTGCAGTGCATCAGAGCAGTTCACTTTCACTTTCAGTTCATTATTAACAATAAATACAAAAACATGCTGACCTGTTTAGACCTTGGCAGGCAGTACCCAGAGTACGTTTGAGGTGACACAGAGTTGTTGCCCCTTTGTGCACATTCTCAATGTCAAGAGGCAGCTCACTGAAGAGGTAGTCATTGAGTAGACCAATCACCTCACCCGCAGTGCTGTAAACAGGATAAAACATGCAGAGTTCAGACGGCAATATTATGTCAAAAATCCTTTTTGAAACATTTGCAAGACAGAGTAGATTAAGAGCAATAATTCAGCACACAGCAGATAGACACTAGTTATTAATAAGCCAAAAAAAGTAAAAAGAGTAAACAGAGTTTCACATGTTGCTTTTTCATGCTTGACTGCAAACAGGTGCATATCTAAATGAGAAAATGCCAATTGGTAGAGAACATAACGGATAACATTAATGTGACCCTATAAATTACTTCTAGTCAATCACATTTATAAATCTGGTATTGTCACACAGAAAAGAAAGAAAGAAAAAAAGCTACACATGTAGCAAAGTGGATAAGCACTGTGCAAGGAACTTATTTGAAAGAGAGATTTGGATAACTGTTTTGCATTTAAGCTGGATAATCACACCTGGATGTGTTCAGCTCCTGCAACTTATCCAGGAATACGGTATGATGGGCTGGTTTTGCTGGTGGTCCTGTGACAGGAACTGTGTTGACAGAGGCTGGAACTGGGGGCAGCTTCTCATCATCTGTGCATGCATGAAACATAAAATCAGACATTAGCAATGAATATTTCAACCCTGAAAGGAAGAACCTAAGATCTCTCATAACATTTATAACAGCAAGGGGGCCCACCTGAGCTCTCATCCCCAGAGTCTGTATCACGGGGAACAGCATAGAGCAGAGGAGTGACCAGGCCTTTGTGGGGATGTTGATACCCCAACACCAGGTCCTCTAGTGTCCGGAAGCAGTTTACCTGCACCCCTTGTGTCGTCTGTGAGACACACACCACACACACACAACAGAAGACATTAAGTATATGTATTGTATAAATCACATGAACACGTTGACATGCTAACAGTCATTGCTGTAAACATAAACTGAAAACGTTTACATTTAATGATTTAGCTGACCCTTTTATCCAGCGACTTGCAAAAAAGGGAAACAATCGAGGTACAGTACGACAAGGACATTTTAGTGCAGCAATCAGTACTGTGACAGTACTACAGGGGATAGATCTAGCATGTCCAGTTTTGGTAGTGCTAGGAGAGGAGGTAAAGACCACAGAAACTGTAAACACATGTCGTGCAGAGACATAAATCACTGATGTTGAATTCAGAAACACATTTTTGAAAAAAAGCAGTAATACAGAGTAGCAGTTGAAAACAAACTCACCTTGCTTTAAGTGATATGAAACAAACACAAAGCTATGAGGTTTTGTGTGTGTGTTCAAACAAGATGTTGTGGTGTTGTGGTGTCATGTTCTGTTCAACTGCAACTTCACAACTTTGTTTGCTCTCAAACATTTTTTAGAAAACAGAGAAAATAAAACTATTATACATAAAGTCTTTCAAAATGCTCTGGGAAGACATAATGTTATAGGACACATGAATTTGAACAAAAAGTTAAAATCAACTGCCAAATTCTGACTTGTACACTTATGTGGTTGTTCATGCATGTTTTCACACATGTACCCCAAGCCTCTCCTTTCGTACATATTTGCATGGCAGAAAAAAGGCACATGCTGATGATTTGTTCTGATAAACAGCGTCCCAGGGGGGATCTAGGAAGCAGAGGTGACATCAGTGACAGCTACTTCCTGGCTACAGCAGTTTGCTGTCATATTTCACCATAGTTCAACATTCCCAGTCAGTCTAAAAAGCCACCTCCACCCCCACATGCCACGGAAGTTTTTACATGCATATGTACACACATACTGTATAAGCCACAAGCACAAGCAAGCCTCAAACTTTCCACCTGCATAGCTACACTTCACTGGCACTCAAAGCAGTACAGGCAAAAATTAAGATTAAATAAACACACATGCCGTGCACAGGTGCTGCGCATATATACACCCTCAATGCTACCAGATGCACGCAAAAAATCAACATGGTACACATTAGACCACAATACTGAGCAGGCTCTTTTCCTATGCCTATTTTTAGAAGTTTTTGCTTTTATTTTGTGGTGAAAGAAACTGTTTTTTGGCTCGAGCTACATGTCGGTTTTGCCAGAAACTCTTCAAATGGTATTCTTTGTACCACAAGGATCTCTTGAAAAGTAATTAAAGAGAAATGACAAGGAATAAGAGACAGTGAGGGACAAAATAGGGCCCAAAATATCTCCATTGCCATCTTGGAAAAACAAAAAGGCAAGTATGCGACTTGTGAGTTAGTGGAGCAAATCCAGTGAGGGAAAATACGTACTGGAGGTTTATACTGATGGCAGTGGAAAAACAACTGAAATAGCAACAGAGTTTAAGGTCTTCGCTTGAAAGCCGAGGATTTTTTCCGAGTCAAGGATTGGGCTTGAAAACAACTGCCAGACAATCATTATTAAACTGGTTATTGGACTTTAATATGCAAACAATGTTAAAAAAAAAGAAAAAGAAAAAAAAAGCTACAGTTGGTTTGCAATGTAGGCCATGACAATGTTTATTTCTCGCTCCCTCACACCCACAGTTTGTGTGTGTACTTGTGTGGTTGCAAACTTTGTGCTTGTCCGTATTTTTATCGCCTAATAATTAGGTCGTTTGCTGACTAAATGGCCCCCTGCTCAGAGTATCAAAAACAGACACATACCATCCCTGGCTCAAACTCTGCCACATCCAACAGACTCATTATGTCTAATACAAACACCCCCGTACATACACATAACAAATAAGCACGCCCATTGGTCAATGACCTAGTGTGTGGGTTGAGTAGGAATCTCTGAGACATAAAAACAATTTCTTCTCTGTGCTGCTGAGTCTATGCTGTAAGCATGCGGCCACATGGCAGAGATGCCATTCAAACAACAGGGCTACTGCAGCCGTAACAGAGCCTGTACAGAGAGGAAGCACAACCATGTTCCTGTTCTCCTTACCACAGGCAATAACAAACCATTGTTTGATAGCTCCCTTGTTTGAGTCCATTTGACTGTCTGTGTTTCTGTGTGTGTGTGCAGTTTGTGGCAAGATTTCAGTATCTATTGTGTTGCTCTTTCCTCTGGTCTTCCTTGTCACTTCAGTATCATGTGGCGATGAACACTCACCTGAACTGCTAGAAGGCCGTCTGCATCGGGAAGAATACGATAGGTGTGAACATGACGTTGGAACCTTTGGAAACCAAAATGAACTCAAATTACTAAAACACGCTTCAGAGCGAGCATTCAAAGGGAAAATGCAATTAAATGTATTGTTTAAATAAGGACCAGATGTTTAGCTGTAGTTAAAGACACTGTAACTTTCTCGACACGGCGCCAGTTGTTTTACAGATCACTAATGACGTGGCTCGTTTTAGTTATACAATGTGTGAGAGACACTTAGATCATCATCTCCATCAGTCACTTCAGAGGAATTTGTTTTCAGGCGGCACATAAAGATGAATGACAGCTACTGTACATCATATTATATTAACAAAGGAGAGCCATGATAGCAGACTGACTACATACAAATGTGTGGGGAAATTTAGGAAAATAAAGACGGAATGACATATTGAGAAAAGAACGAAGGGAAAGAGGGAGCACTATGAGCGGCCGGCTCAGCTTTCAGGAATGTATCTGGCTCAGGCTGATGAGCAGTCAGCGTAGTGCGGTTGCTGGAGCTCCCGCCCTCTTTCAGGGGCCCCAGGGAAGAAAGAGGGGTAAGAGGGGAAACAGGGAGTCCTGGGCCAGGGTTTGACAGGCTGAGGTGGACTGTGTTCGGACAGGACAGTCTGACTAGTCTGGAGAGGGTGTATGTGTGAGGTTGGCCCAGACCATACGCAACCGTTCTTTGCTGCCTGCTGGCAGATGATGGTGAAAGTGATGGATGTGACAGGGGAAGTGAAGCTGCTGAATCAATTTACAGATGGGGACATTCTGCAGAAATGTTGAGTTTATGAATAGTTTCCAATCCTACATGCCAAAATCTAAAAGTTTCAGAAGATTAGGTAATTAGGTTTGGTTATACATAAAGTAAGACTGCTTTCTGTTTCTCCTCACAAAGGGCAGCATTTACTACTTCAAGACATCCTGAGTGAATCATTCATTAAATATTTTCAAGGACATAAAATTAGACATTTAAAACAACATTCAATAGCTTCAATAAAAATGATTCATGATGGGTGCAGAGAGTCATGTTACCTTGCGATTTTCTTTCCTTTTAAGTTTGGATCTACACAGCATTACTGAGAAGAGCTATACATTCACAAACACATTAACAGCACCAGCTTGCAGGTGCTTGTACGGAGCATATTATATAAGATAACCTAATAGCTTAAATTACTTCAGTTAAGCAATTAGGTTTGATTGTGATAGGTAAGATAAACTGTCTGTCCTCTGAGCATGTGAATGTGTGTGTGTTTGTGTGCATACTCACAGCAGGCACAATGCATAGGCTCCTGGCACAGACTCGCTGTCTCTCACTAGGTAGCTGCCATCCCTCCCCGCCCGTGCCAGCAAATCCTCCGCGTGCACACGGCTGATGTCACGATGATACCATGCTGCCGTAGCCATGGCAATCAATGTAGTGAGATATGTTCAGAAAAATAATCCACATGAGGTGACGAACTTGACATAACACAAATTTAACACAAGTTCTCTGTGTCAGACTTGTTCAAATGGCATCCTGCTGACGGCCTGTCACTGAAGTTGGCAGCGCCAGAGTGTTTAGATCATTCCCATGATCCTTTTCTTCATAATCAAAGTGACAAACAGGCAATCCCACACCTTGTCTATATCAGCTAGCACTTCCTCTGTGTCGGCTGTTTCCTTCTGGGTCATACATCCTGTTGCATTAGAGGCATGAAGTAAGAAACATCCAGTTGATTATGAGGTGAGTTTTCCTCCACAGAAGCTCCAGTCCACCTTTCTGTTAGTATCCTTGTATAGACAGACCCTGTTTCAGTTTTTGGTTGCTAGTCGCTGCACCCAGGTGGGTGTGTTGCTCCAACAAACATAGGCCATCACAGCAGTGTGAGGGAGGGAGTGGAAAGGAGGTAGAAGAAAAATAGCGAGAGGTGCTGCACAGTCTGAATGAAGCAGCCACCCCTGAGGCAATGACGGTGCCTCTAGCTTAACCACAAACACAAGCCCTCCTCTTGTCCCAAAACAAAAACCCCACATGCAAACAACAGGAAAAGAAGAACCAAGAATGGCAAAACAAACAAATCAAGCCACACACACGGCGCCCACACACTCACACACGCACGGAGCAGAGACAGAAACATACCAGATGGAACTCAGTCAGCACTAAAACCAGACAGGCATGCAACAGAAACCAGACTAATTCAAATGATTTCCCAGCTCTGTTGCCATATAAGGGAATAGGAACACCCTCCAAAAAGTTCAGCTGATGACTGCAGTTGTCTTTGCGTCTTCCAGGCCCAGATTCCATTTAGAGTGTGTCTGCTTGGATGTGGGCTACTCCGGGGGTCTCGCTTTCATGCTGGATGTTCGTGTGCTGGCGTGTGTGTGTCTTGTCAGTAGAGTCCCGTCCGTGCTGGCGTGGTCTCCAGCGGTTCTTCAGAACGCTGTCAGAGCAGAGGGAGGGAGCAGCGAGGCAGAGGACAACCCCGTTAGAGCACAGGGCAGACAGAGGAAGTGACTCGACATTCCAGATGGCGGACATAGCCAGGAGAATTCTTGCAAGGGGCTCTACTTCACCACCAGTGTGTGAAACAGCAGACTGCTTCCTTTTTCTCTCTCTCTCTCTCTGTCTCTCCAGTCTTCCTCCTCTCTCGCCCCCTGCCTCTGTCTCTTTACTCAAATTCCAAACAGAAACACAGCTTTCCACACAGGTGGGCTGCCTGGCTAATCCTCAGTTTCTTCCTTTGTTTTTTAATCTTTTCATCTTCTGGCAGGCATATTTACTTTCTTTCACCATTCCTTCTCCTTATGTCACCCTCCCCAAACTTCCCTTCCTGTCTTGCTCAGTCCTTCCCTTTCAGCAAAAAAGCAGCCTCCATATGGTTATGATCATCCTTCACTTTCTTATTTTTGCCCTCCTAGAACATCGCCCATTATTCAGCCCTCCTACTTCCCTCCTTCTCCATTAGCTGAGCGTATAACTCTGTGGGAAGCTGTTTGGTCCCATATTTGCTGTTCTGCCTCTCACTACTCAGCAAAAATGTGCTGACCACTAACCGCAGCCCCAATAAAACAAATAGACACAAATCCATCACAATCTGATGACATATCAACTTAACCCTCAATCTGTAATCAGTTCTTCTTAATATACTGCAGAGCTCTCTGCAACACATAACTGAAAGATATACAGTACCATGCCATTGAGGCTGTACAGCAGTGCTTTAACCTAGACGCTAATGTCATCATGCTAATACTTTCACAATGATGATAAGAACAAGGTGATGTTTAGCAGGGATGTTTGCCGCAGTGACCACCTCAATTTAGTGTAAAAACACTAAACACATAGCACAACTGAGGCTAGATAAAAATGTATCACCAAAGTGATCACAATTAATCCTGAGGAGAACATGAATGTGTGGTCCCAAGTTCATAGCAAAATTTTAGAGCCATCCAGTAGTTAGTCTCAAGAACTATGGTGGTGGTGCTAAAGGAAAAGTCAGGAGATCTCCAAAGTCAGTAGGATATATATACTGTACCAAGTTTTGTGTCAATCCATCTAATAGGAGTCAAACAGGATAAATGACTTGCTGGTGCCACAAGCAGGAGAATCAGGGGATAACCAAGATCAATAGGGTTCATCCTATGGGGACAATGGACATCTGTAATAAATTTAATGGCAACCCATTCAATAGTTATTGAGACATTTCACTAAAGACCACAAAAATAAACCTCATGGTGATGCTAGAGGGAAAAGTCGAAGGATCATGTCGCTGGTATTCCATGAACGTCTATAATCAATGTCCTCGCAATTTCTGTTCAATCTGGACCAAAATGGTAGACCAACCAACTGACATTGGCATCCCCGGAGACATGGGCCCAAGTTTCATTGTAGGTTTTGAAAAGCTAAAGTGGATGGATTATTACTGTTTAACGGAGATATTTACTTCTTTGATTGAAAAGAATTGTAAATGTACTGAAATTTGGTTAGAGCAGTTGAAAAATATATATTCTCTGAGCTGTTCTTCAAAGCACAAGCTTGGGTAAAGATATATCATTGATGGAGGGATAATAAGACATAAAACTTCATCATCATCAGTACCAAAATCCCAGTGTTTGAAGATCTGAGATTTTAATTTAAATTCTTATTTGATCACATTTGCCAATTTCCAAATTTTAACAGCTACTGATGTCCAACGCTGATCTGGTTTCACTCGTTTCTCCATCCAGTTCTACCAAATGCTCTCCTTATACAAGCACTGGATTGGACAGGACACTAAAACAGACACTGAGACAGCAAGATGTACTCTGTTTCTAAGAACTGCCTGCTTGTTTTCATTTTCCATGCCTGCTGTTGGACCGGATTTTGAATTTAATTAGCATCATTTTATCTAACTTGAGTCAGATACCCTATCTGTATGACAGATAAGGGAAACACATCACATTACTTTATATTTTATAATCAAGGCTGGGCCGTGTGCCAGGCCTTGGTTACATAATATGTAGGACAAAATTAAGTTATATTAAAGGGTAACAGGCTGATTTCTATTAAACATACTAAGTTTCATTAAAAGCACTTCCACCACAGGACAGACGGTTTCTACTGTTTCTATAAAAATATAGTAAAACACACTCTGAAAGCACTTTACACAGTTCACCATCAGTCATAACAAAGCACTGATTGGCTCAGCATCTAATAGACTTTGTTCTTTTTGGCAACAAACGTTGCATCACTGCCTCAATTTAGCATCAGAGTGGAGACTGTGTTGTTAAGAAGACATAATACCATGGTGCTCTAACGCACTGATGTCCCTTTGAGAGACAATGTTGACTGTCTATATAAAGTGCTTGCCAAAAATGGCACCAGATTAACTGTAAGGGGCTTATGTGACCATATGTAACCTCACACAGCCAAAACGGGAAAAAGAAAACTCAGGAGAGACAACATGAATAGGACAGATAATAAGATTACACGTTATTTTCAGTCTCTTTCAGGATAGCATTGAGTGGTAAACAGACAGGCCTGACGTTCACCATATTATGTCATCAACGTGAATAAAACATATACTGTATATATGACAGGGAAATACATTCACATCTTAGCATATCTCTAGGTTAAACAAATCACAGTTCAGCTTTTGGACGTTATGAATTAAAGCAAACCTGTCTTTACCCCAAGAGGGATGTTAATACATTTATGAATACAGTCAGTGTTCCTTTAACATTGACAGAGTTTGTAAGTTGATTCATCAACATGACAAACTTGTAACTGAACATTGCCGAGGTATAAAGCTTTCAGACAGTGGTTCCCCTTTGTCTACTTCAACACAGATGTGCTTTAGTTGGCCTAGTGAAGCGCACAGAGGCTGTATCAGAATGACTTTAAAAGCTAATAATAGAATACACAGAATTCAGGGTATTTATTTGAAATAAAGGTATTTGGATCACAGACCTGCTTGAAAAGCTGTTGCTGCTGTAACAGACACAAGCTGGATGACAAGGCCTTACATTTGTTTAGTTTATTTTGTATTGTCACATCAGCTGAGAGCCCAAACAAGACAGTGTTGAGCTGTTGTGATTGTTACCTTAAGTAGTATCTCCCTGGACAAACCATTATTAAAACAGCAGAAAATCAAATTTCAGGAACATTATAAACAAAACACCGCTGACTGACACATATGTGACAAACCTGATTATATTTGAAGATGTGTGTTTTCAAATGTGATTGTGAGGCTGCTTTGTTTCTTTTAAACTTCATCTTCCAAAGTCATTCAGTTTTCTGTGTATGCAACTTTGTATGGCCATTTTCTGCCAAAACTGTGGCTGTGATTTTGGTGTTATATAAAGGCCTCATGTTTCACATAAAAAGGAACCACTGCTCCCACATAGCACCACTCTTCAAAAATTTGTTTGCTTGAATTTCTTACAATGACATCTGGTGTACTACAGCGGTCTGAAGCAGGCTTTGCACAGTTCCTTGTCTGATATCTCAACATTAGAGACATATATACTGGAATGAAGGTAAATGTGGCGCACTAATGTAGTATAATTAGGAGAACAGCTTTAATGTATTAAACTGCTTAACTGTGCCTGTGAATGCCTGGCTGATGATCCGGCGGTGTAATGTACAGCAGGGCTGTGCTGTCTGGGCAACTTTAAAGAGATCTCACAAACCTCGTCCCCATATGACAGTTAAGAGTAGAACAGTAATATCCACCAAGCTAATTAATTATCTTTGACTGCCAAGGTGTGTAAAGCCATCCGTAAACCCAATCATCCAGCTCTCTCTTCAATCAATCAATCAATTACACCTGAGGAGGTGAGAGGATTCTCCAGCAATCCACCTGTTGGACTTACCACTATAGTTGTGTGCCAGTTAAAGGACTGGGTCTTCTAAAAGCTCAATGAGTTAATCTGTGCCTCTTCTCTAAATGAAACAGATTCAGGAAGTCCTTGACAAATAATAGTCAAATATTATAAACATTACATTTTTATCATTATACTACTTTCTGAACTTCAATCATAAACTGTGGAATCAACAGGCTGTTGCTTGCACAGCAGTAAGTCGGCAGGTCACTTAGATTTCTGTAAACCTGCCATGAGCACGGATTGCATAAAACTTGGTAGAGGAGCCATCTGTCGTCCTCGCTGCCATAACAACCAAAACCCAGCTAATGCTACTCTACAACTGCCTAAGCTACAAGAAAGGAAGTCCTTGAACATTCACACATAGTCCATTCAGACAATTATTTAAACCTGGGCGAGGCTTTAATAGAACTACAACAATCGCACGGCTTCAATCAACGATGTTAATTACTTCATTACAGTGTTTCACCATTTTAACCAAGTTTTTACAATAATCAAGGTTTTCTAATCTCAGTGGAAGTTTTGCTATTTGGCTCACTGTTATTCATAAATCAGGCTTTCAAGAGCAAAATCTGTCTTTTGAACATTTACTCACACACACTTGTTCATGATATTTACTTTAAACACAGATCAAACTACACCTGACATGCATGATGAATAGGCTGATTTCATTCATGATGTACTAGCTGTAGGAAAATAAGAGTCAAAGACCAAATGACCAGCATAGTTTGATTGCATCCTGTATCTGTCCCAACGTCAAAACTTCCTATATCTCACAGGTTATTCTTTAGAAGTCATACACAACATTATTTTTACACACGCTGTGAACCATCAGATTTCACTCTAAGTAGCCTTTTCTGAGAAGCTGTATAAGCTGAAGGAGGGGCTCCGAGGTTTAGAGGTCATAGTATAAAAGCGAACTGCACGCTGTCAACAGAAGACAGCTGAGAAGATTCATTGACAGAACTGCAAGCACGGTAAGTGAGCTCTTTATCTTACTGACTGATGGAACATGAAAAATAACAAGTGATCATAATAACTCAAGATAATATCACAGTTTTTGCACATAGGAGCATTTATTGAAATATGTCACTGTTAATGAAACATATGCGTACATCTGTTCATATGTTCCCTGTCCAAATACTTGCAATGCCAATAAAGTTGAATCTAATTTAATCTAATCTAATTTAATCTAATCTAATATGCTTAAACCACACAAATTGTACAACATTTGAGGAATATTTTCTAAATGCTAAAAGTATCTATTAAATCTATTTTAAAAATCAAAAGGGTACTCTTTCCACTAGGAAGTTATTCATAAATGGTGATGTCCTATGACACACCAGTCATAAGGCATAGATGAACTTCTTCAGAGGACGTTATGAATGAAACTAGAATCGTGGATTGGTAAATCATGTTAAAAATTTAAAAGATTACTGATATTACTGATTTAAAAAAAAAAAAAAAAACTACTAATACTTTTCATCTTGTTTCTTTGCAGACTGGATCTATAACTTTGCCATCAACATGTCAAAGTGAGTATGAAACTGCCGTGCTGCTTTCATACTGTGATTTTTGAAACTTGCCTCTTCGATGGAAACAAGAAAATGTCAGAATCTATGCAAAGATCAAGCAGTAATACCTTCACAAGGAAGAAGTCCACTGGTTTAAAAGTAACAAATTAACATCTTGGCAGAGGCATGTACTCCAGTGTTTGTCTCTTCAAGGATATGGATAAATCCTGATTAAGGTGGATTATGGGGATTTGATCATGAAGGAGAGGGTTAGGAAACAAAGGAAAAGTTTTAACAGGATTACTTGGCACATACTTGGAGGAGGCAAACACCACCTAGGATTACATGTTTGTATACGATTATGTAATACTAGAAATATTAAGAAAGACATTCAACATTCAAGATAACTGTTACTATGGAGTCTACTCTCTGCAGCAACGTTATTTAATTGGAGATATTTTATAAGGAACACGGCACTACCATGAATGTGTAACAGTCAAGTTAGAAATTTGTCTTTTTTAAAAAATGTATAAACAACAGCTAACTGAAGCAGCTTATTTTTAATTTTATACATATTACTAAATATAATGTATTGACACTGAATCACAGTGTCTGTCCAGATTAGACACAGCAGGTGTTGTTCCATCCTAAACACTAATCCACGCTCATAGGAGTGGAGTGGAGAGACTGTGTGCGTGTAGGGAGGAGGGGGTATACTTTAATTGGAAATGACAATTTACAGGAGGTGGTAGGAGTGCAAACCTAAAACAACCAGATTATTGTAACACAACAAAGTAAAAGTGGTAGGCAGGATGGTCATTTGGACTTGAATGTATTGTGTTTTTAATCAAATACATTTATTGCATATAAAAGTGTTCAAAAGTGTGAAATAACAGTCGGTTTCACTGTGTTTTCTCTTTTTTCTTTCAGGGTATTTAAGAAGACCAGCGGCAATGGACATGTAAGTGGCCTCTATAATGTAGTCATTACAGGGAACCTCTTGGGTATAGGGAGGAGTGCAATTCGTATGTAGCTCTTCCAACTCCCAAAAATAACTTCCAAACTCTTGTAACCTTGGCGGAGGAGTAACTGTTTTCCTTTCTGCTTTTCCCTGTTTCTCTCAGATTGCGCTGTACTTGGGGAAGAGAGACTTTGTGGACCATTTGGACCATGTGGATGTAGTTGGTGTGTGGAACGTTCTCTGTTAATACATCCTCAAATTTGGAAAACTCACAAAAAAATTGTCTGTGGTAAATCTAATGCTGTTGTTTTTCCCATCCTTTGCAGATGGTGTTATTAAGGTGGACCCGTCTGGTCTTAACGGCAGAAAAGGTATTTCTCTCTCAATCGCTGCCAGTGAGAAACATTATATAACCTAAATACATTCAACAAAACTAAATGTATGATTTTCTATTGCAGTATTTGTCTACCTCGCTTGTGCCTTCCGCTATGGAAGTGAAGACCTGGATGTTATTGGGCTGTCCTTCAGGAGAGACATCTGGATCCAGCGCATTCAGGTGTATCCACCTACAGGTGGAAGTACAACCAAAACACCTATGCAGGAATCACTCATGAAGAAAGTTGGAGAGCAAGGATGTCCCTTTTCCTTCCAGGTGAAGAAGCATAGCTCACTCCCTCTTTATAGAACACTTACTCCTGGCCTTCAGGAAAATGTCGTATTGATCAAACACAGATCATGATTTCACCTATACTTCCAGTCATGATCTTGATTTATGAATGTGTCTTGTTTCTACTTCAGATGCCAACAAATCTCCCATGCTCAGTCGCCTTACAGCCAGCCCCAAATGATTCTGGCAAGGTACTTTTACCATCCAAGTCCCTCTTATACATGACTTCAGATGTTTGACAAACAAATAATTTATTTTGGTCTTGTTCCGTTGTAGGCTTGTGGTGTGGACTTTGAAGTGAAAGGATACATTGCCAATGTTGCTGACAGCGCAGATGAAGTCATTGAAAAGAAGTATGTATTCCTACAGCCAAACCATACTGTCAGCCCAATCTTCTACTGCATCCTTAAGCTGTAGCAGAACTAAACACATATAAAGCCTGAGCCTCTCTTTTCTTCTGGTCTTAGGGACACATGTCGCCTGATGATTCGCAAAATACAATACGCACCAGCTAACAACAAGGCTGGACCCACGGCTGATGTAGTCAAACAGTTTATGATGACTGACAAACCTGTTCACTTGGAGGCCTCTCTTGAAAAAGAGGTACATCAATGTGTACATACAGTGTTTTTTAACATTTATTAAACAAATACTGGGTATCATATAATTACTGCTAAATGATTCAAATTATTTGTTATTTTTATATTTAGATTTATTACCACGGAGATCCAATCACTGTCAAGGTAAAAATCAACAACGAAACCACCAAGACTGTGAAGAAAATCAAAGTCTCAGGTGAGTAGTTTGTTCGTCTGACTGAAGTAAATTCTTAAATTGTTTGTGTGTAGTTTGTAAGAGAAGGTTTCATGTGTGCATTTTGACTGACGACTCTAACAGAGTATGTTTTCTTTTAGTCGAGCAGCTAACGAGTGTGGTGCTCTACTCATCTGACACTTACGTCAAGTCAGTCTGCTCTGAGGAATTTGGGTGAGGCTTTCACTGTATCAAATGAGGCTTATTAGCAATGGGACGTGTTAAATTATGGAAGTTATTTTTAGTCATTTTTCTATCCAATCTGTAAATTTTCTCATATCTCAATATCCCTAAATTTAATTTGATAAAGCTGAATACAATCAAAGAGTTCTATAAAAAAAATCATGTGGCTTCAAAATGAATAGGCTATCTTTGTTTATTTACAGAATATGGAAGAAATGTAATATAATATGCATAATTATGTTTTCATTACTGTATAATCAACTGAAAATAAGAATTGTTATGCTTTTGTTACATCAGAATGAGCCTTTTATATCTACAGACATCACAGGTTTTCTTCCACATTGTCTGCCGTGTTGCACTGTTATGTTCCCACAGTAGAAATGACAAACTAAAAACCATTTTATTTTATGAGAGGTTTACAAGACAATGAAGAAGTTCAACACGATTACTTTGTGGCACATGCGAAAGCAAGCCGAAGCAAACACAACCAACAATTACCTTTTTCTAATCTGTACAAAAAGAGAAGAAATGCTTTGTCATTTTTACATTCATTTGAAATTTAAAGTGTGGATCAAGGTAAAGTAAAGTTAAAAGTGTATTTATTTGTTTATGTATTTCACTTCTATACATAGGGAGACCATAAACGCCAACTCTACATTCGAGAAGTCCTACCAATTAACTCCTCTGCTGGCCAACAACAAAGAGAAGCGGGGTCTTTCAGTGGATGGACGGCTAAAGGATGAGGACACCCACCTAGCATCCACTACCCTGTAAGCTACTCTAGGCCTCTCATCAAAGGGCTTACAGTAAAGGTTTTCATCCTCTTATTGAGTGGTGGTGATCCAACTCTACATTGTGTCATCCTCTTATCGGGTAAGACCAAATCCTCAAGCTCTGAGAGGTAAACTATTCCTGTCTCCTCACAGGGGTCAAGGAGAAAAGGAGATGCAGGGAATCATCGTGTCCTATAAAGTCAAGGTCAATCTAATGGTGTCTGGCGGAGGGTAAGGCTTAATAACTCACAGAAAATCCATCTGTTTCACATATTGTGTCAAGTTGCGCAGACTAAAAGTTGCCTTTTTTTGTTTCTCTGTCACCAAAAGCCTGCTGGGTGGCCTAACAGGAAGGTAAATATTGATTGTCATCCATTTGTGGTCACAAGATATTTGTGTGAATGATCCTTTACTAAACCTTTTTTTTATTTTCAGCGATGTCACTGTGGAGCTTCCTCTCACTCTGATGTCCCCAAAACCTGCAGGTGAGTGCAGTGTTTTTGCATATAACTGACATTTAACTGTTTAAAATATAACTTAAACAAAACAAAAAAAAGACAGATCTGATTAACATGTTAATGTCATGTATGTCGTCCCCTTTTGTCCATTTACTGCTTGTCATTGCTGTATCCTGAGCAGAAGTGTAAGTATACAACAGTCTCTGTGAAAAAACATGAATTCGCTTGTGGCTGTGATGTTTGTGACATGCTGCTGATATTTTTCTCCTGTGTGTGTGTTTGTGTGTTTTATGAACCACAGTACATTGGATTAAAGGCCTTTTTAGTTCAGGTGAGGTCACCTCTGATTCAGTACATTTTATGGTTTCCACTTCTTAAAGGGCTACGCTGCATGCCTTTTCTATTAAATAAATATCTAGCATAAACACTATGACGGTAGATCTAGTTCATGACAATACAATTAAACGACAAGACAAGCATTTTCATAATATAAGTTATAACGTCTCCTGAAAGAAGCATAGACACCATGGCCATAGAATGAGTGCACTACTTCATCCTACAAATATTAATTTTGTACCACTGTTGCTCTATCTCCCACCGGATATTTAGTTAAATCCTCCAGTAGCCACCAATAGCGTGCATGTTGATTTTACTGTATGCATTAGCATATGCATAAAGGATAGTGTGCATTGTGTAATAGAAATTCAGTTGCATGTTACCTGTTTGTCCATTTCGTGCCAACAGGTCAGACATCTTAATCGAGCCCATGGAAGGTTGAGATGACCGGCGAAGGAAAATCACGTCTCTGACGAGAGAACACAGAACAAAGGAACTCAGCACCAATGAAGAGACGCACAAAGTGTCACTCAGTCACTACAATGCTCTTATTTCAGCTGTACATACATGTATTTTATTAGGAATTACCAGCAAAAGAGCCTAACCTCTGTGCGACTTCCCTTTGAATGCCACCGTAGCATTACATAAAAAATAAACATGTATTGTACATTTTTCTTTATCAGATGAAATATTCCTTAGTATAGAACATAGTCTTTTCTTTCCATGTGTTATGAATATTAAACATTCAGAGCTTTATTTATCCTTCATTAATCATTAATGCTGTGTCATTAGAGCCATGACATATTATGACTAAATGTACAGCTATGGGTTGAATATCCCCAAAATACTCCTACTTGTGTCTACTCTTAATTGACAAGAGAAGTAAATAAACACATTGTTTCCCCAATTATTCCCTCGTGATTGTTTATTTTACTCTGGACTGGACTGAACTGACATAAAAATAGGACTGTTATATCAACAAAATGCTTGTTGTATTGTTAAAAATGCCAAATTGTGCCATTTGTTATCAAAGCTCTTAGGACTTATATTTTTTACATAGACCTAATTAATACATTTGTATTTTTAGGTTAACTAAAGTATTTAATATGAGTAAAATTAACACCAACAGACCTTTTTCAAAGCAGCCATTTTGACATGAAACAGTAGGGTCAACACAGGTGTCGCCAGTGATACTAATTAAGGTTCAGTTCCATTTATTGACTTTCCAGTGAGTCAACATGAACCACAGCAGCACCCTGACTCTGTTTGGCCTGAATGGAATGGAGCCTTAATTAGTATCATTGGTAACACCTGTGTTTACTATTTCACGTCAAATGGCTGCTGTGAAGAAAAAGGTCTATTGGTCCACGAAGTTGCTTTAAATAACTGATCTGAATCATACAACTAAACATAGAATGAAAGTCCTTTTCTTCAAATGGCCCCAAAACTGTGACTCACACTGGTTTGGAGAGCCTTCATTTTATTTTTGCACCAAACACACTGTCTCACACAGCTTTAGTAAAATGCCAGCAGCTAAATCTTTGTAACTGTGCTGGAGTGAGATTTCAGCAGTCCTACTGTGTGTGAATGTTCACTCCTTCTGTCATCTTAAGTCGATTAAGCATGAATCTGTTCGACACATCAGGGAAATAACAATGCACAGACGTACACATTATCAGGCTTTACACAACCTTTGCACTGTGTCTCATTGGTTGCCTCTTGGCTGCGCTGTTTCACTTCTGTATGTTTGAGAAAACAATAGCGCTGGCTAGTGCAGGATAAAGATACACTACTTGCTCCTCTCCGGTCTAGACATCACATCATTAGCCAAGCCAGCTAGTTAGCTGTTTATTTTTTTGTCAAAATGTCTACCACGACCGGCGGCGGAGAGTTTGGCAACCCTCTTCGAAAGTTCAAGCTCGTCTTTCTGGGCGAACAGAGTGGTAAGCTGGAAACGCTGCGTTTGAGTGTTGATTTGGTCTGATGTTAAAAAGAAGTGGCTAACATTGACGTAGCTAACTAGCTTCACTGGCTAGCAGAATAAAGTTACCCGCCGGACATCAATGGACAGTGATGATACAGTCAAAGGTGTTTATATTTCAGTGCCAAGACAATGTTTAGGAGAGGGTGAGATGACAAAAAGACGAGGGACATCACATTTTACTGACTCGTGATGATGTCATTGCATAGCTAGCTACGGCGAATCGCTAAGCTAGCCTAACATCTCGCTCTTCGTTGTACCAATAAATACGTAGTTATCGTTTAATATCACGAACGTGTGTAATTCATCTACATATTTGCTTGTTGCCAGAGTAAATCAGTGGCCATTCAATGACCTTACTGTGGCTGGTAGTCTGTGATGCATCAGCATCCTCCAACTGTAGCGTAACTGTGGCTAACGGTCGCTAGCTAACTACTTTTAGCTAGCAGTTAGCTATGCTAGAAAACGCCTGTATTGACGCTCATTGCCATTTTTTAAACCCCTAATATGGCCGCAAAGAGCTTACTGCGAATCACTGCGTTCAGACATAAAGCCGTGTATATGTAAAGGGGGTTATGTCTGTGTGTATTTGTGAGCGTAGCTCTTTTCAACTCACTAGCTGTTAGCTTCTTACGGCAGCACCTTGCAGAGCCACGTCGGCCAGTGAGCTCCAGACCAGTCGGCCTTTTTTTTTTTTTTTCTTCTCCCACCTCCCCGGTCCACTTAACGTAAGCTAACGGGGAACTGACACTGACATTATCATACGTGACTGTGCTTTATGTGTGACTGACTTATATTGCAGTGACAAGTCTCTCACCACGAAACACATTGTGAAAAGTTGAGTCATATTCATTTTCCCAAAAAATGTGGCTCCACCCATAGTGCCAGCTCAGCGTGTGGGTTCAGCAGTCCACATTGCATCAATGAGAGCAGCAATGTACTCACTGTCTGCTGTCTCTGAGTCATTTTTTTCCCCCTACCCATTATACAAAATTAGAATCCATATTATTGTTTAATTGATCAAATGTTGAAAGTGTCTGTTACTGTGTTTTCTTACAGTTGGGAAGACCTCACTCATCACCAGGTTTATGTACGACAGTTTCGACAACACTTATCAGGTAATGTGTCCCATCACAGCATGACACAGGACTGATGGAGTGTATAAGAATCAATGAATGGTGACGTTTACCATAATAAGCGTAATGACACAGGTGTGAGTAACCTTAATGACAGCCGTTCTTTCATGATGACTTACCGCACTGTGATATTAGGTAACACCCAAATGGAACGGAGCCATTGTTAATGTTTTTACCTCATCCTATGACGAGTATGCAGTGATGTAGTTAAACAGCTTTGTCTCTGTGTGACAATGTTTTAATGCAGCTGTTGTCTTACAGGCAACAATTGGTATTGACTTTTTGTCAAAAACCATGTACTTAGAAGATCGCACGGTAAGTCTTGTGTATTTTATTGTACTTCTCATCATTCCCATTGGTAGTTTTAAAACTTATAGAAAAGCTCAAAGCATGCATGTGCTCATTATGTAGTAGCCACCATTTATTTCCCATCCACCATTTCACATTGTTTCTTTCTTCTTCTTTTTTTAAAAAAAAAAAACATTATTCTAGATTTTACTCTTCATTTTGTCAGACTTGTGATCATGTTTTTAGTTCCCATCATTATTTCAAGTTTTTGTTTTCCTTCCATCCCCCGGCTGGGTCATCAAATACCCCACACCCACCATCCCCCCACCCCTTTTATTTCACGGCTGGCCACAGATTCGGCTGCAGCTCTGGGATACAGCCGGACAGGAGCGCTTCCGCAGCCTCATCCCCAGTTACATCCGAGACTCAGCCGCTGCTGTGGTGGTTTATGACATAGCCAGTAGGTATCATGGCCTTGCCTCACCTCCTTGTCCTTCGCTTAGTATGTGGAAGGGCAAAAAACATTTACTAGCCTGGCAGACCCCACTGGACAGTATAATGATTGTATATTTCAGACTGTTTAGTAGTGATACTAAAACATTCTCCTTGGGTTGTCCAGAGGGGTCTGCTTCCTAAATGCTGTTATGTATGAGGCTGATGGAAGGAATAACAGAAAAAGTCTTCAGATGTCACCTCATGAGCAGCGATCCTCTAACAGCCTAAATAATGATTCAGCAGGGCCTCCTTTTTAATTGCATGCTGGTCATCTCTGACCCTGTTGCATTTGAATGATTCTCCCTATTCCTCCATTTAAAAAGGCCATTTTCATCTCCGCTGCTTGGCTTGCAGTTCCTTTATGTCTGTCCTCTTCTCCACTTTCTTGTTCTGCCTTTACCCCTCTTTATCTCCATCTCCTTCCCTTTTTCTTCCCCTCCGCTCCAATCCTCAGGTCCGGCTCCAGCTTTGGGATACTGCTGGACAGGAGCGTTTTCGTAGCCTAATTCCCAGCTACATCCGTGACTCTACCATTGCCGTGGTTGTTTATGACATCACCAGTGAGTCAGGGCTGTACTCTAACCTTTCTGTAGGGGTCTAGAGCAATTGGAAGGAAACTATCTTAGCATAGATTCTACTTTACATCTTTCTGCCAATTAACTTTCAGAATGTCTTGAAGTATATTTTCGTTCTTCGGGCTTCTTTTCTCAACACATTTGCCGACTAACACGACTACTCTACATAAGATGCTCTGCCTTTTTAAATGTAGAGTAATACCTGCTTGTTCACACTTTTAACTATGGCTAGAATACCAGTTGTTATTCTTGTATTTTGGGGTTACATGTGGTTGATATGTACAGTAATTTATGTGTGCTTTTCTTCATCCACAGATCTTAATTCATTCCAGCAAACCTCAAAGTGGATTGATGATGTTAGAACAGAGAGAGGAAGTGATGTCATTATTATGCTTGTTGGGAACAAAACAGACTTGGCGGATAAAAGGTACACGGTTGTGTGAGATGTGTGAAAGATCGTAGTGTTGATTTTCTCATTCTGTTTATATTCATTGATAAATAGACTTTAATTTTTACGATTGTACTACAGTTAGAAAATGGGTAGCATGACGTATTATAGCATATAAACTCTGCCAAAGCCTGGAATCCCACTTTTCGTCCCTTCAGTGCATCTCATCCAGTTTTGACTTTTATCATCCCTTGGTATTTTTACATACTCCAGCCTTTTTGTTAGTGATTTAAGTACCTTTATTTCTATATTTTTTATTTCTTATGATTTGATCATATTTCTGTTCTTTTTTTTTCTTTGCTTTACTGTTTTTGTTCCCTTTCCTGCTCTGTTCTCTCCATGTCATTTTAATTTTTGTTTGTGTGTTTCCCTCACCACACTCCACATCACTCCCTCCCCCCCGTCCCCCTCCTTTCCCGGGACCATGGCAGGCAAGTTTCTGTTGAAGCGGCAGAGAGGAAAGCTCGTGAACTCAATGTGATGTACATAGAGACCAGTGCCAAGGCTGGTTATAACGTCAAACAGGTTGGTGTCCAGCAACAGCCGCTGTAATACTGATAAATAGTCCTGACAGCCGTGTTGTTCTTTAGGTCAGGGAGGCCAGCCTGTGCCGTCTGCGATGTACAGCCCCTCCATGTATACATTATATGGATCAGAGTGTGGCTGTTGAATGAATGGGTGACCTCGTATTTCCTGCTGCTTCATCTTTACTCAGCACAGCAGCTTCTCTCCCTTTGTCTCCCTCTCTGTCTGTCTGTGTTATAACTAAACTAACCTCTCTCTCTCTCTCTTTTTCACTCGAAACAAGATTCAGTGTTGAGCTCTCTCTGTTTCTCTCTCCATCTCTTCTCTCATCCCTCTCCTTTTGGCCTGTCCTCTTTGCGTTTCTTTCCATATCTGTCTGTTCGACCATCTCCCCCCCTTCTGCTTTTACCTGAGCAGACAGATCACCACGGAGGAGGGCGAGCAGAGAGCTAAGGAACTGAATGTCATGTTCATTGAAACCAGCGCAAAGACTGGCTACAATGTCAAACAGGTAGAGAATCTGCTCTCTCGAGGTAGTTGAGCTAATTCTGCCATCAAAGTCTACACTTAACTCTTTCCCGCCTCCTTTTTCCCCTCTCGTGGCATCATGACATGTCTAGCACTCTCTGTACATACTGTATCGGTTGTGTTTCTTCCCCCTCCGCAGGCTCTGCTTTTAGATATTTCAGTCTCACATGATCTGCACAGGTTTAATGCTACTACTGTGTTCATGTGTGCTCAAGTATCTTTTGTCTGATTCACTCAAACGTCTGCATCTCTGAAAATGTTTCTGTGAATATGATGGATTTGCTCACTGGAGGAGGTCAGCACGTCGACCTTCATTTTTCTACGCTGTTCTTTACCCCAGCAATTACTTTCACATTTTTATACAGTCACAGCTTTAACTGTTTATTGTGTTTGCCTCCTATACAATAAAATAAATCATTTAGGAGTGAATAGTTACAATTTGGTTCACTTTCTGTCTATACTGTATCTAGTCTTTGACAGTAGGGCTGGGTGATAAGACTGTATATACCGAGAGGCAATATATTTATGAGGTTACTATCCCTCCAATATATCAGACACCAGATTAGAGAAAAATAGTTTATACATAAAATAATCATCCAAAAATGTTTGTCAATTGAAGATTTACTGTATCATAATATATATATATCAATATGCAATAACATTACATACACCCTGATGGAGGATTTGATCTAAATCACCCATCCCTACTTGACACCTTTTTTCTTTATATATCCTCAAATTCTATTTTAATAAGATCTCTTTTGGCGTGTTCAACCTTTAAACTGCCCTGACTTTGTTTTATAGCTGTTCCGTCGTGTTGCTGCTGCATTGCCTGGGATGGATAGCACACCAGAGAAAAGCAAAGAGGACAGTATCCTTTTAAAAAATGCCTTAAACAAACATGGTTGTCATACTTTGGTCAAGTTATTATAACCATGGCTTTAACACTGTAATAGCGAATTTAATAAGCTAACAGGCCTCTTAGTTCACGCTGCAGGAAAGAGACAGTGTTCTCTGAGGAGATGGCAGTTAGAAAATACTGAAGTGAAATGTGCAAATTCATCGATGATGTTACTTAACCAATTCCTCTCAGTGATCGACATAAAACTGGAGAAGCAGCCAGAGATGACTGTCACCGAGAGCAGCTGCTCTTGCTAGTACACCTCACCCTCGCCCAGCCTGTCTCCTCCCCACCAACAGCTTGTCTCTCAGTGGCCACTCTCTCCACCCTTTGGCACCCCGCCATTGGGTTGGAGAACCTATCTTCTTTTTTTTTTCCTCCCCGTTTCAACTCAGTGACTTTTCAGAGTAACCGTGTGGATGTGCATTACTGTATTGAAACAGATTATCTGGAAAAAAAAAATGGTTAAAAAGTAAACATTTAAAACAAGGAATAAGTTTAACGATATGTTCAGATTTTCATCCAGTTGCATGGCATTATATAGGACTGCAGACTGACATAGCTAACCGCTCATGAGTTATTGCACAGTTCGGAATCTTAGTGCTGTTACTCTTGTCATTGTTGTAAAGTAAAACTGCTTGGGATTATTTAAATGACTCTGCAAGGCTGAGCTCTCAGCCCGTTGTATTTTACTTTTTTATTTCAAATGGAGAGTTTGCCGAAAACGATTCTATCTCTGAGAACTTTTCTTTCCTTTTTTATTTTGAGGAAGTAGAGACAGGAACTTGCCAGTGAATTTACATCATTGCTCACCCTCACCATATTACCACATTGGGCTCAAACCCTTTTCATTGAGAGGGTCAGTGGTCCTGTCTTGACGGTTGTTTAGACCTAACACATCTGTAGGCTTAAACTGCCAAATCCAACAGTGTGTTAGCAGACCAGACGTACCCAATTTGAGACCTTATTCAAAACAGTGCCGTAAAAAGGGATGTGTAACCAAGTAATGAGGAAATTAATATCCTTTTTCATCAAAGGGACGCCATCCCAAGTTCATTAGAATGGCTACTAACCTGAAGCTATGTCTGCATTAAACGATAGCAACTCTCTTTCCAATGTTGTTAAATTAGCTGCACAGATACTAACATGTCTGAGGAGGAGTTTTCAGTTATTAGATGCCCCTTATGTAGGAAATAAAATTTAAGGAGAAAAAAAAAGTCAGTGTTTAGTTTTTCCACACTGATGGAAACTTGTCACTTTGGTCGCTACGACTTACCCACCATCTCATCGATAATTTGTGTTGTGTTGATTACACTATTGCAAGAACATGCAGCATGCTCACCATGCAGGATTTATATGGATAAGAACACAGATGCCTTGCTTGTTTGTTCACCAACGTTGTGCACTGAATCAAGCCACAATATTGTAAAATATAAAAGAAGCCTGCTGACTGGTTCATGGCTTCACTAGTTGTTTTGTAGAGCTGGTAGATAAAGAGTTTGTCCTCAGATACAGCTAACGCTTACTAACACCCTTGCTGTAAAAAGTGCAGAGAAGTTAGTTGCAGTATCCTTTGCTGTATTGCTATTGCCTGTGTAGGGACTGTTGGTTTTATGTGTTTTATTTATTTTGTAACTTGGACATACAGATAACATTGTATGCTTGACCAAAAGTACAGATGCTGACACGCATGTTGAAAGTTTATTTTATTTATTATTTGCGTGTCTGCTGGGACTCCACCTAAAGGCGACGTTTGGGCCCCCTGGAAATGTTTTTTTTCCCCGTCACACTGCTAGAAATGACTTTTTGCAGTGTGTGTAGTCAGTTACTTGGTTTACAGTCGCAGGTAAAGGCTGCACCGTCTCCAGACACACACACACACACACATACAGTCTAACACACACCAACTAACTAGCCATAGCACAACAAAAGACACTGGTCATTTGCTGTCGCTTATTTTGAAATGTCACCGTTTTAAAATGGATTTCAAAGTTTAAGTAGTCACTTACATCGAACAGCCATTTTAACATGAGCAGCTCTTCTATTACTTGTCACTGACTAAATACTCAGCTTTGTGCTATTCTGAATTGTGTCTGTCCATTTGAAATATGCTGTCTACTCGTGTTTAGCAACGTTTGTGTGAATAATGTACTATTACTATCTGATGTATAAAAAGGAGAGTTAATGAAACACAAGTGTAGGCCTATCACATGGAATAAAATAAAGATATTTCACCAAAAATGAACATATGGGACCTCTTTCTTTATAAAGCACTGCATTGCAGATTATTTGGTGTCAAGTCTTATTCACCTGGTATGGATCAAACACGTGTTCTGTTTATCAGTACAGTAGAGTAAGTGCTACAGAGAGCTTGAGTCAAATGTGAGAAACCTGTACACTGCGCCAAAGTACACTACTGAAACTACACATAAGGCAATGCAACACAGGTATGAAATGTCACAACAGAAAGGTGTGGCTGATCATGACATTGCACTACTCACACTGCTGCTTTACATCATTGTCCAAAAGCTATCGACAGCAGTGAATTAAAAACATACTGTATGAGTTGGAGTTTCATAATCAACATATTAGCTGATTTATACCAGTTTGTCTAACTGTGATTATTTTTAAAATCTAGATCCACAGGGGTTAATTTAGTGCTGAAAAAGCAAGTAAAAATAAAAACATTTGGGACACACTAACCTATTTTTTGTATTATTTTAATCTGATTTGATGATGTAAACTAGATCACATAGCTATTAGTTATTTAAAGTTAGTTGAATATATCCATTATTATGACAAATTGAGACCTATTCATATTTCTCTCATGATTTACTGTTATTGTTAACATTTTCAGTCGTGATGATACTCTGGATTCATCAGCACTGAGCAATACGCACCTACCCACTACCCCTGACCGGCCCACACTGTTCATTTCAGCCCACTGTGTCTAACCCAACTTCTATCTTTTCACGCTTTGTGACAATAAAACCGCCGCGCAGCTCTTTTCTTTCTATTTCCCCTGGTATCAGTTTCGTCCTGGAGTAGCTGTAAGAAACTGTAAATCATTTGAATCAGGATTTCTGGTGGTTTCTGTGAGGGGGGGCGGGGCAAACCTTACGCACCTGCCGCAGCACACCTGGATTCAGGAAGTGCTGTGACGTCAGTGGGAGAGGCGTGTGTGAAGGAATGGCAAAAATCCTGCTCGACCTGATCGGTGATCAGCTCGCTTATATTCAGGTCGACAGGCACACGAGTACAGAAGTGTTTCACCTTTTCCAGCCGGCCGGGCCAAATATAGTGAACTGAGCAGGTTCCAAACTTCTTCTGAGGAAATATTTTTTTTATTTTTCTGAAGATATTAAAAAGATGTCTGTTCGTTCGAGTATCTTACCCGATGAGGCGCTCTTTGCTGACTTCAAAAAGCAGTGTTTAGCAACGGACAACTGGATCAACAAGTATGATAATAATGGCATGCAAGTGTGGGTAGAAGTTCCTGCAAATAAAGTACATAAAATCCACAAGATCAAGGTAAGTTCATTTAAACACCGACTTTACACTCAGTAATGATCTCTATTAGATTATCATGGGCTGAGGCCTTTTGTCTACTGTGAACTTGACATTGCCTTTAAACACTTCTGTGTGTCTTTCAGTGTAAGATGACAATCAAAGATGTATCAGCAGCCACCATGTACGACGTCCTTCATGACAGCCAGTACCGTAAGGAGTGGGACCCCACCATGTTGGAGAGTTATGACATTGCCCGGCTGTCTCCTAATGCTGATGTGGGATACTACTCATGTGAGGACCCTTTATTCATAAATCTATAGATCATATTCTACTGACTGTGTGTGTCTGTGTGTGTGTGAGACCTATCTGTTAGTAAGGTCTGACTCAGTTTCACTTGTCACACATCAGAAATACAAACACTGAAAAGGGAAAGTGCATGTTGGAGTTTAATTTATATTTGAGATATTTTATAACACCCGATGAGGAAGAAAAGTTTTAAAGTTCTTGACCCAATTAGAAAAAACAAAAGTTATATTTCTTGTAAATGGTAAACTATGAGTAAAATGGACCTGTATTTTGAGTCCAAGTGAAAAACAAACACTGCTGCCTGCCATTATTTTCCTGTCATTAAAGCTCTTTTGTCCATATTTATGCAGTCAAACCAGATTTATGTTTTAATCCGCCCATAGCATCATCCTTTTTAACTTCCATTTATAATTTATGCGAGTGTCTTTTGTCTAAACTTTAGTCCCCAGCGATGAAGAATGAGTGGCCTTTTGTTCCACCAGCGTATTTACCGTCATAACAAGGGTGCACTTGTTGAGTCTCAGGTTGTGATAGTGGAAAACTGAAGTAATGAAGGAAGTCTTCCACAATATAACCAGATTTATATGTTTTTTTGTTTGTTTGTTTGTTTATCTCTCTCTCTCTCTGTCTGTCTCTCTCTCTCTCTCCAGGGCTTTGCCCAAAGCCAATAAAGAACAGAGATGTGGTCACCCTGCGTTCGTGGCAGGTGATGGATGACGAGTACATTATCATTAACTTCTCAGTCAAACACCCGGTACGCCACCTCCTCCACACACACCCAGACGGATAGCAACCACTGTTTTTAAATGTGTCATTTCTGAAGCACCTCGTCTCAATGCTCTGTGAGCATTTATTTTATGTGTGCATATATTGTGTTTAACAGCTATTTTACCGTTTATATCTGTCTTGAAGGATGTGTTTTAAGTGCTCATCATTTTCCCAACTGATCCAATTACAGAAATATCCTCCTCGCAGCAACCTCGTCAGGGCAGTTTCCATCCTCACTGGCTATTTGATCAAGCCCATAGGACCAAATAGCTGTACTTTCACATACCTTTCACAAGCTGACCCAAAAGGTGAGACCATAACCATTGCAAACATTGTTTTTTTTCCCAAATTAATTATTGTTGCAGAACATTTTTAGAGCCTTTTTTCCTCTCTTCCCTTTGCTCCAGGTTCTCTTCCGAAGGTTGTGGTAAACAAAGCCTCTCAAGTTCTCGCTCCACGGGTATGTAAAGTACTACAACTGTTGTCACAAACTCTTAGTCATAGTTTTTACTTCTAGTCTACAGCAGCACCGAATTAAAAACACAGACACGGTGTCTGACAGTGTGTGTGTGTGTGTGTGTGTGCATGAGGTGATTTTAACAGTTTAATAGCTGTGTGTGCACTTAAAGAAGTGAGGGTTTCATGTGTCTTTAAAGGACAATGGTAACCATAGAAACCCAGTTTAAGGGCCTGTCCCGGTAAGATTGCTGACAAAGAGTATCTCAGCTCGAGCTGCTGCTGCCTCTCTCTCCCGGTAGAACCCGTTCCCCAGGTTTCATACGCTCCGCATGTTGAAAGTATTTAGACCAAGGTGTATTAACATATGTGTCGAAGCCAACATTGAGAGACTCGTGCCCTAAGCTAAACATTCACCTTTTTATGTAGTAATAGTGATTTCTTTTATAAACCAAATCATTACAAGTCAGTAACGCATCGCCTTTGGCGATGTAGTGAATGTGTAAGATAAAATCTGTAGGTCTGTAGGTAATTTTAAAAGGCTGTGGTCACCTAATCACATCTAACAAGGTGCATTTTAGCAGTTCAAGCAGGTTTTGGCAAGGCAATAGTTAAGACTTGTGAGTGGGGTCTCACCCATAGTGCAGCAGGGTTGCAAGTAACATTTGTTTTCATTGTCAATTAATGCACAGATTATTTTCTCAAAACGAATAGTTTGTTCGTAAAGTGTGCGTAAATAGTGCAAAAGTCCACCACAAATGTCAGAAAGGTCAAGGTGATGTCTTCAAATTACCTGTCTTGTTTTGACAACAGTCCAGAAAGTCCAGAAGTTGTTCAGCTCAGCAAATATTTACATCTAGGAAGGTAGAAGTGGTTAAAATTTTCAGTATTATTGCTTAGAGAACACATTTAAATTATTCAAATAGCTGCAGATTTAATGTTTTTTTAATCTTTAGTTGACTCAGTTCGAAGCCAAAGAACTACTAATGCCAGATAAAAAAACAAACTTCCAGCCAGTTTGTTTAAAATCTGGGTGATGGGAAGAATTCAAGTTCCTGTAATGGCAAAGGCAGTATCACCATTTTATACGTAAGGATAGAAGGCCTTTGTTAAAATGTTAATGATTGTTTCAGAGCTATAAATAGCTGGACTGCTTGCCACATAATCTGTTCAACAGCATTTTGTGACCAGCTTTATCTTGAAGGTGTGGTATGATCCTCATTGTCGGACTGTAGTCGTCTGATAATCGTGTCCTCTCGCGGTCCACTCCTTGTAGGTGATGAAGAGTGTACACAAGGCGGGACAGAACTACCCGGCGTGGAAACAGCAGAACTCCCCCGACCAGAAGCCGTGGTTATACCCCGAGCAGAACACCCTGCCCATGATGGACGCCGCCGAACTTTCGATACAGAGAGCGGACTCGCTAGAAAATGTGGACGAGTCCTCCAAGGGGGACAGCGATGACAGCAGTTAAACAGCATCAAAGTGGCCATCAGGGAGAGAGTGGGGGATGGACTTTGTAAATTCAGTAAGACTTTGAGACCTCCAACTCTCTGTGGTTTATCCAGTTTTCCTAATCAGTGTGCCTTACGTGATGAGCAAGAGCATGAAGTGTTTACAGCTGTCCTGAGCACAGATCAAGTTGCCATTCACCTCTGTTCATGTTGAAGTAAGCTAAACATCTCTCCAGTGTTTTATTTTTTTGCGAGTGGGGGGGGGTTAGCTTAGAGGCATTGGGGTTTGAATGTGTCATAGTAACAGCACTACTTTTACAATGGGTCAGATTTTTTTTTTAAGCTGCAGCTACATAAAATTCACATTTTAAATGAAATGAAGAATAGCTGTCCACTAATCACGCTTTGCCTCTAACTGGGGCTGTGAATGGAAATTAGATCAGTGGTGACAGTAGTGGTGAAGTGAAAGTGTATCTGACACCACGTTCATGTTTTAATTTAATTAATTACCCGTTAACATACTAGAAACCATTTCAGCTCAACCTTTTTCTTTGTTGGCCGATCTGTTACACTGTTAAAACATGTTTAGATAAAGGTGCTGGGTTTGTGCAGCAGCTCAGGGCGTCAACCAGAGATACAAATTCTCCTTGTAAACACTTGACTATCACTACATTTGCTACTGATTTTTTTTTTTTTTTTTTAATGTGAACATTTATTTAGTTCTGATTAGTGAGCAACTGTGCTGTATTTCTATCTTTAATGTATGATACATGCCGATTGTTTGAAGGCTTGTTGTATTTATTCAGATGTTGTGCAATCATTATGTGATCTAATCCTTATTTGAAGTTCTACAGAAGTTCTTTGAAGTTCTAGAGACCGACTCGCATCGGCACGGAAAGACGGGATCGGTTGTTGATGAAAATCTAGTTAGGGTGTAGTAACATGTACATAGCGAGTTAGCGTTTTGTCAGTTGAAGGATTGAAATGACCATAAAAGATGCCTTTTATTTATTTATTTGAAATTACTGTAAGTTCAGATGAAGTCACGATGAAGAAAAAACTCTGATAAGAACCCCTGCAGTTTTTTTGTGAGATGTTTCATTGTAAGATATTTGTTAAAAAGACTACATGGTCTTTTTTTTTTTCTTTTTTAAAATAAACCTCACAAGGTTGACACGCTTTGGTATTCACTGTCATGACTGCATTCCTCTTAAGATGACAGTCAATCTCCAACCCAACCTACAAAGGGGAACAAGTTTGGCTGCTTGTACCAGAGCAAACCGGGTCCATTTCCAGCTTTTGGTTCAGCCTCTTCAAGTACGAGGACAAAAGGTTACTAGAGTTTAAAACGTTTTATTTCTTTTTACTGTCAGTGTCATGCTCTTTGATGAAAAATGTTGAAAAACAATGATCTTATGTTCATCAGATGGAAAACAAAGTTATTCCTTTTTATATAAAAATGATTAGTGTACAAAAGAATAAGACAGTGAGATGCAACAGATTCATTTACACCAGTCTCCAAATGTTAAAATAAAACAAATGATCTAACCACAAACTAGCAGTAACATCCACAAGTATTCAACTTGTTTTCTATAAATGTTCCCTCCAATACGTGCAGACTTACTTTATGACAAAAGCTTGTATCTGCAGATTGTCCTGAACCGCAGAGGCTAAAATGATAAAAGTACCTGATAAAGTCTTGAGTTGGAATGAATTCCTGCTACTATCAGATTCTCCCCTTCACCAAGATAAAAACACCTAATTACAGGTTTTACCACTACAGTAAGATCTGAGGCACAATGTGCTATTAAACAGTTTGGCACCTCAGTTTATATATCAAAAAACTACAGTATCATTCAGCCCGGGAGCGGTTCATGTAATGTAATGTATGAAACATGAAATGGATGGTTGACAGTGTTAAAATACTGCTGACAGCAGTCACTGAAATATTTACACAACTTAATATTTTTCTACACAATTAAAAAAAAAAAAACTAAATATTTTATATTTTCAAATTATTTTTATCTACCAGAAGTCTTGCACTATAATTTGCTCTTAAATATGTAACACCTTCCTGTCTTTGTACCATACGTGTCAGTGTGTACTAAAATCCAAGTCATATGTACATTTCTTTACACGTACATACACTCAGTTGCCAGTTTGAGTACACACAACCAATGCAGCCTAGTACACCAGTACTGTAAAAATATGTTATGTTATGTTATAATGTTCAAACTGTGTGTGTCAAACTGTTTGAGAGGAGAGGTGTTGAGTCAACAGTAAGGTCATTTTGGAGCCTGTGGTTTATGGTACTTTATGGAGTTTCTCATATTTAGTCTACCCCTCATTAATATAAACTGGGTGGACACAACAATTACATTAGAAGAAACATCAGAACTGCGCTTGAGAGCTCCAGGAAAAGTCAGTAAGTTGATGAAGTCAACTGTTTTAAAACAGTTTCAACATAAAAACATATTGGGGACATTATCGCTGGGTTGATGTACTGGGTAGCATTAGCTAGGCGTAACTAATCCACTACCAACTGAGTGTATGTATATATATATGTCTCTACTTTATATCAGTGTCATTGTACAGTAGGGTTTGAGGAAATGCTTAATTAAACAATACAGGCTCTATAAATGTTACGTCTGACTAGAAAATATGTATCAGTTACATAATTTACCATTTAAAATGTCTACTAAGCTTCTTCCTTCACTTCCTGTGAATACATCCTGGTGCAGTAGAAATCATGTACCACATTAGGGAGTATCTGGGTGACAGAGGAAACTGAGTATCTAACAGAGTATACGTCGTCTTTACATGGAGGAATTTAAATGAGTCTCTTTGTCATAATTCAGGCATGTTGAAGCTAAGACAGAATGGAGGCCAGAGTCTGTGGGAGGAGGGTGATGACGTGCGGTGACGTGTCCGTCAACATCTCGCTCTCTTTCTCTCTCTCTTTGCCGCCACCTAATGTACAGTCCTCTCCTTCTGCCTTTGGTAGTCTGATAAAAGAACGCACAGAGAACAAGCTTACAACACTGAAATGGATATGATTATATAACCTCCAACCAGAAACATCTGATTCAGTGACTCCAAAGACAGTTTTCCTCGTTGGACGTATGCAGTGACATTGTTATCTTAGCTGCAGTAACATGCTCTGCGCAGTAACGCCTCAGTGTTAACAAGCTTCAGAGAGATATGTGTTCTTTATGTAAGCTGCCCTCACACACATGAACTTTTTTTTACTCATTTTCATGAGGCATATAACATATACTGTAGTGACATTATACTGGGAGATAAACAACAGCTATATCTAGACTATTTATGTTTTCTGGTGCTGCTAAAGGTTTGTTTGCATCAGTAATACAAAGCAAGTAGCAGGCCTATATTTTGAATCACGATCAGTCAAAAAACACACAAATGTCCAATTTTATATAAGCCAAACAGTTAATTTGCTGATAATAATTATATCTATATGTCCATATAGACAAACTCAATGGGTACTGAAATACTAAAATAAAGAGGATACGTTGTATTAAACATTGTGTTACAATTACAGTTTAATTACACATGATCAAACATGCGTTATTTGTGTTTTAAACACAATTATGAAGAAGATTTTACAATAATAAAAGATTAGATGAATACACTTTTAAGATCTCTTCAAGTCCAAACCCACCAACCAAAAACAAATTATAAGCCTCACACCAGAAACCCTTACATATTCTCAATAATTATAGATCATTCTTAAAATAGAGTTTTGGAGGCAGTCATACAGATTCTACATTTAAAACATCTGTAAGTAATCTGTAATGTGTCCCTCAAAAAATCATTTTATAAGTATGACTTACTGTAGGGAAAGAAGCGAACCCTCATCAGTATTTCTCGTGCAGTCTTCAGAATCTCTACAGCCTAGAGAAGAGGAACCCAGTGGAAAGTGGAAACTTTAGGGATGGAAGCTTGTTAACTTAAGAGGTAAATTGAAAATTGAAATTGATTTTATTTTGAATTTGGGAACAGGAAAAAAAACTACTGCAATGATGTGTGTGGCATAGTAATCACGTAACTTGATTAATATTATTTGCACAAACAAGTAACTACAGCAGAGGTTGGCTTCAGGGTGGTAAATATCTTTTAGTTTCATATCAAATCGAGCCTTCATTTTACTAGAAAATATGATGCCCCGAGGCAGATAGAACTGCATAATGAAAGCGAGAGAACAAGAGTGTGCGTTCAACATTTATCTCATAATGATAAGTAAGCAAAAACAAGTTTGGTTTCCACTTGAACTTAATGCATTCCACTTTGAAGGCTACCACCAATAAAAACTGTTACGTCAATGCAACAAATGCAAAACAACTCATGGAAGCATTATTTACATATATGTGATAAGATATTGTCAGGAGAAGACGTTTACAGAGCACAGCATGGATGCTTGCTGTATTCTCTACATTTAATATTGCTTTCAAAATGGTACTACAATTTAAATAACAGCTCTTTGGAGAGAGCAATGATGATGACAAATCTAGTCTTACTACTGATGCTACGCTCATCTTTATGTTTCCATTGTGCCCTTACGTTGTAGCAACGTTAGCTCTCGCTGGTTTTGGTCTGAATTAATTATCAAAACAAATATATATGCTCTTTTGTTATGCTGGTTGAATGCATGCAAGGTTGATGAAGCAGCCCTCTTTGGCCAGTTGAAAATATGGCAAGAATGTTCAACTTATATAAATATACACAAGCTCCATGTTGAAGAGCTGTGTCGACACTATCTATTTAATTTTCTCCACGTTCTGGGGTGAAATTGATAACAGATATCTGTTAAAACTGCACGTTCTCTATGCTCGCTAGTCTTACTTGGGCCTGTGGTTGTAGGTAAGCAGTGAAAATGTTATCAACCAATGAGGTAATGTGAATGGAAATGTAGTGAAAAAACAACATTCCTTTCCTTATATTTTACCTACTGTAAAATATGAAATCTGGTGCTGCTCTGACTTACTCTTGAATGCTCTATATCTTGGAAATCAACCTCATTCACAGAAAGGACCTGGTCTCCCTCTTGAAGCCCTGCTCTGTGGGCATCTGAGTCTGGGACCACCTGCCAACACACACAGAAATTTAATTGCACAGTCACAATGTTTTAATATGCAAAAAAAAGTAGTCAGCAGCACAAGAAGTATGAGTGCCAGTAAAAATACCCAAACTATGAACACCTTGGATATAAAGATTCCCAACTGTGACGCCTTGCCGCCTCGGATGTTGAAGCCCAGCTGCGCCCCTGGAGGTTTCTTCAACACAACGGTACGAGGAAGGAACTGGGTGAGCTCATTGTTGTAGTCTGGTTGATGAACCCGCTTAAGATGTACAAAGAAAAAGAAAAGCTGACAATGCATTACCAGAATGATGGCATGATATCCAGCACGAGTTCACACCTCTTGTACTAAGTGATAAGAGTTATAATCCAGTAAGTATTCAAACCCTGCAGGCACTTCACATACCTAAAGATCAGGAACATACTGATGTTTTACATATTTTGTATCTTTGCAAAGGTGAATCAGCAGAAAAGTTAGATATATTGTGCATGAAAGGTAATTCATCTTGGAAAGAGGTGATTACTTGTTTGATTTTTACAGAGCTTTCAACTCCATCAGTCTTCACATTTGGTTTCGTATGCAAATGCCTCATGATCTTTCTTTGGCCGTCCACTGACAGTTTTGGTCTGACAGGTGTTCATATAATCTTTTGTCCAGGAAGGACACACAAGCAGTCAAAATGTCAACTGGGATATGGGTCAAAGACACTGAGCAGGAGTAGGAAGACAACCGGAAAAAGATCAAGGAGGCCATTTACATCCAACACCAAAGACCACTTTTAAACAATGACAAGGGTTTGATCTCAAACTCCAGATATGGCCTGTTATTAAGTAACAATTTTATACTTGTGATGACAACTGAGGAATCTCCATCTCCCAATGAAGACCTGAAGATGCTTTTAAAAGCTTGTATTTTTGGTACAGTCTAATCTGTTATAAGTTATATACAGGTTAAAGCACAAAGTGTGGCATATATGTAGCATACCTCCTGTGGAGGTATCCATGCTGGGGGGTTCTCATAAGAAGGCAGGAATACCACTGGGAGCTGGTAATCATCATAAGGAATTTTCTGATCCATTGTTTCTGTAAACAAAGAGGACACTGTTGTTAAAAGTCGTGATAAGACAGATCTTATGAAACAAGAGATAAAAAGTTGAATGCACACAACAGGAAACAAGTTGATCTTCAGTTGATGGTTTAACATCAGTGCTGAGGAGACCCCAGACAATCTTGTTCAACATGTGGAAACCTTTCACATTTCTCTGGACCTCCTTCATTGTATCTCTAAGCAGTATTTAAAGTCCTATTGTGAATCAGGTCCAATACTTTTCCTAGGACTTCACAAACGACACCAATATATCTGTCTTGGGCCTCCACCAAGATTTCCACCACATGTGTGCATGTTAAACTGACGAATGAAAACATACTTTTACACAGGACATAAAACTGTCTTCACGCACATCTCATCATCTAGTCCAGAATGCAGCAGCTTGGATTCCTACTGACTTACAGACAACATCACATCAGCCCAATCCTGGCTTCTCACCTCTTCTCATAGCAGAGATGCTGACCACTTATGAGCCAGTCTGCAGCCTTCAGATCGTACCAAAGCCAAGACTTAAGTCTGAAGAAATCTAAAGCTTGATCATACTTTTGCCATCAGGGCCCCTCAACTTTGAAACAATCTGCCTGAGGAGAGAAGGCTACCAGAATCAGTGACCGCTTTTAAATCACTTGTTAAAGCACATCTGTATAGACTGCTCTTATGTGATGTCGTCTTTTTATTAAAAAACACAAAAAACAGGCGTGTGTTATTCTTTTAATTGTTGTCTCATTTATTCTATTTACTTTTATGACTTTTACTGTCTTTTACTGTCTTGTATTTTTTTATATTGTCATACATAGTTTGTGCTCGTCTCTCAAAACAAACTTTTAAATTATTATTATTATTATTATTATTATTACAAATACATTCTAAAATAGTATATAAATACAGGTAACTAATATCTTCACGGTAACATGATTACAGACATTGTATACAATGTTTGTTGCAGCATAAAAACGAGCAAGCAGACCAAAACAAACACTACATGTCAGCTGGGCTCAGGTCACATTATTCTCTACTAGTTAAATTAAGTCAGTTCTCAAAGACTAAACCTGCTGGCACAATACAAATCCTGAAATAAATGTGAACATGTGAACGTACATGTGAATCAGCTGATGAAGTTTAAAGAGCTTTGGCCGACGCCAGCTAACGCTACAGTTAGCTCACGAGCTAACTTCGAAACGGTTTGCTGACTTCTTCGCGGGTCATTTTTAACTATAATTTAATATTAACATCATCTGAGCTATAACTATTAAGATACTGTACAACCTGTGGATAAGAAACAGAGTGACAGCTGTTAAAACAAAAAAATATCTCACCTGCCAGTCTGAAGAAAAGCAACAAACACTTTTTTTCTTGTGTTAAGCGATGACTGACGTCAGGTGAGATACCGCCACCTGCTGTCAGGGAGGAGTCATGGCAACATGCTTACGTCACGACATACTTCTTCTATGAGGTTTAACGGCAGCCTGCGTCCTCTTAGTGATGCATTACTGCCATCTTCTGGAGTAGTTTTAACCATCAGTCCTGTCCTCCTGTGGAAACAATCTCAACACCTTTTATACTGTCCTTGGTCTTTTTAGTCTAGCTTTCACTTAAACTCTAATTATTTATGTCTATTTATACATTATTATTTAATCTGTTCCATTAAAAACTCTCTTTACAAACCCGATTGCACTTTGTACAGTCAATTGCTGTAAACTTCATAAACTATTTACACTGTACACATCTTTTATTTTTGATAGGTCACACTGTTTATACTGTTCATTCTGTTTATACTGCTATATTTGCCATATTTATACTGCTTGTATCTTTTAGATTTGTCTTATTTTTCTTAGATATCTTTTAACTTGTATATATTTTCTATATTCTATATTTCATGTATATTGTCATTTGCACTAGGGACATGAGGGAAACACTATTTCAATTCAATTAACTATATCATCATAAGCATTTATTTACTTAGATAGTTTATATATCTATTTATATATTTTAACATGTTTTTTTTTACTTTTATTTTGTCTAGTTATATTTAAATGTGCAGGAAAAACAAGGCACAAATAAATCTGATGAACAGGTGAGTTTAAAAGGCCTCAGCATGAAGGCAAAGGAGCCTGCTCAAAGTCTCCAGGACAGTCAGGCAGTGGATGGCAAGAGTGGGCTGGTTGCTAGTTGTTGTAATCATTCCCTCTGTTTTACTATCTTGCACATGTGCATGGTTTAGAGTAGTGTACATAACATGCATACTCATTTAGTTTCAGTACTTTACTTTTACATTTACATGCCATTATTGAAATCAGTCAACTCGTCTGAGCACCAGAATTTGCTTTTGCCCTTTTCCTTGATTTTCTTGGATGTTGGTCCTTTTCTTCAGGCTGAAGCTTAGCTTAACTCTCAGCACCAGTGTTTCATCTAAATTATCATCAGTATCAGTGTCGGTATCAGTATTTATTTACAAATTGTGTTTGTTTGTTCTTTCGTTCGTTCGTCTTTTCCCGCTTATCTGAGGTCGGGTTGCGGGGGCAGCAGCTTCAGCAGGGAAACCCAGACTTCGACATTGAACCACAGCCCCTCAATGCCCTGGCTGCGCCTAGAAATTCTGTCCATAAAGGTTATGAACAGAATCGGTGACAAAGGGCAGCCCTGGCGGAGACAAGTCCAACTTACTGCTGGCAATGCGAACCAAGCTCTAACACCGGGAGTACAGGGACCGGATGGCCCGTATTAGTGGGTCTGGAACCCCATACTCCCGGAGCACCCCCCACAGGGCTCCCCGAGGGACACGGTCGAACGCCTTGTCCAAGTCCACAAAGCACATGTAGACTGGTTGGGCGAACTTCCATGCACCCTCCAGGACCGCACTAAGGGTAGAGCTGGTCCACAGTTCCACGACCAGGATGAAAACCACACTGCTCGTCCTGAATCCGAGGTTCGACAATCTTACGGACCCTCCTCTCCAGGACCCCGAAAAGACCTTCCCGGTGAGGCTGAGGAGTGTGATCCCCCTATAGTTGGAGCACACCCTCCAGTCCTCCTTTTTGAAGAGGGGAACCACCACCCTGGTCTGCCAGTCCAGAGGCACTGCCCCCGATGTCCACGCGATGTTGCAGAGACATGTCAGCCAAGACAGCCCCACAACATCCAGAGCCTTGAGGAACTCCGCGCAGACCTCATCCACCCCCAGGACCTTGCCACTGTGGAGCTTTTTGAATACCTCGGCGATCTCAGCCCCAGAGATAGGCGAGCCCACCACGGGGTCCCCAGACTCTGCTTCCTCGGTGGAAAACGTGGTGGTGGGATTGAGGAAGTCTTCGAAGTATTCTCTCCACCGACCCAAGACGTCCCCAGTCGAGGTCAGCAGCACCCCATCCCCACTGAACACAGTGTTGACAGTGCACTGCTTCCTCTGCCTGAGCCGCCGGATGGTGGTCCAGAACCTCCTCGAAGCCGTTCGAAAGTCGCTCTCCATGGCCTCACCGAACTCCTCATTTACAAGCAAGGATGGGGCGAGGTTCCCCACTTTGTGAAGAACTGCATGGGTAAATAGCCCAACAGTTTAAGAATAATGTTTCTCAAGTACAATTGCAAGGAATCTAGGGATTTCATCATCTATGGTGCATAATATTGAATGCCCATGACCTTCAATCCCTCAGGTGGCACTGCATTAAAAACTGACATCAGTGTGTAAAGGATATTAACACATGGGCTCAGGAACACTTCAGTTGTTGTCAGTTAACACAGTTTGTTGCTACATCTACAAGTGCAAGTTAAAACTGTACCATGCATAAAGTCATATATCAACAACACCCAGAAACACCGCCGGCTTGCACATCTGTGAAGGCACCATTAATGCTGAAAGGTACATACAGGTTTTGCAGTTCTCCGTACTGACATGTAGCTCAACAGAAGAGTCTTACATCCAAAATGTAAAAAATAATACAACTGTGGTGGAAACGGTAATGGACTGAAGAGAATAAAAGGATTTTTTTTAAAAAACAACCCCGACTAAAGAGTCTCAGAACTCCCTGCAGAGTACACAGCACGCCATGAAAGATAAAAAAAGAATGGATGTGAAAACAGATGGGTCCACTTCTCCCTTTCATAGTTGCACTAGGTGTGGAAAACTAGAAGTGTTTCCTCTTTTGGAGCAGAGGTACAGTACGTCTCTGCGGCATTTAGATAGCAACACATTTGCCACAAACTGGAACATTCTTGAACATAAGGTCATGAGGTCATGAGGTCAAAAAAGGTTCAACTAAAAGTCTCCATTACAACAGCCAAAACACCTGATACACATCCGAAGCCAAAACTAACACTTTATCACTTATTATATGATGATCATAACTATCACCGATAACAGCTTATCATTAAAATGAAACTAAAGTAGTTCCTGTCATGTAATATAAAATTATACATATCCACTATGCATATACATACTGTGCTGAAGAGCTACACATATAGAAATACTGTACAATAGTGCTGGTCAACCTTGTCTTGTGCTTTCATCTACATCACACCTAACGTCCTCTCTCGCAGAACACTGGCAGAAAAAATCTTTTTTTGCATACGTGGACCATCCCTGTCAATCTTCTGCAGATATATCCAGACATCCAGCATTCATTGCATCCAAGAGGGACATTTGATCATGTGGCTGATGGTCATAAACATTCCACCTTGACGAGGAAAAGAATAAGGAATGGAAAATAAGGTAGACAGAGAGGTTGCATCATGCTGAGATGAGCTCTAAACCAGCTTGTGATTGGAAGAAAAATGCCATATTGTTCCATAGAGTTATAAAACGCTCTGGATTCTGCCTCACCTGGCAAGATTTTCACTCAAGTCGTCCAGGAATGTAAAATGTGCTCAGTATTGTATATCACTGTTAGGAGTTTGTGCATTTTTTTCTTTTTAGATGTAATTGTAGCAGAATCTAGCAAAATGCAGAAGTCTTGTTTTGTGATTTGAATGTAAATGTTGAAGTTTTGACAATATCACAGAAGCACGTGCAGGAGTTTTGGTGGTTTAAGAGAAAACAGTCCATGAAATTTGAAAGACATAGTCTTTGAATGCATTTTGTGTAAAATTAATAGTATAGCTAAATGCACGTTGATTTCTGCTGCTCAGACTGTGTGAAGAGTTTTGAAAAAGTAGTATAGAGAAATGTGACCTAGCAATTATAAAAAAGATGCTCAACACCTCTTCTACATCATCACAGTATTTTCTCCAGTCTGTCCTCTTTACTTGTCTATTTTTTCTCTTTACTAGCTGCTGAATTATATTTAGGCATAGATTGTAGATTATAGTCTGTAAGAGTCTTATTGTACTCAATCATATTCAATCTGAGTCAGATTGATAGCTCTAGACTGTCATTTTCTGTCTGAAATGTCTCCAAATAAGCATTCTCAAACCCCTGTTCTCTTCTGTAGTCAGTGATGTAGAAATATTTACTTTACATACAAGGCCGCTCCCTCTGGTTTCTTCTTGGTATGTTGGAAATCAAGATAAGATCAAGCACAGAAACCTTTACAATACTTTCTTTACATCGTTTGGGCACGCAAAATTCTTTTCAGCAAACAAATCACCCGTCAGTCATTGCTCTCGCCCTCTGTAGGGAATCCCCAGCTTTAATGTTGAATTCATGCAAAGCTTCTCTCTTCTACTAACTATAAAATTCAAGTGGTGCCCCGCTGATTTAACAATAATGTAAATAACGTAATCACAAATGTCTTGCTTTCAATCTATACTTGTCTCTGTTCTTCTGTCTCACACTCTCTGATCATGCTTTCTCATTGCTTTTGCTGCAATTTGTACTTTATTACCTTCTCCCTCTTAACCTTTTATTTTTGCCTTCTGCATTAAATAGCTTGTTCCTTCACTCCTCTGTCACACCTCCACCTTTTGTCTCGATACTTCAT
The DNA here is from genome assembly GCA_028641955.1 of Protonibea diacanthus. Taxonomy (NCBI): domain Eukaryota; kingdom Metazoa; phylum Chordata; class Actinopteri; family Sciaenidae; genus Protonibea; species Protonibea diacanthus. Next base: position 12,160,465 of record CM053980.1, read on the forward strand.
AGCCACCTTAAGCAAGCAACTCTGCAATGATTACCTCCGCAGTTACAACACTTTGGTATCACTCCATCTCCACACCTAGCATATATTTTCTTTCCTTTGAGCACCTTATCTGCATGCCAGAATTCCTGGCAATAAGAAAACCTCATACGTTGTTGATTCAAATACTAAGATACTAAGATAAGACAAAGCTATTGGGAGAGCCTTTTCTATAAACTCTACTAAAAGTCTACTTTTTTTTTTTTTTTTAGTATTTTTAACTAACAGTATTGATTCTAAACTTATCTCATCTCATCTCAGCTTGCATCAATAGTGACTATGAAAGACAGCATTACATGCATACAGAGGGTTGTCTGCTTACTAACTGCTGGTCCAGTCCAGTCTCATCCATACTTTCAGTTCTAATTGTACTGACTTTTTTTTCTGAAGCGGCTGATTGTGGAGGCCAAGTCATCTAATGCAGCAATCACTGCCCTTCTTGGTCAAATAGCTCTTATATCTTACAGGTTTCATTTCAGGATTTCACCAGGATGGTGCTGTAACATTTATCCCCTAGCGGAGGTAGTTCTTGGTCTGTGGCGATCCTCATGAGAGCCAGTTTCATTATAGTGTTAAGATAGATAGATAGATAGATAGATAGATAGATAGATAGATAGATAGATAGATAGATAGATAGATAGATAGATGGATAGATGGATAGATAGATAGATACTTTATTGATCCTGAAGGAAATTCAATTGATTCAACTCAATTGATCAGATCGCCATTCCTGTACCCTGACACATCTTACTCCTGTAAAATGATCATATCCTCACAGCTTTTCACAATCCTCTGATAGAAAATTAAACCAGTATCAAAATTTGGATACAATTCCAAATATCTGACTTTTATTTTAGTCTCACATCTGCTACAATTTCTCATTTACACTTTTTTCCCAACTTTACCTGACAACATAAGAAATTCTCTGTTGAAAAAAAGTCAAATGTCAAAAGGTTATAGCTCATTGTCATTGCATGCAATTCAGTTAGGAGTGCAGACTTATTGATGTGGCAAGTCTGCGCTGCTTCACCACCACACAATACAAAAGTTAATCAGACATGATATTTATTTATACTTCAAGTCTCTGCAAGTTTAAATGTCTTGCTGCAATTAAATGACTGAAACTGGATGGACGGGTAATGAAAGCGAACACCGTACACATAAACACATCAAAAACACCATGGCAAACATGAGAAGAAAACAGCTACCATAAATCATGCATTTAGTATACATGCATCCTTAAATTACTTTCAGCACTTCTGTACTCACGCTAGTACCAAAGTGAAAGCATCAGATATGCTTAAAGTACCAAAGTAAAAGCATCAGATATGCTTAAAGTACCAAAGTAAAAGTACTCATTTTACATTTTATAATATGCTGGATTCTAATCTTGATGCATCTGAATATGTAAAGCACTTTAATGTTACAGCTGATGAAGGAGGGGTTTATTTTAATTACTTTATACATTGCTAGGTAGCATGTGAGAAGTCTTATTCTAACCTGTAATAACGCATAATAACTTATCTGTTTATTATATTCTATTTATTTTAATAAAAGTGGAAGCATAAGGCAGCAGGAAAAAGAAATACTCAAGTAAAGTTAATTACAAAATTGTCATTAAAAGGAATATTTAGACATAATGTACCACATAAATAATTTAAAATCCAGTTTCATTTTAGTCATGACTGGACTATCTGATAAGAAAGTGTACCAGTGAGATGTACCAACCAGCATCTCACACCTCTCTGACGACATTTCCGCGGTGTGTAGGTGCGATATTCCACCTCCACGAGCAAGTTTTACTTCGCAGCCTACCTGAATTGAAGTCTTCCGATCCTCCCTCTCTATTTAAGCTACATCCCACGCCCCCAATCTATCTCGCACCCATTCATGTCGAACCGCATTATCATTCAGTCCACGGACCCAGAGAGCGTGAAAAGGGGGCGAGAGGAGCAAAGAGGAGGCAAACTGAGCGGCTTTCACCAAGAAGTCTGCTTCGGAGTGAGTACATGTGGAGACGCTCAGAGTGATTTAGACTGAAGATATACGTCAGTTTTGGTTTGCTAGATTCAAATGCAAATAAACTACAATACGATAGATAGATAGATAGATAGATAGATAGATAGATAGATAGATAGATAGATAGATAGATAGATAGATGATAAATTGTGTTTTGCTGTTTCTCAGTAACCTAATATTTTAACAAACAATAAGCATCTCGCTCTTGCAGCCTCTTGGTTATCATAGTGATCATAGTGATGCTGGATTCGATTAAGATTAAACTCCTGTGAGCAACATGATGTATTCTTTGGCTTAAAGCTGACTGTATTGGCTGTATTGTTTTATTAAACCCTTGATGTACATGATTTGATTTCAAACCTTTCAAGTTTTTGTTTGAATGGCCAAGTTTATTGTTTCACGTGGTGCTGACATGCAGCTCTTTGTCACTGGAATATAATAAACACAGCAAAGCAAGCCACATGAAAGAAAGGAAAGAAAACATCCTGCAAGGCACAAAAATACAGGGAAGCACAGAAAAACAGGTACATATCAGGTGACGCTTAAAAAAATGTTGCACATTGTTTCTGTTGTGTCAGAACAAGAGAGAAAAAAAATGAAGTTAAAATACAGCACATAAAATAGCTGTACAAGACCAGACATGTGGGTGTCAAATGATATAGATGGCTGAGATAATATAATAATATTTGGGGGGCTTTAAATCAAAATTTCTGTTGACATCATCCAGGTTGAGAGCCTACAGAGCTGATCTAGTGACATGTTTTGTTAAGATGTTCATGATAAAGATAGAAGGAAGGGAAAAAGCATGATCACAAAAAAACTATTTGTGCTATTAGGGGAACTTCTTGCCACTTCTTGTCAAGCTACTTTGACTGCATGCAGGTAGCCTATGCGTCAGTGAGAGTGAAAAATGCGTTTCAGTTTCAGTGAAGTTATCCCCTTCGTTTTGTCACGTACTGTAAGAACATTTGATTGCATTTTTTTGTACCTCTCATCAGTTTTTATTACAGTAGTACACCCACTACATATTTGTGCCTAATTACACCGGCAGCTTAAAGTGATAAAATCCACATGGCATAACAAATTGGCAAGGCACGTCTGTCTGTTATCATTTTTTTAAAAGCATGTATTATTATGTGTTTATCTTTGAGGTTGGAAAATGGGAGCGACAGTTTAATTATGATTAAATACATGAACTTACATGAAGTGATACCTTCCAGTTATATGACATAAAAATGACACGGTTCTAAGAATTTAATTGTTTTGCTTTTCTTCTAAGTGTCACTTCTTTTGTCGCTGGATGACAGTTTGGTTACTCACCCATTTTACGGTTATTACTCAATATTGATCTTGGGTTTAAAACTTCCTTGTGAATGTTCAGCCTGGGCTGTGAAACAAGGTGTCTTATGTTTCACATCAGTGACATTTGAACCTGTCGACCTGTCCAAACATGCTTTTATTAGATCTTTTTAAAGAAACGTGTTACTTGATGTTTGTGTGTCATTTTATTCTACACTATAGAATAATGAGTAGTAGCATAGTGAAAGATTTGTTTCCTAAATTTTGCCCAAACTTTGTATGTACTTAATAACCTGAAGGCGACTTTAACTATGGGAAACAAAATGAGCAATGCAGGGAAAAAAAAAAAAGAACATCTGGCAAAATTCCAAGTCAAATCAAGTCTGACAAGAAACTGTCTTAAAGAGCCTTTTCACAACAGAAATTATTATTGCTCAACGTGCCTCCTTAGTGGGTGACAAATAAATATTCCCATGGAGTTGTGTGTAGTTTTATTTATTTTCTTTGGAAACTGGACTGAAACCTGGCATAACCGTATATGATGTGCCCCGGCATGTTCACTAAACTCTCGCTGTCACCCGTTCCCAGGATAATGCATATCACTATGAAACAACAGTCCAACCCCCTATGAACTCCAGCCATCATCAATGTGCTTCACTCACAGTGCAAACTGTTTAGTCTTCACTTGCACTCTCTCTGTACTGGGATGTGCCTGTCACTGTGGCTGTTTGTGCTGCAAAGGCTCATTTGTATGACTTCACTCTCAGGACGGTTTGTGCACTACTCTCAATACCCCATGGTGTCAGCCATTGTGCTGCCAGTGGCTGTACCCCCTTTGCACACAGGCTCTATTGAGAGGGTTATTGAGCAGAGATTGCCTTAATACTCAAAGAAACTCTTTTTTCCCCCTCCCTCATTTGCTTCCCCCAACTCCATAGGTTTAGAGAGGTAAATGGGTTCAGGCCTCTTGTTGGTATCCGGAGAAAGCGTTATCTTGGCTCCCCGACACCCCTCCTCTGGCTGCGTGTATCAGGTGTCCAGGACTTGACCTTCCTACAGTGGATGAAGAGGAGAAGTGATGTCTCAAGGCGAGAGCTGTTGCCGAGTTTACAGCAGGGGCTTATACAGCTGCCGCTGGAGGCGCTCGAATAATAACAGAAATGTGAGTATTGTTAGCCACTTTAGTGTGAAATGTTACAAATTTATTTTATGAGTCCATTAGGGAATCTTAGATGTTCTAATGACGGTTATTAAGTAATCTGTTACAAATGACTTAAACTATGTCAGTTTCATGTTCCTTGTATTTTCACTCAGCGTTGCCCTTACAAACCCCTAATCAGGGATAAACGTTCCACAAATTCATAAAAAAAAGTGTTGATGAATAATTTCCTAAATATGCACTCGTGTGCCAAGTACAGTGACTAAACTCACTTTAAACTCACAGGTCCTAACAGGCTTATCTGGTACAGAATTATAAAAGAAAAGGAAGATGGTGGCACTCAAAAATGTTTTTGTCTTGAGGTGTGTTGATGGAGAAACAGCATGAAGCGCCTGTTTGTTGTTGGAATTGTTCCATTGTCGTCTCAGATCAAATCCTCTTTGGAATCCACAAACACACACTTTCACTTAAGCAGACATGGCATACAAAAGATCTGATCTTAATCCAAAAGACATAAAAGCTTTTAAGCATCAGGAACTCAAAGTGATTAATACTTCACCTGTTCTTCTTATTAAAGCGTGCAGCCTGCTGTTGGTTCTCAGTTGTCACTCTGGCGTCCCTGCTTTCCCTGTGCTGGATGTACATTTGTCTGGTTACTTTTAATGACCAAGATGATGTTAACTGGTGAGTAAACACATGCACACACACACACACACGCACGGCCCACATTGAATCTAGCACAATAGCCCAGAATCCTCTCTTTTCTTTCTTTTTGGTGACCTTTATCCTGCTAACCCTGTGCTCTGCCCTCTATTGTTCTATTATCAGGGAAGGCTTCAAAATACTGAAACGGTGGGTGAACTGGTTCATGCTGCTGATCATCATTTCCGCTGTGTTAACCAGCTACTGCGTTCTGCTGCTGGTGAGACTACTGTTGATACTGTAGCTGTTGAATATTTTAACTAGACTGAATGTTTAGAAGTGTAGCTGACCAAAAAATGGCCATTGTTCACCCTTGGAGCCTTAAACCAGATATTAAAAAAGGATTTATCATGAACACCATTCATTACAGGTGTTTGCACTGTTCCAAGTTGCCTTACAAGAACCACTCAACTTACATTGGCTTCACAAGGTATCTCCAACTGTCTAACTACTTTTCCATCAGTTCAGGTCAATTCAGTTCAAGTTGCTGAATCTCATATTTCTTGTTCTCTTCACAGATCTTCTTATTTCTTGGTGTGGCATTCATCGCTTTTGGGGTCACTGGAATTAGTCTCAGGTGGAAGCAAGAATGGCCGACTGTTCCTCTCTCACTCCTGGTACAGTTAGGGTCTCCTTGTGAGGATCTGTTCTTGTCATTTTTTAACATGGCTCTTATTTGTCTGTGCGTACATTATTGTGTGTATTTGATGCATGTTGTCCTCCTCGCAGGCCATAGGTCCTTTCTTGCAGTTTGGTGCTGTTGGGGCGTTGACCCTGCTGAGCCCTTTTGTCTTCCGGGCGTTGAACACGGCCAAAAAACAATGTATGTATGAGAAGTCCTTTAAGAACACGCACTGGCTTGAGTCACAAGCAATTACAGCACTGTGTACAGACACAACATTTTTACAGACATAAATATCATCAGTGTTGGAACTGAAATTCATTTGTCTTTAACCAGGAAACAGTTTCTACAAAAACCGCAAACTACAGATTCTAAATATTTTAACAAATGGCTGTTCCTTTATTGTGTTCTGTACTTTCCATGCTGCATAAAGTTTTTCAGTGGTGTTTGCTCATGGTGGGAACTGTTGGATCTGTAAACAATATTATAAAGAGTTCAGTCTTGACCTGCTCCATACAAAAAGTGTCCTGACATAACTTCTGGATGGATGGATGGATGGACGGATGGGTGGATGGATGGACGGATGGATGGACGGATGGATGGATGGATGGATGGATGGATGGATGGATGGATGGACGGATGGATGGATGGATGGATGGATGGACGGATGGATAAATTCAAAACACACTATTGACACTTACTCCTACAGTACACATAAGACTCATTATTTACTCACACATCAAAAGGGACGTGTGCTCTGCAGACTCGCTGCACTGTGTAAATAGATTTTGTTTGACTCTTATTCTCCCCAGGCTCAAAGTTCCTGATCACTGTGGTATTTATAGCAGTGTCTGCAGTCATCTTTCTGTGCCCCCCTTACATCAAGTCTCCGTGTCTGATAGAGAAGTACGCTTTACCCGAAAAACCAAAGCTGATTGGCCACCGAGGCGCACCAATGGTGAGCATCCTGTTTTACACGACAACACCCTTAAGATACACATGCTGCACCTCTCAGAGTGTGTCCATTAGTACACCTTTGTAAAGACTTTACAATTAAGACCTTGCAATACATGTAGTCAAAAGAAGTAGATCCCGTAGTATTAAATGTGTTGTTTTATACGCAGTTCTTTAACAGGTTAAACAAGATATGAAGTGCTGGAGGGCAATTTTCTCTTACCTTTAGACAGAACTAGACTAGTTGTTCCTCCTGCTTACAGTCTATAATCTGTTTTCGTGATTATTTTCTCAGTTTCTGATTATGTGCTCATCTCCAACTGGCTCAGGTGTGAACCAATGTCCAGTCATGTGAGGCCCCATATGTCACGCTGCTCTGTCCTTGTTAGTTTGCTTTGCACCTGGGTTGCCATTCAGCTCAATTTAACACTGTGTACAGGGTGTTGTGTGCGTTCACACAGCTTAAGGGTAGTTTCCGAGAATTAAGCACATGAGTGTGTCTCACCCATCTGTCCTCAATGTGTTCAGCTGGCCCCAGAGAACACCATGATGTCGTTCAACAGGAGCATCGCGTGCGGCGTGACGGCCTTTGAGACAGACGTGCAGCTCAGGTACAGTGGAAATGGGTTCGTGTTTAAAAGGGTTTTTTAGTGACTGGTGCCATAACAGCAAAGAATGTATGACGCTTTATGAAGTGGTAGTAACTGACGATTAGGCAAGTCTCGTCCGTATCAGTTACTGTCGGTTACTGAGCGAAAATGTTGTGTTATTCAGATTCTGACTGAGAAAACCTAATGAAAGTGAGCACTCTACAAATATTCTCTCATGTCATTTGACATTTTTCATTTTATTTTTGTTTACTATGCGTTTACTATGAACTTGACCGAATTAAATTACTTTCAGGCCGTGGGTAAAGCAACAAAATGGGGAAAGTTTCCTCTGTGTAACGTGGTAACTTTAATGGCTGATTCAGCAGTAGCACAGCTGAACACCTCACTTTCTGTGATTCACCTCATTGTCTTACGTTCTGTCACTCTGCCAATATTAGCCATCACTTACAGGCAAAATCCTACACACTGCTAATACCATTATGTCATCCATTTTGTTTTGGCCACACAGAGGCTAATTTCTACTGTTTTTCCAACCTAGTAAAGACAGAGTTCCCTTCTTGATGCATGACCATGAATCTGAGTTCCTGCGGAGAACTACAGACGTTAAACAGAAGTTCCCTGACAAATACAACCAACTCAACCACAGCTCGAACCTTACCTGGGCGGAATTACAGAGTCTGAATGCAGGTGAATGGTTCCTAAAGGTGAGGCTTGTGCTGTGATACACGCTTGTCCACACACTCACTCATAAAAGTTTATACTGTATGTTATCATGCCACATGATACAGTCACACAGTGTATTTTCTGACTCTCCAGACAGATCCTTTCCGTTCAGTGTCCAAGCTCTCAAAAGAGGAGAAGGAAACAGCCAGGAATCAGTCTATACCATCCTTACTTCAGCTCCTCAACCTTGCCAAGCAACACAACATCTCAGTGTTATTTGACCTGTATAGTCCTGACATAGAAAATGACACAGAGGACACAGTTAACACCATTTTGAGTTCTGACATTGACCCAAGACTGGTAAGTCTAATTCCAATTCCTCTGACGTAATTTGATATTTAATAACTTCATGATAAGGGTTAGGATTTTCCTTTTTATAGGTCCTGTGGCTTCCCCCAGGAAAAAGAGAATATGTAAAGAAGAATGCTCCAGGTTTCATCCAGGTCTATAACGACAGTGATATGCTTAAGAAAAACAACGGAAGCTACCTGAATGTGAAATACAGCCAGTTAAAAATGGAAGAAATCAGGTAAAACAACGAACATGAAACAAAATATGCCAGTATTGTCTATGCTGTTGTGCCTCGGAGTGTGCACAGTAGTGTGCTAATTAAACTGTGTGTGTAGCATGCTGAGACACAGCGCTGGCGCTCAGTATAGAGGCGCAGGTTCGGCCTCAAGGGAGTGACGTGTATGTAATGTCCCAGCCCAGGAGTGTTGTTGCATGGATAAGCATACCAACCATTAAAAATACTTAAGAGTGAAATGCAGTGTAGCAACATGTTTTGAGAAAGTGTTGCTTGAATCACCTGACTGTACATGGACTGTTATCTTTGTTTTATGACACAGGCTTTCTCTTTACATGTCTTCTACATAAAAATATTGATTTGGTAGCACAAGTTATCACTGTTGACATATATGTAGCTACCTGTACCTGCACACACAAATAACTACTGACCTGCTTTCCATAATTCCTGTCTTCCAATATGCTACTTCTCTCTTCATTTACCTGCATTATAATCTATTCAAACTTCTACTTGTCCTCTGTTCCAGTCTAAACCCTGTGTTTGTGTGTGACAGGAATCTTCGGGACCAACACATTACAGTGAACCTGTGGGTGGTTAATGAGCGTTGGCTGTTTTCTCTGCTGTGGTGTGCAGGGGCTAGCTCTGTTACCACTAACTCCTGTGACCTCCTAAAAGACATGGATGAGCCTGACTGGTTGATTGTGAGTAATATGTACAGCTGCATGTACAATAGCTTGCGTTTCCCCTTCTCTTCATTTCACCATGCAGCATTAAAGACCATCAGTTGAAGCATTTGCCTTGGAGCTGACAAGTTTGTACAGGTGTTTTCCAAAGTATGAGACACGCCTTGACCCTTTGAGCATGTTTGTGTGTTTCAGGGGCTTGAGAGATACAGAACAATATGGATTATAGTGGACGTTGCATCTGTTTTGATAATGACGGCACTCTACGTGTTTCAGTGGTAAGATAAGCAGATCTTTACTATTTTACATTGTATTGTTGCATGAAAACATCCATAAATGAAAAGATTGACTCATCCACCTCACTGTTTCTGCCAGGAGAAAACAATGCGTGTGTCACGAAGAAGGTACTGTATATTTTGATTTTAATATGCTAACATTAGGGCTAATAATTGTTTTCATTTGTAGATTCATCTCTAGATCATTCACAATTCATTTCACAATTAATCAATTAATCAATTAATCGTTAAGTCTATAAAATGTGTAGCAATATTTCTGTAAAACTTAGGTGGCATCGTCAAATTTGCAGTCAAACATATTTTTTAAATGAAATTGTTATATAAAACTATACTATAAATCTGGAACAAGGAAATGTTTGCCCTTTTCACCTGAAAACTGACTTCAACGATTAATTGATTATAAAAATTATAAAAGTTGCAGATTCATTTTCTGTTAACTGACTAACCTACTAAAATAACTAACTTTTCTTTCAGGCATGGAACCCTTATCAGAGGGTCCCGGGGAGTGGCTCATGTATGGTGTACACTGAACATGAACAAAATATGTAAGTCAAATCAAGAGAAAATGGCTTCAAACATACATAGTACACATATCAGGAGTACGCGTTTTACTTTTAGTGCGAACATAGGCTAAATAAAACACAATATGGCAGAGTTCATTGCCTTATAATACATTTCAGCCACCAGTCCAATTCAGTAAAGCCGTTTAAGGACATTTAAATTCTAAGAGTTAAAGATTTGTTAGATTAGAACTAGTTCAATGAACTATTATAAATAAATAAATAAAATGTTTTTTGTTAAACTATGAGGCTATTTCACACTTTTCGCAGAGTACAGTAGACCCACTTTGACCCACTGGATTAACCGACTAACTGTTTCACCATGCCGACATGTTGACAATAAAGATACTAAAGATTGACTAGCTACCAGAATTTACATTATTAACATTTACGTTTTCAAGATAACAGCTGATTAAAATGGCATCATCTATCCTGAATTACCATGAATCCATGACATAATAAAGCTTGCTAATAACATTTTCAAAAGTGGTGAATTAATCCAAGATATTACTTGGGTTACTTGACATGAAGTTAATGATTTTATAACGTAACTACAATGACAAAATGATTGGTGTCAATAAATCCCGTCTCTTTCTTCTGTGCATTTCCTGTTCATCTCTTTAGAAGCAATTTAAAATGTATTTTAAGATTAGCCACATTATAACATTATTATTATAGAAAGGTTAAGGTTAACGATTAGTACCAGATAAATATTTTTTTTAAATATTTTTCACAACCTAGTGAACTGAAAATAATTTATTAACTATATACAGAATATATACATATTATACTATATACACAACATAAACATATTAGTTATAAATGGTGCCCATTTTTTTTACTGATTGTAAATGGATGTGGATGTGTTAGCATTTACAAATATGTCTGTCTGTTGAGAATTTTTTTGTGACTCTCCACAGACACAAAGAAACGGAGAAAGTCAGACTGGGATGAGAAAGAACTGTCTTGCTTCTTACCCACCGGGTAGTTTGGCCGACTCCGGCAGGAGATTGACAAAAGTGACGCCCTTCTTTATCTGCACTGCCAAAATGTTTTGGACCTAGATCAGGAAGAGAGCAAGTTAAAGTGAATAACCATACACTGTATTCTGAAGCCATGAAAATAAGAATGGACACTGTGCCAGCAGGTGGTGGTTTTAATTTTTTGTTTCTTTCTGGTTTACTGTGTTTATCTCTTATAGGGTTTTGATCATTCTTTGTTGCTACTGAACATTTTAAGCTTTACTCTGATTGTATCATTGTAATGTCCGTTGTCGGTCTGCACTGAATTTGCTCTTGGCACTTTATGTCATTACTTCTTTCTCCGTTGTTTTCGTTTTCAATTTTTTTTTCATGCTGTCATCACTTCAGGATAAATGTGTATGTAGCCTGCTGTAACCTGAGCCAAAAGCACTTCAACTGTATACTGTGCACATTATCATGTGTCTGTGAATTGAATCATATACTGCAGTCATTACACATTACACACATAATTCCTTGTTTATTAATGTAACTCTGTAGTTTTTCCAACATGTTTTATACACCCTTCGTTTTCTGGTTTCTTTTGTTGATGAAACAATGGGTGCCACATTTTCTGCATTCTGCCTTTGCATAAGAAATACAAAGGGCCTTTGTATATCCATGAGAAAACAAATAGAAACTCATACTTTAGGAATAAGTATAAATATGAAATGAGTCTTTAAACAATCAATTATGCCCAGTTGGTGCACAGAATAGAATAGAATAGAATAGAATAGAATAGAATAGAATAGAACAGATACTTTGGCGATCCCTTGAGAGAAAATTCCTTTTTCAAGCTTTTACATGCATTTTATTGAAAATACAACCACAACCACAGAAGGCTCATAGGTGTGTAAATCTGGAGTCTGGACTGAATGGCAGCTACACGTGGTGGCGCCCTGGGAGCAGTTATACTTTGCCTTGAGCAAAGCACTGAACCCAGCTACCAGTCCACCGGCCGCCTTCTGGTTCCAAGCCAAATTCCTACAGACTGAGCTACTGTCGCCCCTGCTTGTTTGTCTAAAGTTATTTATGAGTACAATTCTGAAGTACTTCTACTTTTACTCCACTACGTTTCAAAGAGAAATATTGTACTTACTCTTTTACATTTAGTAGTTATAGTTACAAGTGACTTTGTAGAGGAAGATTTTATAAACCTATATACATAAATTAAAGTGAAGTAAAATTAGCTCTACAGCAGCCATGCTACATCAGCAATACGTTCATGTGCATTAACCCAATACTATAAATAATAATGTAACACTGAGTGAGCCCTTGCTTTTATACTTAATCAATCAATCAGTCAAACCTTATTTGTATCGCACTTTTTCATACAAAACATGCAACACAAAGTGCTTCACACAATAAACAAACAAACAAAATACTCTGTTACAAGTAAAAGTCCTGCATTTAAAATGTAATGTAATGTAAAACTACAAAAGCATTAGCATTTAAATCATCAAGTAAGTAAGTAAGTTAAATAAGTAAAAGTGGTATTGGTAAGAATGACCAATTTCAGAATAATATATAACATATGATTGAATTATAATATAATGTACACTTATCACAATACACTTTAATCATTTTAATGTTGAAGCTGGTAAAGGTGGGGCTAATTTAGATAGCTGTAATGACATATAATATTTTATTTGTTGATAATAATTCAAGAATGGACTGTAGTGTAGTAGAATCTATTTTAGAAAAATTACACAAATGCACTAGGATTTTTTTTTGTCAGTCTTCTGTTACAGCAAACTGAATATGACTTGACTAAACAAGACATGATCTATAGAGCAATGTGTAATAATAATAATAATACAAATAATGTAGTAGATCTAGATAATATAACAACTTTGACTAAGACTCTTGTCATATTTTTATATTCTGTCCTTGGATTGATAAGAAATATAACATAGATGGAGATATAGACATACATATGGCTATAAATGTATCTGCAGAGGTAGATATATTTATTTATTTAGACGTATTTATTTTGTCAGACAAACCTGGCTACTACATTACCCACAATGCAACCCGACCCCCGAGAGTTCGGTTAGCGGTTTCGGTTTGGTTGCTAGTAGCAGGTAGCTCCTGAAGCCGTTGGCCTGAAGCAGAGATGAGGAGCGGGCTGCCGAGATCAGGTAAGCTAACATCTTCCCAACTCCACACCTCCAGGTTTTTCTCATGTTTAAACTGGCAGTCTTAAACCACAACCGAGGCTGAATGACTGGAGGCAAATTAGTAAACTTCACACAGCTCCCTCTGAGCAACAGACATATTTGTGCAACTTTTTTTTGTCATATATTCAGTAAGCTAGTTCTCACCGAGGACCTGTAAACTGACTGGGATGGGAATACTGTGATTTCCTAGCAGCACCTTAACGCACCACTAGATGGCGCACGACGCAAATAAATGAGGCGACTTGAAGCTGAGTAGAGACTAAGTTAACCGCTTTTAAGACACGTACACACGCTTATTGACGACTAACGGTGATATCATGCAATAGGTGACAAGACGGCCAGGTGACATAGTTTAAATGTGTTGATATTGGTGTTACAGTGTCCCTGTGAGGCTGAGCCGCTGGGCCGTTTTCCATGAAGGCGAGGCAGGCATGCGTGTGAGGGGAGGAGGGACATGTCACGTTTTGGGGGCTGTTTGGCCCATAAACTTCTGGAAAGTTGACATGAAGTAAAGCAACCTCTTCTTGTCACATCTTAACCTCTGTGTGTGGGTGTGGAGCAGTGCTGACCGCTGCAGTAACAGACGGGGAGTGTCCTGCGACTGGATTTTCTTTAAAACTCACACTTGTTTGTGCGACATTTGTTGTTGTTGTTGTAGAAGTATCCGGGACTATTGCTGTATTATTTTCTTTCTTTTTTTTTTAAACACCCCAAACTGTTATTTATATGACTTTTCGAGTCGACCACACCATGGTTCATAAATATGGTAAGTACTGTTAACGCAACGTAACGTCTTAATCTCCCTCACGTGTCAAAGTTTTTGTAGTAAATCTCGGCTAAAGTTGAAGTTTTTAGGTAAATGCCAGCTCATTGCTCCATGTAAGCTTATGCGCTGCTTTTCACTGCTCCACTGACCTCAGCTGTAATCCCTTGAGAAACACGTTTTGTCCTCACGCAATGAAAAAAAGAAAAATACTCTAACTGGAAATTGTGCAACTTCCGGGCACTTCTTCTTCATTTTCTTGCGTGTTTGTGTTTCTCTCGATGAAAATGTTCAGGATCAGGTAGGAAACTGTGAGGTAGTAGATTTACCTACGTGATGTGCATCATCTCTCTGCTGTGTTCCTCACCACCCACCGGGTTCAACAACCAGTTGTACAGCCGTGTTGCAAAAGAAAAACACTTTTAATGTGCTCTGCAGGGGAATATAACAAGCAGCAGTGCTGCATTTAGATACGAGTCGAGTATAAATCAGTATTATTATATATGTTCTATAAAATCCAGTATTTGTACTGTGTCTGTGAAGCTGTAGCTTTTCCTACCAGCTTCGTGTGAAATGTATTCGTCTTCTCTGGCCTGCATTTATAGTTTTAAATGATCGTTCATCATAGTTTTAAGAGCTGAAATGAATAATAGATTAGCGGATTGACATAAGAGTACTCAGCTTCAGTCGTGTGAATCGATTAACCGCTTTATTTTTGAAGAAAAATGGCACAAATTCACATCTTCTATTACAGCAAACTGAATATATTTGGATTTAGGATATTTGTTTGACTAAACAAGATATTTAAAGACATCACCAAGGGCTCTGTGAACTTGAAATTGGCATTTTTACTATTTGCTGACATTTCATTAATTTAGAAAATTGTCTGTAAAGTAATTTATAACAGATTTGATTTTTTTAATAATTTGATATTTTGTCATATTTTCATATTCTGTCCCTTGATTTATAAAAAAGTTTTTATAAGAGTTCATAAGAATATGATTGATCCTGTCAACATGTGTAGGTTCTCTGTTTCTGTTGTCGTGTGACATGTATTTATTTTGTGAGGCAGACACAGAGAGAGCGGTGGGACTGCTCAGACAGTACCAGGCCAACCTAACCAGTCCGGAGGAGCAGACCCTGAGGACCAGTGTGGGCAAAGTGTCTGCCATCTTGGGCAGCCAGCTGTTCCAAGCCCTTCTTGGTAAGAAAAACACTGTAAAACTGCCCGTCTTGCAAAAGGGAGTTTTTCAAAACTGACATTGCATCACAGTTTTCTTAAGGTGGAGTTTCTTAGTATTGCAGCTTGATTTTTTTTTAACTCAGTTGTCATAGCTTTTTATTTAGTGTGGCTTAAACCCTGATTTGTGTTGTCATGTCATTGGCTGTAGGCCGGCACAGGATGTAGAGGGGGTCAGGTTGTATTAATTTGTATGGGAAGTTAACTGAGTCTAAATGTTTCCCAATTAAGTCTTATGAAAGAGGCCTTTCAGCTTGCCTCACAAAGGTTTGCTGTATACCCCCCCCTGTAACATACTCAGATTGTAATGAAATCCCAATAAACCTGCGCACAACACAGTCTATATATAGACTGAGTCGTTATAAACACTGTCATGTCACACTATGAAAGCACAATTCTTCCTTTGACTGACAAAATTGTGCCACATACTTTATAAACTTGTGTCAATAGGATGTAGATCATTGCTCAGAGGAACAGTTGTTTCACCATTAGATAAATACTTTACTGAAGCTGCTGCCGGCTAAACTGATATCACTAATCCTGTGTCCTGAAGTGTTCACAGTTTCTACTGCAACTCATCTGAAGAGTCAATATTATTATGTGCAACGCGCTACACCTCCATGCCAAATTTAGTGTTGTGGAAAGTGCTCGGTTCCTTTTAATGCAAAGAAAGCACATTTTCATATTTCATTTTAATCAACGGTTGAGTGGTCCTTCTAATTACCACAGCCATGTTATAATGATGCTTGCCCCTGGGTCTTCTGTTGCTACTGCTGACCCACTGCTGGGGAGGGAACTGAGGAGGAAGGGCTGCTCAGGCAGCTGTTAAAGAAATACAGTATGACTTTTTTTCTACCATCGTTTTGTCTGCTGGGCTAGCCCTGTGCTATTTCAACAGAGAATAAATCAGAGTTGCATTCACAGTTTGTAGAGCAAGGTCGATGACTCTACTAGCGCTAATTCGAGGATCTTGTGCTAACATGCTAAACTGAGATGGTGAACGTGGTAAACATACCTGCTAAATAAACATCAGCATGTTAGATAGTCACTGGAAGCATGTAGCTTAAAGCCCTGCTGTGCCAAAGTACAGCTTGGCTGCTAGCATGGCTGTATATGGCTGTTATAGGCTGGTCAAGACACACTGATCTGTCAAATCACTCTATTAGTCTAAGCTTAGCTAAAAGCAACAGTTTGACAAATAAATCTTTTTACGTCTATACGAGACTTTTATACTCACTATTTATATTTCTATTTGACAGAATTTACCTGCGCATTGTCTGATTAATTTAACATCATCACTGTGACTGGATGTAAAACTTCCTGCTTCAAACGCAACCAGTATCTTGACTAACTTCTAATTTAAAATTTTGCCACTGTTAGCTGTCATCCCTCCCCTCCTACCTTCACATGCACGCCAAGAAAGTGAGTGTGGGAGACAGGAGAAGAAGCTGTGGCTCTCTGGGAGGAGATGACAGCCAAATATTCTGTGATAATATTTGGCCACCTTAAGTTCATCTGCAAAACAGCATCCGAAAGTAAACACAGAGCAGAATGTAAATTCTGCAGTGGAGCGCCTGATGAGATGGCTGAGACCACGACACACCCAAAGAGATATGGCAAACATTAACTACGTACTAGCACGGGCTAGTAGGCTGTGTTCTGTCTGGTCTTGATCTTGACTTATCTCAACCTCTCAAAGTCTTGTCTCATAAAAGTATTGCTGCTGTTTTGCATAATGTGTTGGCTTTTTTTTTAACATTTGCATTAGATAATACTCACTGCAGAATACAGAAATAGTTCAAACAATGTCTCTTTGTAAAATAGCTTGATGCTTAACGCTTAATTTTAACCTAGTAACTATCAACATCAGATGTCATATACCTTGTTATTTATTTAGGCAAGAGAGACTCGGAGAGCGTTAGATTTCCAAATCAGGATTCCAAACATTCCTCACAAAGAATGTTCAATCAGGACCGAGCCCGAGGCAGACAGGAAAATAAACTGCTCTTGGCTGCCATTGCAAGCCCCTTCCACAACTCTCCTGGCTCATCGGCTGGTCTGCGCAGAGCGTGGAGGTAAAAGGAGAAGAAAAAAAAGAGGCCTGTGATCGGTGTGTCTCAGGTGCAGGGCTGATGAGGCTTCACCCTCCCTTCGTTCAACATGTGGTTCTTATCAGGAAAGGCAGTGTGGAGGAGCAGCCGGTTCACATCACTAATAAGAATACAGTGCAGTATAAACATTACTCATCCTCTTATCCTCTCATGTTGCGTTTGCCTTCACATGCTCAGGGCCATGTGAACCGATTCTGTTTGGACCATCCTGCGTTGATTATGTCAGTGAGGTAGTGAGTTGAAAAGTGAGTCTGAGCAGAGCTGAGAATGTTGTAAATGCTTACAAAACCTTAAAGTTTTGTAATTGAAAAGCTGCCATTTTTAAAATCTGTAATGCTGACAGTGATACAGTCTTTGTCTTTAAGAGATATCTCTTCTAACTTCGAAGCACTGTGGGAAGTAAAGAGGTGTTTGATGCAGTGTGGGAAGGTTCAGTTCTGGCCACTTGATTGGATGTCTGCATGGTTGCGCAGTCACGAACAAAGGTTGCATCCACCCTTTTGTTCCAACATACAAACATCCAGTGGGAGGCACGGGGGGGCATGTTCGCCGGGAGTTGGGGCACAGATACAGACAAACAAACGTTAAATTACAGAGGACCCTAAATGTCTGGGGAATATTTTATTGAGGCAGTGACAAGGGGGTGAATTGTTTGTCCTGACTTGAAAATGTGACCTAGTTTACTGTGAATGTGTTATTCTGGTGAGCTGTGGGTTGCTCATCATCATGTTAAGAACCAGGGGCACATTCTTTGTGTGTGTATGTGTGTGTGTGTGTGTGATTCACCCAGTCAGGCAATATAGAGATGACTTCAGTCCAATTGAATAGGTGCATGACAAATAGAAGAGGCCTACAACACACACAAACACGCTGATCCTGCATGCAGAGTCTTTGTAGGACAGGGAGAAGGTACAGGAAACCCCCTATGACTGACAAAAAGGGCTCAGTGCTGCGACCAGACCTTCTCAAAATAGTCCTGACATCAAAAAGAGATCTGGGAATATGTCCTGCAAAAGAGACTTCTGGCTTGGATTATGTATTTTGTTCCATGGCTAGGAATTTATGTGGTCTGTGAGGGTTGGAACAGTTCAGAGATATTTTGGAAAGTCAGAGTAAAAAAAAAAAAAAAAAAAACTCTCTGTACTTGGTGTGACTGTGAATCTTGAACACATCTAGACCTGATTGAGCACTTTTCTCTGTTTTGTAACCTCTGCCAGGAATAAATGAGCGATGTAATTAGAAGTGTTAGTTGTGTGAAAGCAAGCCAGGTGTCCAGGATGCAGCTGAAGAGCAAATCCTACAAGACTTAACAGATACAACCTTTTTCAGACGTAGTTGAAGTAGAACAAACCAGTATTTGTATATGAAGAAAAGGTCAAATGACAATAAACCCACAGAGAATTCTGACTCCTGACTCTGCAGCTCTCCTAATGGTTCTCTAGCCTTTTTAGCGTCTTTTAGCTCATTATTTTGGTTTTACAGCCTGCGACTTTACTTTACTGTTTGAGTTTGCAAGTTGCAAAGGGATGATAATATCTGTACAAATTATATATTGCAGTTATGTACGTATGCACACCTTGCACATATGACACATTTCTATGTGTATATTATTATTATTATTGTATAGTGTTGCTGCCATTATTACTATATACTGTTATTATTATTCGTAATAATTTATTATTAAATTATTTATATTTATTATATATATACTTTCCACAAATTCCTGTTAATTCCCATGAAAAGTTTCCAACTTTGAAAATTCCTGGAATTTTGCAGCCCTACTCAGTTCGCTCTCAGTCCTCTCATAAGCCTTGTTTTCAGCTACGGCTGCTGGCTGGCGCTGATAAACTCACTATACAGCACCAGTCAATGACTAGATGGTGAACATAGTGAAGTATTCAGCAGCTAAAGAGCCAAATAGTTTTGAAAAACAGACCTCAAAGAAGAGTGAATAAGACTAATATTTGTCAGGTGGCCAGAAACACAACTCCAAACGAGTGCTAATGTTGCTCCTCGTCTACTTGATGTATAAAACACAAGTAGTAACCACCACCTAGTGAAATGTATTAGCAAGGAGGCTTGCTAGTGTCACTATGGCCACTTGTGTGTATTTGTATATGCACATAGGCCTACAGTATGTGTGTGTCTGCATGTATATAAGAGTTTGTGTAAGTGAGGTTGCTCTTTAGTCAGCTGTGCAACAAACTCCTCTGCCCACACATGGCTTCACTCCTCCACATTCAGACACAGTGATGAGTCACATGCTCCATTCTTACACTTTTGTTCTCACAGTGTCTTGTTGGGACATACTGACTCTTATCTCTCTGCCTCACACACATACCGGCACACACACACACACACACACACAGAGTGTGGAACTTTCTTTGCCTCCCCAACAAAGGATACACTTTGTTCATGTGTTGAATGTGTTGAAAATTTCAAATGTATTAAGTTTCCAGAGATGTCCTTCTCAGATGTGTCCTTGTAGCTTGTCTCGTTCTGACTTTGAACTTTGGGGAGTTTGTGAATTCTCCGGCAACCTCTTTATGTCAACAGTGCTGTAACCAGGCCTGTGCGTGACATCAGCAAAATTGTCCCAGTGCATTCTCATCAAATGGCTGCCACTCAATAGGTGACCACAGGACATGGGCATGTAATGAGCCAAGAGATGATGAGTGGAGATGAGGAGAGAGGGGAGTAGAGCAGAGGAGTTCAGTCTGAAAAGAAAAGGCAAACTTTTAAAAAGAATGGAGGAGGAGGAACGTGCTGAGACGACAGTATAAATACGTTACTATCATTTTGTGGCACAACAGTATGTTTAAATACCCCTGCACTTGGAATGAATGTGTATAAAATGTAGGCACAGCACACTGTTTTCTCTGTCATCATCGCTGTTACTATGATTCCTATGAGTCTTCAAAATTAGATATTGTTTATTAAGTTCCTAGCTGTATGGATGGCTTCCCTGGGTGCTGCTACTGACTTTGGTCAACTCTTTTGATGGACGGATGGATGGATGGATGGATTGCCGTGAAATTAAATACATGCATTGATGTTCCATTCAGGATGACTTGCAGTAACTTTGTTGATCCGTTTTTAAACTATCATCACTTTAAGATTTGAACATATTCAATACCCTTTGACCGCATTCCTGTGAAACTCAAGACCCCTTCAGCTGTGCTTTGTGTTTAGTTCTCATTAGCAAATGTCGGCATGCTAATGCGATAAAGATAGTGAAAATGATCAATATTATACCTGCTAAAGAAACATGAGCATGTTAGAATAGTCTTTGTGAGCATGTTAGCATGCTGACATTAGCATTTAGCTCAAAGCACTGCTGTGCAGCACTCAAGTCAAAGCATGTTGAATGAATGTCCCACTATTCAACTAGGGGGCAGTGTCTACATTTGTTCAACATGTGTAGGCACTCATGCACCCTCACCCTAAAATGGAGCTTCAAAGCAACAAGACTGGAAATGAACCACAGTCTAAATCATCAGTGATGATGTTGAAATGTTGTTGTGCTGCACGTTGTTCAGATAGTATGAAATATAATATAACGTGGGCCTGTTAGACACTGACTTGATGATTTACTCAGTCAGTACCTGAGTCATATAGTTAAGCAACAAGATAAGAAGAGCGCTTCCAAATGTGGAGACATAACTTCCACACAAACAGACGACTCCCACCCCCACGTTTTCTCCCAGTGAAAACAGACATCTCCCAGAGTGCCCATGATTGATTGGTGGATTCTTTTACACAACGAAAACAGTACACTTTAGAGGGCTGAGAAGTTATGAACAAGAAATACAGACTGCAGAGTAAAAAAGGCGTTCACATCTATTGTTTGTAATTATCCAAGTAAAGAAAAAAAAAAAAGCTCATCATTGTTTCCTCTCCTCACAGATATTCAAGAGTGTTACGAGGTGACCTTGCAACTGAACAAGGAACACACAGTTGCGAAAGAAGACAGCAGGCAGGATGCGTGGGAGGTATTTTTTCCTTCTTCACATTATAGATTGGTGAAAATATACTTAATGTTTACATTGTATCTGGTGTCACACGTGCTGTTGTGTGCTGCGCTTTGCCTCCCGGCTGTGTGAAAAGGTTAGTCAGCTCAGCAACCAGCACAAGGTGTCACTACCTGTGTCCCTCGCACTCCTACATGGGTAAAATGTTATCATGAGTCATAGCGGCTATGACTTCAACCTGGTGAGTGACTGTCAAGGCAGAGAGAAAGTTAGAGAGAGGGACGCATTGATAGAGGGAGAAGAGGAAATTAGACAGAGTCAAAAGAGCGCTGATTAACATTTGCTCATCAGTGGGATGCTCTCATGAAGTCAGCCCGTCTTTTCATTATAACAAGTGTTTGCAGTCACATGGTTATTTAGAATATTTCTTGTGGAAAACAACAACTGAACTGAAGCGAGAAAAGCTGCATTTTGTGTAGATTTCAGCCTCATTCACATGTTTACTATGGAGCATCACAGAGCTTGGGCTACATGTACAAGTGAAACATGGACAGAGGTGGTTAAAAATATGAATCATTTTGTTTGTATTTCCATGTCACTGATCATCTAATAGCCTTTGGATGGGTAAGAACCCCTGACTTTACATCACTTGCATGATTTAATATTGGCTCATAACTTTCCTTCAGCTATGCCAAAATGTTAATGAAATTGATCTCTGGCTGACTTCTGTAGCCCATTAAGTGAATGATCTTTGGCCTGTGCTTTAGCAGAGATTAGCAAAACACTATAGCTTCTGCCTAATGTGGGCATGTGTGTCTTGTTATTTATCTGCACACATAGTAATGCAGCCTTAGACTACGTGCACTACGTGAGGGCAAACATTGATAATGATGCCAAGAAGAAAAACAAAAAAAAAAATGTCATTTTCAAAATTGAATTTAAGGCATTATGATCAGCTTTGATCTCTTTGAACCAGCAAACTAGATTCTTCCACTGACACATCAGACCAGTTTAAATTACATGTGCCTGAAAGACCCTTATTTCGAAATGCAACAGGCCATTTTCTAATGCTCAGTGTTCTTATTTCTTATCCAGAAGAAAACAAGTGTATGTAACACAGTCACAGTCTTGTTTTAAAGCTTTTCAAAGGCTCTTCAGTAAACAGAAATGTATCTAGAAACATTCAGCATGCTGATCAAGGCTCTAAAAATTGTTTTGTAGAAGAAGCTGAAAAGAAACATGGGGAGAAAGAAAGATGTGCAATAAAGGTGGCCCCGGTCCCCTGTGGTTATATGGCACACGTCTTAGACCAGGGGGCTACCAAAACACCCCAGGTGGTTCTCTTTGTTAAAGGGTCGAGTTGCGATGGAGCCAAAGATAGCAAATATGAGACAGTCCAGTGGGTGTTGTGAATGCTTTCTTCTACTTAGCTGATAGATAAACTGCGACTTACCCACTGGTCTGATCAGTCTTCAGCAGATAGCCTTCTCTTCACCTTTTGTTTAGAGTGTACCTGTGATGATTTGCTGAGTTATAACTTTGATTCCCAAGTGTGTCTCACTGCTCAGTTGTCCCCTTTTAGCCCTGGAAGGGGATTCCCTCTTGTGTGATCCATCTTAATCTCTTTGTTTGTACACAGTAAAAGAGGCCTTCGTTGCTTTCTGAAACACACCCTATAAAATCTAACAAAATAAAAGAATTTTGTACAAAAAATACATAATTTTGTGTTATATAATACAGTCACCCATGTTTCTCCATTGACCACTGAGAGGACAGCTGGCTCTGTCCCACTGTGCCTCCTCAATGACCAGATCCTGGATTAAAGCTGTGCTCCAGGGGTTGTTCATTTTCTGTTTGATCCTTTGGGACCTTCTGATTGGTTACTAATCTGCACCGTGAGTTTGATGTCAACCACTGTGGTTACTGTCAGGTGGCGCCTCACCTTATAATCCAGCAGCCATCATTGAACCAAATGTGTATACATACAGTTTATACACGTGTTTGTAATTGTATGCAACCTACGTTTCAGTGTTTTTAGGCCTCAAATTACACAATTCAAACCTGACACAAGATAAAAACTTTAATCTAACATTATTCCTTCATGCTTAACAGCCCCTCCCTGTAGTCAATCACTTAATGGCAATATGTTTTTTTAAATTCATGTGCTAAGTCTGAACTGGATTATGTACAGTCAGTTGAACACAGGAGATACAATAACTTGTCATTTGTTAGACTGTATTAAATGGACACTTTAGTCCACGAGTGACATTATTTTCAACAGAAAGGGTTCTTGTTCATTTGTAACATTGTGTAAAGGACGTAGCATAAGACATGCTATCAATCTATGTTCTGATTGCGCAAGGTATGCGCAAGTATGTATTTATGTTTGGAAGCTGGGAGCACATGTTCAGTTTTTTGAGGATGTCATATGGCCTGACATCACCACAAACACCACACCACAGACATCAGATGAAGACCATCTTTGGTGCAAAGAGTTGCTTTCGGCGCTAACTAGTTCACAACAAGCTCACTTTATGCACAACAACTGTTTCCATGCAGAAAGCAGAGCCCTGATGCTAACTTATCAGTGTGATGATTATTATAACATTGTTTGTATTCAACATCACTAAACCAGACAGCTTTCTAACTTTGTTAGACTCTAATCTGATTTATCAACATGAATTAAAATTTGAATTTTCGCCAACTATGTAAAATAATGTAGAGGAACAATAATATAAATTGTAATAATTAGCTTGTTTATATACAGTATATATGTCATGGAGAACTGGACTGTGTAGTGTAACTTTTGTCATGAAATCACATTGTTATAAACATAACAAAGCACAAATACCAGCATAATCTGACTGATCTGTGTTGTAATGACAATCACGGTGACTGGTCCATGATGAGCTGATCCAGTTAGCACTCCTATGTAATAATTAGTTGATGTTTGTGAGTCTGTTAGCTCTGTCAGTACCTCACGTTGTACGTTGTATTATTCCAGTGGTTCTATATTTGATATATTGCAGGTAAAGGTGACCACAAGCAGAACATGTCAATCTACACAGCGTGACATACTCCCACTTCAGGTCCACTTCCTTGAGGCTGAAATGCATGAGGTCATTTGCAGTGCCATGTGGTCATAATCTGTCACTCCCATAATCTGTCACTCTGATCTAAACCACAAACCATGACTGTGGCTTGAACTGTATTCAGCCCCGCTAAGCTCCTCTCGGTGTATTCTGTGATCCACCCTGTCTGGCTTCTAATTCAGTGCAGCAGGGCTCCTGATCCTTCCTCCAGCCTTCCCTCTCTGGATCCCAGCTACTTGTGGGGCCCAGGCACAGTCCTGGAGAGAGAGATGGGGAAGTTTGAGAATGCAAGAGCTGCTTAATGGACACACAGTGAGGTACTCATCAGTATTCTAGCCATGCTGTCACCTGGAGGATGGGAGGGAAACTAAATGAGTCTGCAAATTCCCCGATTTGGTGCAGAGTAGCAGGTGAGAGTGGAGAATAGCTCCTTTGGAAAAGGAATGGAAGAAAGCGTGGAAGAGAAAGATATTTTTATTAGTCTAATTGATTTCATAATTAGAGAGCAATTAGTGTTTTGATTGCACAGGCCCTTTGATGCTTTTTATCACAGTAGTGGTTAATGGGTATCCAAATAAATACATATGTTTGATTTTATTGTGTTATAATTATGGAATGATTAAGAAGGTAAAGGCCAACAAGTAAGTGAAACACGTCACAAATTTTAAATATTGTATAACTTGAAATTATTAATTGATGGACTGGTATATATTATTTATAGCACTGCAAAAATAAAGAAAAGTGTTTTGAGAATGCTGTAAACTTGACATTAATGTAACATTGCCAGATACAGCAGCCTGTATGTTTAGGGCTGTGTGTGTCTTAAACAGTTTCAACTTAAGCTCAAGAGAAGATTTTAGTTTTATTTAAAGGTATCAGCTGAGGAAGAAGGCACCACTTGTTTAGAAGATCATTGGGCTTGTTTTGTGGTAACTGCACCGGTGATGTCCAGCTCTGAAGGCTGCCCTCTGCTGTCAGTTAAGGATCTAAACTGTGGGAATGGTCTCAGTGAATTTCGGAGACTGTTGATCGACTGTGTATTCCTGTCCACAGTCAGACGAAGATTTTGGTTAGTTACAAGTTAGTTACAGATGAGATGAAGTGAACCGCCCAATCCAGTTTTGCTCTGCTCCGGCAGGTGACTGTTTCCACAACAAACAGCAGTGTGTCGTGAAATATTCTTAAATTCTGATTTGCAGTTATTCTCCTTTCACCACTGTACAGAGTAGCTCCTCTCAATTCTATTGTGCTGAGAAGTGCTCATTCTTAGTGACACTTTAAAAACCCTAAAGTAATTCATTTCAACATTTTAGGAAATAAGCAAACTCGGTTTCTTGCCAACAGTTAGATGAGAACTTCTCTCGCTTCTTCTTGCTAAATATGAAGCCAGAGCCAGCAGCTGGTTAGCTTCGCCTAGCATAAAGGCTGGAACAGGGAAACAGCTAGTCTGGCACTAGCTGTTCAGTGAGTGACTTCCTAGAGTCTTACCAAGTCTAAAACCAAGACAATATTCTAGTATGTAACCACAAATGATTGTTTTTATGGGTCATGTTTTATGTTTAAAACAAGCAAAATATAATGTGTTAATTGGGAGCTTTAGAGGTACTGCTAGGTAGATTTTATACCAAGCTAAGCTAACTGCCTGCTGGTTCTAACTTGGCTCAGTTTGTATTTTTCGTGTAGTACCATTATGTTTGAGTCACAGAGCAAAACCTCTAATTTGACTCATTGCTTAACACTAATTGCTCTTGTATAAGTATTTTCAGGATCCTTAAAGATTGTTACAACCACCTGGATGAAAATGTTTTTAACCTGTTTCTAAAGTTGTGACTCGATACTACAGATGTGAGAGTGGAGAGAGATATGCTGTTGAGCTATCCCTTTAAAGACGGTGGTGATGATTGTCATCTTTGGTATTAAGTATGACCTGATCATTGCTGAACAATTTTTTTTTTTCCTGATTTTATTCACTCCTCATCTCACAGGACCAGGAGGAGGAAGAGGGTGTGTTTCGGGTGCGGGTGACCAGCAGGAGCAGCGCTCACAAAGTGGAGCGAGTTTCTGGCTTGGTGTCTCGCTCCCATGTCGACGTGCCAAAGGTGAGTAGGGCAGTCTCCTGTACATAACTTGTTCTTCTTTTCAGTGATTTTATTCAGACGTCAGGCAACTGATGATCCTGATGCTGACAGTCACAGAAGCACTTCAGCAGCCTGAAAGACCTCGTAAATGTTGATGACCTTTGTCATCAACATTTTGGTCGTGGTGAAATAATTGAATTGATCTCTAAGGATTTCACTGAATAGTTTAAATGATGAAATTGAGAGTCACCTCAGTTTGGTCAAAAAAGGGTGTTGACTATTGTGATGCTAAATTTAACTCATTTTCTCTTCGGGGTTGTAACACCTACAATGATAAATTGCATCTACGATGGTCGTATAATCATAGTAATTAATAGTTTTTATGTTTTTAATAATCCTCAGACAGTAATGTTGTACATATTTTATCATCACCTTCTTAACCTGCAGCTGTAAAATTTAAATCCTAACGTGAGTCAACATTTTGGGAAATCAGTCTTCAGTCTTGGTGAGCGTTAGATGAGAAGATCAATGCCACTCTCCTGCCTCTGTGCTAAATATAAAGCTAAAGCCAGCAGGTGGTTAGTTTAGCATAAAGATTAGAATCAGACTGTCTCTGTCCAAAGGTAACAAAATGCAGACTACCAGCACCTCTGAAGCGCGTTAATTAACATGTTAAAGGTTTGTTTAATCCGTGCAAAAACAGTGAACTACAGTGTGTGCTTTATGAGGGTGTATGTTTTGTTGTTCTGTATAGATTAAACAAACCAGATATAATGTGTTACTAAGTGAGCTTTAAGGGTGCTGGTAGTCTGATTTTGTTTTCACTGGCAAGCTGCCCCGCCCCCCCTCGGTTCCAATATTTATGCTAAGCTAAGCTAACTGCCTGCTGGCTCCAGCTTTATATTTAACGCAGAGACATGAGAGTGGTATCGATCTTCTTATCTAACTCCTGGCAAGAACACAAATAAGCGTAATTCAACAGTTTTTTTAAAAGGGTTGTGGCCAAGCTGCTGCTTACACGAGCAGCAAGCACGGCCATCGTATTTCATGATAGAGATGTGTCTCGTAGGCTAGCCGTGTTCCTCTGTATTGTTGTTCTGTATTGTTGCTTTCCCCATTACAACACGGGCAGTGGCACATGGCAGCACAGTGGCCGCAGGCATTGGCTTTTCAGCTGAGCCCAGAGCTAGTGCAATGGACTGGGGAGGGGAGGGGGGTAAAATAGAGACGGAGATGCTGGCCGTAAGCACATGGATTCAGCGTACCTGTATGATAATGTCTGCATAAGAATACAGTGACAGTACAGGTTGGCTCTGGCGTGGATAATATGGAGCTGGTGTGTGTGTGTGAGACTCCCTCTATCATATAAAGGAGGGAAGTAAGGGAGCTGAGGAGGCGCAGGGAACGGGAGGGAGGGAGTGAAAGGGAGAGAGAGAGTGGGGTGGGGGGGGTGTGTAGAGAGAAAGATATAGTGGGGGAGGCTGGAGAGCGAGAGAGGGAGAGAGAGAGAAGAGAGCAAGGCGGCTGAGAGGCGAGGGCCGGTGCAGTGCAGAGCTGGAACGGACACCCAGAGCTCAGCCTTCCTCAGGTTGCCATGGAAACCACATTCCTCCCCCGCCTGCATCCCTACAGACTGCTCTGACTCTTTTTTACTCTCTCTCTCTCTCTCTCTCTCTCTCTCCTCGCTTCTCTGTTTTTCATCCTGTCTTTTTCATTCCTCTTTTAATTCGTGTCTTTGTTGTTTTTTTTTCTCCGTCTCTCTCTCCCTCTCTCTCTCTCTCTCTCTCTCTCTCTCTCTCTCTCTCTCTCTCTCTTTCTTTCTTTCTGTACACGCGTTGAGCACATTTGTGATGATGCACACTCAGCAAGCGACGCTGATTTCAGATGCATTGCTCTCCGTGGCAAGGTGAATGGATAATTACACAGTTTATTTTGCATTCCAATGCACTCATGAACACATAAGCACTTTGTTGTTTTTCTCAGCATCTCTCTATTTTCTTCTCTCTATTTTTACTCCCCCCTTCTGTTCAGCACCATGCTTCAGTAATGCCCCCTCTAGTCATCGCATTTCTGCCCACACACACAGGGCGCCTTAGCTTTGTTTCTCCTCATTATGGCGTCTGTCGTGGACCTACAGCACCTTCATCATATTTAATCAACTGCTTACACCTTCCTGTCGGTTTCCAGCTCATCTCTTAACCTCTTACTTTCACCCCGTTTCTTAGCTCTCTTTCTTTTTGCCTCCATCTCTCTGTGCATCTATCTACGCCAAAGACTGTTCCTTAGCTGTGCAGCTCTGATACAATCTCTTGCCATCTTGCCTCCACTCCTTCTTTCATTTTTCTCTATGTGCATGCTTCTCTCTCTCTCTCTCTCTCTCTCTCTCTCTCTCTCTCTTATTATTCCATCACTTGGAGGTGCTGTGTTTGGTGTGTGTAGTGGAGCAGCTGTTCTCTGCCACTGAGGCCTATTAATAGGAGACTTAGCCGTTTAGCTTTTGTTTTCTGCATCTGCATCGCTGGGAGAGCATCATGGTGGCTCCTCAGCAGGTTTTATTGGCCTTTAATGCAAAACTGATGAGTATCTCTGATTCTCTTTTCCTTTGCCATGCACTACCCCACCCCCTCCTGCACATTCACACTTCACAGAGCTGATTCATTGAGGCAGTGGAAGTATGTACTGTAAATATTCTCCTATATTCCGGGATTAACTCCTTTCAATGTCTGCTGTTTGTGGAAGAAACAAGCGGATTCTGATGTCAGGTGTAATAATGCCTCAGAGAGTCTTATAAGACTCGCTTCCTCACCCTCTCTTGCAGTTAGTTAAGTCTACAGTAGAAAAGCTTAGTACGCGTTGATGTGGAGCTGCCTCTTTAAGACTGTCTCACTACCGACTGTCCTTTTATGGTGCTGCATCCGGTCAGGTGACGAAGGAGTAGTCACATAGGTTCTGTGAGAAATGCCTAGAAATGACTGAAAAGCTCAATACATGGTCTGTGCAGTGGATGGGGGGGGGTTTAACGCTCATTACGATGGCGCGTGTGAGTGTGTGTAAATGTGTGTATGTTTGTTACAAGGAGTCCAGGTGGGTTTATGTAATAAGGGCTGTGCAGGCTGATGCTGAGTGTTGGGGGAGCTGCAAGGTGCGATGCGGAGAAGCATCTCTGTTCAAAAGATAATTTCCCCGTTTATGCCATAAATCACAGCTCCTTCTTTTTCACTTGTCAACAGAAGGTCAGAGGTTAGCGCTTTCATTTCACAAGATAAATCACCTAATGCTGTTGAGCCACATCTTTCCAGTCCAAGCTGTTTAATTGGGCACAACAGTTTTTCAAGGACTGCACACACACTCAAACGCCACATAACATGTTTGTGCACACATATATATTTGTGAATGGATATGTGAATGTCTGTTACGTTGCCAACATCATTTCAAGATTGGTATTCCTTTGGATGTATAAAAAACAAGTCGTATTTTGTCCAGGGTTGTAGGACTAGTTATCAGAGCTCACAGTTCAATCATTGTTCAAGCCATTGTTTCACTGTTCGTAAAACACATTGCTTCAGTAATTGATGATGAATTGATGTAAAAAACTATTTTTCACTGAGATCTAAACAACTTTGTCCACATAGCTGTGTTCAATTTTGAAGATGAACTAAAGGATTGCCATGATTTTTTATATTTCCATCTCCGGTATTTAGAAATACCAGCGACTGATTATTGCTTTTTCGGCTTGGCACTGAGTCACAAATGGAAAAATAATTTTATATAGGTGACAGTTTTATTATGTAATAAACTGCAGATTAAATGTGACAATATCATGTAATCTAATACAAGGACACTACAAATGACAACCTGTAATTCACCCAAACCTTCACACAAAAACTGAACATAATCTGCACAAAGGTTGTATCAGTTGAGGGCTAAAGTATCTGATTACACTTTGTTGTATCAATGTGGGTTTTATGATACCCGTATAAGCTTGCAGTTGCCTACATTTCACAACATCTGCACACATAGAAGCAGAAGTTCTACCATTTAGACATCTTAATCCACAGAATTATGTTGAAAAATTACATGTTTTACAAGACATCATCAACACCACATTAACTTTCTAGACCTTCTCTGTCCTCTGTGATAGCTCTAATTTCTTTAGTGTGTGTCAGCTTCCTCTCCGGATGCAGAAAAGCATCAACTGATTGGTTTTAAAAAAGGCATCCTAATTTTTAAAACATTTTATATTATGTAATATTTATTTTTTTTCCCAGAGGTTCTAAATATGTCTACATACACATGTCATCTTGCAGATGTGTGCGTACGTGCATGCCCAGCCATACAAATGAGATATTTATGTTCATTCAGTGCAGAGGATCTTTCTCTCTCCTTTATTATGTGCATCCTGCTTGCCATTCCCTCATTTTGTGTGCCGTACAGTGTGTGTTTATTTTTATACTGCCAACTCTCTGACAGCGCTGAGTGGTAAATGCGTTGTGAACAGTTTATAAGAGACACAGAGCGAGGCTAGGGAAGGATGGTTGCAACATGTGCTCGGTCATGTGTGCTGTGATCGATATGCTTACATCGTCCTTTCAAGCCGCTGCCTCGAAGCCCCTCCTCGCTGCTCTGATTGGCTTTAGCGGGGTTTGTGGCTGCATCCGATAATGTAACTTGAGGCATTCAATGGTTTCTAGTCTCTGTTTAAAAAAAATGTCCAAGTTTCTCCTGTTTTTGCTCTCTGCTTGGCAAATCTCTGTAGGTTACAGCAGAATATCATTACATCGAAGATAGTTACTGTTACTGGCATGTAATTTGGTGTGGCTGAGCCTGCTGTGTGTGCCTCCTGGTAGGATTGCAACACAATGCTGTGTGCTCTTGCTCTAAAATCCTGCTCAGTTTAATAGGATGCACATAGACACATTAATATACATGTAAATTAAAGGCACCATGTTTTACATGTGCTGAAATGGCGCTGGCATTCACGTATGAGCGCTGTAACATGCAGACTATGTACAAATATACTCTCTCCCCCACGCAGACACACCCAGCTCCGTTCCCCGTCACATTTCATTAATAATGCATATATGCAGGGCTTTAATGGCGACACTTCCCTCTTACTTCTCTAAAAAATAAACCCTCACCCTCAGTGTCAGGATGTTTTATATCGAGCTGTGATCAACCCACAAATTCATAAGCATGCAAAATTGTTCACAGGCAGTCCTATCGCATTACTGAAAATATAACTGCCACAGATACATGAAAGCCATATAGTCTCTCCTTCTCTCTTTTTTTTTCCCCTCACACATTCTCACTCTCAATCTCTTCCTCCACCCACTCGAAAAGCCCAAGCGTGTAATCTTGTTGGTTTCGTACACATGTGTTGATGTCATCATTGTGAACATAAAATATTTCCCCTATGGTTCTTAACTGAGGCTTGAGGAGTGCAGTTTTCCTCTCACTGTGTGTTTATTTTGACCCAATCCTGCATGTGGGCAGAACTTAACGATGAAATAATTCACCAGCAGTGCTGCTATGCCTGTAGTAATACTAAAAAAGGGAGAGGGAAAGAGGAGAGAGTGATGTGAAGTAATGCACAGTGATTCAAAGACATCCTGTGTTGAGAGGCAGGTTTAGTGGTACCCAGGAGAAAAAGGATTTTCATGCGCTGCACCTGCTTCCATTGTGAGATTATTTACAGATGTGTGCTGTGACACAGAGCCCGAGGTTGTCAATCACAAGCACAAGAACACTGTCTGTCTGCAGCTGAACTAGAGATGACCGTGGAGGTGACCAGTGACCAGTTGGAAGGACTGGGGTGCTTGCTGTAAGTTGGATTTTGGCTGCATTGGTCTGATGAAAAACATGGTTTAGACTCGTAATTAGTGGATCAGGAATGAGGGTTTGGCATTGGCACGTTGCAGGCTGTGGCTTCCTGACCTTTGTTATTGAGAAAAACAAAACACAAATGCAATGTTTTCACGGTGCCTTGATTTTGTAAAGCAGTACCTTTTCACCAAAGTGCAGGCGGGCAGCAGTGAGCTTTGAGGTGTTAGGGCCCCTTTAAGAGCAGCTAGTGAAGCGCACAGTCCTGTTGGTGCTGCTGCTGCTGATGGCAGCGCTGCCAGTTGATTGGCTGTGGCTGTCAGGGCTGAGGTGCTGGAGGGATGCTGCTACATATCCCCCCTCTCCCTCCCTCTCTCCCAGCCTCTCTCTCTCTCTCTCTCTCTCTCTCTCTCTCTCTCTCTCTCTCTCTCTCTTTCTCTCGCTCTCTCTCTCCCTCTCTCTCTCTTTTGCTCGCTCTGCATCTCCCTCTTGCTTGCTCGCATCCCTCTGAATAATCCACATCTAGGGCAAGCTGGCTGAGAGGCGATCCAGTGCTCAGCTCCTCTCTGCAGGCTGAGAAAAGAGACAGAGAGAGAGAGAAAGACAACGATTTTCAACGCAGGAGGAAAAACGTGAGATTTTGACAGAACGGGAAGATACCAAGAATTAACAGAGGAAGATTTTCATCTGCGGATATCATTTATTTATACATATTGTTTATATATCTATATATATATTTGTACACACGCATATAGATATTTATATATATATATACATTTATCCCTGTACATATCTGTATTTGTGCTTGTCTGTTTATATTAATATTTTTATATGTATTTGTGTGTGTAAATATATATGATATATAAACAAAAGAATATATATATATATATCTATGAATTTATATGCGCATCACTGTGAACCAAGAGAGGCAAGAGGAAATTTCTATCATCGGGGCTGGTCTCTGATTGTGTGGTCGTATACAATATTTTGAATATTTCCTTTGATCTTCTACGTCAAGAGGACAAAGACTACGTGCCCATTTTGTATTTTTGTTTTCCTGTTGCTGCTTGCCGTCCCTCTCAATCTTTTTTTTTTTCTACGTCCGAGAGGAATAAAGCAGAGAGAGTGGCAGGATTTGACGAAAAAGGAAAATCTGTAGAAATTCCTGTGATTAGTGTTATTTCCGTCGGCATTAGCGCTCTGTGAGCCGATCACAGCGTGCTGTGTGAGATCTGAGGAGGCAGCAGAGACAGAGTGCCACGCCGCTCAGCTCAGCGTCAGCCCAGCCAGCACAGCCAGCATGCACAAACACCACCACTGCTGCAAGTGCCCAGAATGTTATGAGGTGACCCGTATGGCTGCCCTGCGTAGGATGGACGCCCCGTCATATGGAGGAGACTGGCAGGCCGAGCCCTATGGATACCCGCCTGGGTACGGGGGAGGCCAGACCTTACCCCCTCCAGCCTCAGGGGGAGGTGGAAGCATGGGAGGAGGAGGGGGCACTTTGGGGAGAAGTAAGGGCAAGATTATGTCTGGTGGGGGCTCTGGAGGCCCCAACCCAAAGGGCCAATCCAAAGGTGCCCCCAAAGTAAACGGCAACAACTCCAGTGGACAAGGAGGATGGTGGCCCGAGTGTACCTGTACCAACCGGGAGTGGTATGACCAGGTAACTCATCTTCCTCACTCTCTTAGATAACTTAGGCCTGTCAGGCCTGGTCGGGGAGACTGGGATCAGATGAGCTGTTTGCTGTAGTAAAACAGAGACCATCGTGTATCAGCTGAGGCAGTCGGTTTATGGAAGAGAATTCATATTTAGTATTCATCTCAAGCTCTCCGTTTCCCATTTGTTGACTGTGGTTCCTCTATTGGAAGCAGAGTAAGGAGAACAGAACAGGACTGATCCAGTTCCACTGCACACACATGGAGATGATCTTCATGTTTGGATTTGATGCAGATGACTAATGCTTATAGATTTAACACACCTAGTGTATGTCGTCAAAGGCTCACGCTGATGCAGTTACCACAGGCCAAAAAATGCTGCATTTTCATTCATTGAAGCAGCACTGAGATGCAGTTTGCAATTATTTTAAGTTCTCTCAAGGTGGCAAATCCAACAATACATATTGACTCTGTAAGAAATTACATGTAAAAAATAGATTTCTCAGAGATTAACTAATTGTAGGATTGTGTTTCATTAGCTGAGAGTGGAGGAAGCGATGATGAAATCGATCCCTGACACCACTTCCATTCTTATTTGAACTTCGTTTTTCAGCATGCCATTTTTCTCCAGATAGTGGCAAAATAATAAATGTGTTGTCAGAGAATCAGCAGCAATCTGTGTCCAAACGCTGCCTGTCATACATGCTAAACAGTGTGAATGAAACCGCCTCTTTACATACGCTCCATTTTGTTTCTATTATCTCCCTTTATTTACATGCGTTTATGGGTTACAGTTGATAAAAGGTCAGAACAGCTTCAGAACCACAGTCTTTAATTAAGCAAGGTGCATGTATGTGAGCATGAGAGTAAGCTTGGGTGGGGGAAGGGTAGCTTGGTGAGCATGAGATTCAAGGAATGGTTCTCGTTGTGCATGAGTATGTGTCTATGCAGCCTCGTATTTGCGGCAAGTGGAAGCCGCTGCATTGTTTGTAGCTCCCCCGTTTATGTCTGATTGCGTTTTGAGCAAGAAATGTGAGGCAGTAGGAAGAAGGGAAGGTGAGGAGAGGCATAGGGGTAAAATGGAGGCTGAAATTTCAGTGTCAGAGTGGAAGAAATCCCCTGTGCTGAGCCCACAAATGAGCCGCAACCAGGCTGATATTAGCAGATTACTACAGCCAAAGAGAGGTTTTTAGAGATTGACAGTCTTGTTTTTTTTTTTTGTTGTTGTTGCATAAAATCTATTGCAAGCCTTTTTTTCTGCATTCAGACCAATCAGGCTTATTTCACACATTTGAAAGCTCACAGCAGATGTGATTATGTAAGCATTTATTGCTTACATGGAGATTTTACTCTTCATCAGTATTACCAATTTTTCGACTGCTCATTTCCAGCAAATTCAACTTACAGTGAAACAAATTTGTACCGTACTTGATGAAATAAGATTTTTAGGAATCGTCTGTTGTCTAAACAGCTCTGTTAAAACGGATAAACTACTCTGTTTAATCCTTTTCAAACAATCCTTGCTATATCATGCGGATGTGCACCACACAAAAACCAGTCCAGCAGCATCTATATTAGAACAAAAAAAAGCTGGAATTGCTGAGGAAGAATTAGCGAAGGATGATGGGAGGGAAAAGGCAACAGTCAGTGGGGTGAAAATGCTAAGGCTGAAAAAGAGAGAAATAAGCCAATAAAGGCAGGCAGTGGGCCTGGAGAGGGGGAGGGGGTTATGTAAGAGGAGGCAGTTGGTGGTGCTGTCAGAGAGAGAAAGCAAGCGAGGCCCTGACACCGTGGACAAGCATCTGTCCCTTCATCTCTTAAAACAGCCATGTGAACGGCCAGTACGCGCTGCCCGTCCTGTGAACGGGCTATAGCATGGCAAAGGATGGAGATGCACACCCACCACTACCACCCCCAGCCTCCCAGCTCTCCTCAGTCATCGTTGCTCATCCTTGGATGGGAAATGTGAACGCCACCCCTCCCCCACTACCTATACAGAGCCGGAGAGCAGGGCAGTAATCACACACGCCCAACCACACATGTCTGTTATCTTTAAGCTTTCATAACAAGTCGTGTTTTTGGATGCTAGCACGATGAAAAGCAATAATCTTGCACAGTCATTCAGAATTATCTGAGGTGGTTTTTTATAGCTGCATCATTGACATTTTCAAATAGCTTCTGTAGCCATGAACATTTCATGTATGTGTGAGGAAATCATTAGACACCGCAAGACATAATGATGCCATATTAATTTCTTTTCCCCTGTCGTCTGTTTACTAAACGATTATGCTGCTATTATCAAGAGCTTGCGTGCATGATTGTGGATGATTCCAGTTGGGATTATAAGGAGATTCTTTAAAAACAAGAGCTTTTGAATTTAAATCTGAGAAAAGTAGAGACTTCAGTCTACTGGGAGCTTCAGTCAGAAAGCTCCCTGTTTCCCCCCGCGGGCTCCAATCTGTCTTTGTGTGTTCTCCAGCTCTGTGGCTATGATTAGCTTTAAATATTAATTAGATTTTACTTTATTTATTAGCATCAAGATTTGGTCCAAAACGCTCTGCCAGGCCGATTGTTTTATATTTTGCCTCTGTTGTGGCCGTGGTGTTTTTAAATGAATGCACAGGCACGGTGGGCGTTCCATGTTGAACACTCCCATAGGTGATTACAGCTTGAAAGCCTTCAGGCCTTGATCAGAAGTGTTTGTTCATGTGTGCGTATATGTGCATGTGTGTCTTTTACAGTCACATTGATTTATCGGTGTCATTGGTTAGTACATCTGTCTGATGAGATTTTGTGCAGTCGGATTTGATTTGCCCTTCCTGTAACAGCAAACCAGAGAGTATTAACTGACGGGATTTACATGTGCTCCATGTCCAAATGTCTTGAGCTGGATCCCCTACTGTGATCTTGAAAGGCTCCATCGAAAACCTGGAATATTCTCATCAGATCAAGAGAGATTTATCTATGAGCTTGTCTTATAATAAAAAGGCAAGAAATATGTGACCTGAATGAAAGTGCACTCAGCATATCCACACATTTTCTTTCAAAAACTAGTGTGAATCATAAGAGCCAAGATGGATGACATTTTCATCACACCCGCAAAGTGCAGTTCCTGTTGATAAATTCAGTCCAGTCTGACACGTAATTACCACAGGATTGTTTTTTAAGTATCAAGTGTCAGATCCCCAACTTCGAGTGTCTTTATGGCGATGAGTAAAGTAGGAATAGGTAGAAGAAAGTTGATAGAAAACATGTTGTTGAGTTCAGTAATGCGAGAAAAACCAAATAAACTTTGTCATTCCGGGTGAGAACTGCATTCATAGGAAATGAAGAATGCAGAAAAGCTATGAGATGTACAGTAGTGGATTTTATTAATGCTTAGTTGGAGAACCCTGTGGATGGCCAGACCTCAACAATACCACGCACTCCTCCATCTTCCCTGAAGCTTAGTACTCATGAAAGGAGGATTCCTGATAAGGTCAGGCAACCTTGACCTCGAACAACCATGACACCACGTCAGCAGTGCTTTGTTGTGAGCTTTTTTTTTTCTTATTAATAGACTCACAACATTTGTTTGTTTACCGTCACAATTTTAGCTATAGGTCTCCTTCTGTCTTCCTAAAAGTGTCAAGGTAATGTCATTGCTTGGCAGATTAGGCCAACATCCAATGTATGGGATGTTTGATAGGCCTCTTTACCCCAGATTTCTGTCCACTTCATGCATGTGCTTGCCTCTTTCATGAGTAGTACTTGACTCCAAGCCTGATAAGACTTTTCCAGTGATGTCATAATTTCTCTGATGTCACTTTTAAGCGTCAGTATTACCCTGGCATCGGATTACATTTCATTTGAGAACACTGCTCCCCCTCATGCTGTCCCTCACTCTCTGTCACACACACCCCAACAAGCATTTTTAAAATTCAGTAGGAGGCAAAAACCAGCAGAAACAGTGTAATTAATCTGTGAAATCTGTCTGTGCTGTAGCTTCAACACTGTTTTCAGTTAAACAGTGTCAAATGTTTTGAAACCAGTTACAGAGAAGTGTTTCAAATTTCTCATGATTTCGTCGTGTGGTATTGCGTCTGCCTTGAACTTGCATAACATCTGCTTTAACCACCAGCGTGGTGAAAATGTTTAAAAAATGACTTCCTATGCAGTAGGAGATGCGCCTCTTTTCGCCATCAGGTGTATTTGTACATCTGTAAATCTGTAAATCTTCTGTCGTGTGGTTTTAAACATAGATCAGTATGTTAAAGCTACTGCTGTCATAATTGATTTCTGCCATCTCTTGCATGCATTCATTATTCATTCCATAAAATGATCATCTCTACAGAGTTTTATGAACTCAAGTTGTTGCAGCGAGAATGTAGAACAGCTACAGTCATCAGAATAAGTGGATTTTGTGAGAAATGAGCTCCACAACCTTTACTCTGATGTGACCTGTATTTCCTGCAGAGAAAAGATTCAGGCTAGGGGATCCACCTCAGTGTAGTTTTTTTTTTTACTTGCCACATTTAGACAATATAGAGCAGCAGCTACTGGCGTCATCAGTGTTTTTCTCATTTATCATGTCACCCTAGCCTGCTTACTTGTACTTATAGGTTAACTGTTTCGATAACTGTGAACATTGATGTTTAGCTTAGGCAAGAAAACCATTCAGTGTCTTTGTATTAGCATTTTTTGAGTTCATAAAATACTAAATGTGAACTATTTGACAATGACACTGACACTGAATTTTTTTTTAAACTGGATATCAGCTTTTCAAACTTCTCCAAAAATTAAATTCTAATTCAAACGCCAACATTCCACAACCGATCTCATAAAAATTCAGAGCACATAATTCAATTTCACTTGTCTGCTAGCAAACCTCCTACATCATATCTTTCCTTCTGCGCTTGCCTGTCTCTCTCCCACACACACATACAGTATAAACACATGCAGCCATACCCAATACAGAAACCTAAAAACAGGGTTGCTTACCCACGAAAATTCGTGGGTAAAGAGGAGATTGCGAATGATGGAAAAGCAGAGAGACAAGGTGCACTGCAATATTTATGTGCACTTTAACAAAAGTTAGCTTTTTACACGCTGTAAGAGGACGGCGTGCCAGAGAAAAAGGCCAGTCAAGACATTGACATGAGCATTTGACAACCGAGCCACCATAATGAAAGCTGAAGACCTTGATCTGTGATGGGGAGCTGCTGTAGCTGTGACCCGGGACCTGAGCTGTGCTGAATCCCACCTACACTTCTCTTAAAAGCCTCCGCTCAGTCGCTTTGTCTCTTTACCTTTGCATCACGTTCACAGATTGAATCTGCTCTTATTGTTTCTACGTGGAGCTCCACAGGAATGTGTCGTCTCCTCTCCCAATGCAGATTTAATGCCCATGTAGCGGTTTGCTCATTACTGCCGTTTGGCTGCAGCTATGTGACGTGCATGTAGACTTTCGTACAGTTTACAGGTGCAGTCGCCTGAAGCTGCAGAACGTGTGTGTGAAGGTGTATGTCCTGCTGGAAGCCAAGGCTGCCATTCCCCTGTGATCCATATGGTCATTGTCAGAGACCCTGCCAGGGCTCAGCCCCGTATCAGCTCGCTTGTTCCCCTCTCTGGCTCTCGCTACCAGTCAGGGGAGGAGAGGAGAGAAGAAAGGAGAAGGGAGGGGAACGTTGTTTGTTTGTTTTCTTGCCTGCTTTGTTTTATTCAGGGGTTCTTGCTGATCACAGTAGCGACTGGCCTAGATATGCGACTGTGCTGTGTAGGGCAGAGTGGACTCCTGATTCAGCGATGGAAGCATCAGATTTTCTGTTGGAGAGAGAAGCGAGAGACAGAAGACTCTTTGATGGAATGAGATGTTAAATGCTACACCACTGTAGCGGTCAATTAAAATAATCAGACGTTAGTTTGTGATGTGGCTCTATGCACAGATTAAAAAAGCTAGGCCGGTTTCAGCAAGAATGTGCTTGCAGTTTCAGCAAGACACACCAGCTGCATCACCCACATGCTGCCGTGGAATATGTGTATATCCGATCAATATCAGAGAAGAGCTAGTCCCTAAGCCTTCTGACTCCTCTTCATTTTTGTGGGGGTGTGTGGGTGCTTTCAACAGCGCTTGTGCTTTTATTGCTTTTATTCAACCATCATATCGGCTGTTATTTTGGTAACACTTTACAATAAGGTACACAGTAGTAGCTGCAGTACCAAAGAAACCAAGGAGTTAACTGCTGAATAATGAATACAAATAAGTAATAATTATGTTTCAAATCATTTTAAATCAACGATTATATGATAGACATAAGCTGTCTTGTTGTATTTTCGTCTTCCAGTTTTATGATTTCTCTGTTTGCTGTTTTAAGGAAACTCAGAACGCCCTCGATGTTTGCTTGTTGTCATTAAAAATGTAGCATTTGGTACTTTTTCTCAACTCTAATTCCACCAGTACTGCAGTATAGTCTTAGCCTTAGTCGTCTCTGACAGAAATTCTAATTCTTTACAGTTGATTCAATTTTTTCACTTTTTAAATAGCTTTAAAGGTGTTGTCAGTGAAGCCCACACTTCCTGTTCAGATGATTTCACATTAAGAGCCTTCCTGTTGCTCAAAGGCTTTTAATTCTAAACATTTGCAGGAAGTGTTTAGTTTCATTTTATAGTAACATGACATCGCTTCAGAAAATATGACGACGATTAGAATTGTTGGATGAACGTATGAAGAGAGCAATTCTTTTAGAGAGGAGATACTCAGAGCAGAGAAGGAGTTAGTGCTGCAGCAGTCTCAGCGGATATTGTCTGAAGACGATACAGCCTCTGTGAGGCAACAGCCAGTGATTCAGGGCTTCCGGGATAGCTAGTAGATATCCGGAAAACTGATATCCAGGCCAAAACTTTCTCTGCTGTGCACCGGCCATTTTGTAGTCCAGTTAGCAACTTGAGACACGAGAATGTAGTTGGAGTCGTGAGACAATCGAACTGATTGTTTCACAAGTAGCCAGTTTAGCTAATAAAAAGCTAAATCATCCGGCTATAGTTAATGGGTTCCAAGATTGCATTGCCAATGCGTCCTACTTCTTTTGCTTTTCCTGCGTGCAACCAAAGCCCACTCAAATGGTTGGTCAGTACTTCTGTCAAAAACAACAACCAGAATGATTGCGATAACAAAATGTTCTCCCTAACCTCCAGATTCTCCATTCATATGCAGATTTTTGATGTGGAAATGCTGAACATACCATGTGTGCCACATGTGGCACAGAGGGGTAAGACTAACCTGTCTCACAACGGTCTAATCCCAGCTCAAGTTTCCTATTAGTCGGCTTTCAAAAGCTTCGACACGCGAACATCAGATACAGATACATATTTGTTGGTACCAGCATTAAAAGCATTAAGTTTTGTTTTAAGGCCAGTCACTCACAAACGTTCATGTTGCCTGCCTCTCTGCTCTCACAAAGGTAATTTTCGAGCAGTTAATACAACCAGTTAATAAAGAGAAAACACCTTCTGCTCATAAATGTAAATTAGTCTAACACAGCACTATGCTAAATCTGCATATACAGTATATAACGCTAAACTAATTTTTTGAAAAACAATTATATAGCATTTGATTCAGTTATCTGTTGCTTAATTACAAATGACCGATTTGTTCCGCACTCATTCATCAGTAACTACTTTTGTACCTAATTATAGTGTTACTGTTGTTTTAGTCATCGCACACACCATTTTACTGTCTGAGCTTGCATGTATACATGACAAAGACAAAGCCCCACAGATTTATACTGTTCACAGCAAACAGTCTCATTTTTCATTC
Organism: Protonibea diacanthus; assembly: GCA_028641955.1. NCBI lineage: Eukaryota > Metazoa > Chordata > Actinopteri > Sciaenidae > Protonibea > Protonibea diacanthus. The sequence continues at coordinate 12,202,383 of CM053980.1, forward strand.
ATTACAGCACTGACAGTTAGAACACAGTTCAAATCCTGCCCTACATCGAGATGTGCTGGAAATCTTTTGAGCTCCAATTAGTGAGCTTTTTTTTTTCTTTTCTTTTCTTTTTTTTTTTTTTTTTGGAAAGATCATCATAAACTTCTTTCATCCATTTTCTGGGAACATGTACATATGTGTGTGTGTGTGTGTATGTGTGTGTGGAGGACATTTGGCGAAGCAGCAGTGCATTTCTTACCATGTGTAGCTGTTCTGAGTGCCATCTCTGTCTAATGCATTATCCAAGCAGCCCTTCAGCCATTTGGTCTGGCCTCTCATTTTTGTATATATGTGTGTGTGTGTGTGTGTGTGTGTGCTTTCAGTGTTCTTCATTTCTATCATCCCCCTCCTGTCTTCCACTGCCCTCCTCCTCCTCCGCACTTTCTTTTTTCATACATAGTACGAATCAAAGGCTTCATTTTTGGGTGTAGAGCGGTATTCAGAGAGGATGCTGCAGCAGCAAACAACTCCAGATGTGTGCTTCAGTTTGATTAGTTTAGTTTCATATGACATGCAGTGCTGTACAGGAATACTACTGCTATGAATTGTCACTCACTGTGTAAAGCTGGCTGAGTTTGTTATAAGAGAGCAGTAGGACCTTTAATTTTTAATTTGAGTTAAATATAATTTCAACGGATATATGTTGGACATCTGCCACATGCCATAATCTGATCTAATTCTTAACCAAGTAGCTTTTATCAGCTCATGTATCATATATACTACATATATCTTGCTTAATCTAACCTAAATGTTCTGCTTTTTGCAATCTAGATGTTTCTAAATTTGACCATCGCCTGGTTATGATAACATTTTATTTACTAGCTCACATATACTGTTGGGTCCTTGGGATTTTGCTTGCACATGCAGTATCTTTCCAGTGGAGCTTGGAGTATAAAACATGCATGAGCAATCCCACAGTCTTTTAAATCTTTATTTAAATCTTTTACCCAAGTTATATAATTATCTTATTGATTTTTAGTGAAAACAAAGATACACACAGTGAAAATGTCTTATTATGTTTGTAAGTACTGTGTTGTCTTAACCAATAGGAAAGAAGGTAAAAAGTAGAAAAGAATATGCCATACTTTTATTAATTTTGTGTAGTTGTGGTTGCACTCTAAGCCAAACATCAGATTCTTGTTTTATTATTTGGCCGAAAGTTTGTGGAAAAAATAGCAGCTATTATGATGATATTCATTTCCACAACTTTTTCAAAATTGCTTTGTTTTATGTTTTAAAAAAAAAAAGATCAGCAGCTTCTTCATATGTGAACAGTATAGACATACAGTATGTTGTGACAACATATGTTTGGCTCACATGGACTTCCTGTTTCTTCCCCCACTGAGCTGACAAGACGAGAGGGCCGCTAACATTTTCCAGACATATGTCTGTTGTATGTGCACAGAGCCACAAATGATCCCTAAAACATGTCCCTCTGTTTATTATCAGTCATTATTTTCTATTAGTGAAAATCAACTCCATCCCCCCACTGAGTTTGGTAAAACAGAAGGACGCTTCTCAGTCTCAGAGACAGAGAGAGCGATAAAGAGAGAGCATGCCCTCACCCCGTTATGGATATAAACAATACAAGCAATCCCAGCTTAATATCATACATCTTATTACACAGTTGAGTACATCTCTGCCTTGAAATTGCTTTTATGGATTTATTACTTTTTGCTTCCCTCTGTGTGTCTGAGCATTTTCGTTAATATTTCTTCACAATGTAGCACAACCTTTCCCAATACAAGCCAAAACCCAAAGCCTTCCTCAAATCATTTTACCCTTTACTTCTGTAGATTACACTTTTAAATGGTGTTATGTATCATAAACAGTAGCGCAATGTGGACATGGTGTGCGTGACTGGAGTTTGGGTCTTACCAGTGGTTTCGAAAGCAGCAACTGGCTAGTCCTAACCCTAACCTTAATGGACACTGGTGTGTAGACTACTGAAAATCTATACTAATAAAAGGTCTTCCATCAAAAATGACTCAATTAAAGGGAAAATTACCATTTGAGAAAACTAAAAAAAAGTACATGTAACTTGTTCTTTAATGTGTGATTAACACTAACACTAATTCAAAAGCCCAATAGGTCACTACAAGATAAATTGATGTCATTAACACACATGAAAAATGAGTGTAGCTAACGTTAGCTACTTTTTCACCTGTAGTATGTGCAGCATACTTTAGTGTGCTCGTGAAGGTTTGAGGTGGTTTTATTAGCAGAGAGCTCAGTGTTTTTCAGGAGCCACAGCAAGCACTTGTCTTTTTTTGGATTTTGGGTTAAAACATGTGGCCAAATGTGGCCAGGGATTGTCGCCGGTTGTTGTTTTGCTCCGTCATCATCGTAGCGTGGACAGGTGGTGCTTATTTTTCTACCAAGCAGCCAAGCTGGCAACTTGGTATCCACTGCAGAGGTTCTCCTCGCACACTTGCCTAAAATGAAGTGTATATAATGTATATTCGCGTTTGCTCATTCAGTCTGCAGCTCAGCCTTTCCTGCTCACGTGTCTTATGGTTAAGCACAGACCGGTTGGGTAGGGTGGTTAACAGCAAATGTAGTCTGGCCAGATAAGATGCGGGTTTATCGCGGTAAGGTGAAAGATTCAGCGCGTAGCACATGGTCAGCAGGCAGTGGTCCAACCTTTCAGTTGGCAGCCACGTTCTTGTTCTGTACACTAATAATAACTTCATTCATGGCTGATGTTATTATCTTTATGTTTCAGTGTATCAGATTTATGTGTTGGCTTTTGGGAACATCAGTCAAAGAGAAAGAAACAATGAGTTCAGAAATGAGTTCATGTTTGACTGACAGGCACTGTCTAATACTGTATACAATGTCTAATACTATAAATTCATCCTCAACCTATCATTAAGATTATGATATTTACTACTAAATTCACACAAGACTAAAATATCTTGTCATCTGTAAATCTGTTAGACCTTTATTTGCCTCTAAAGCAAAGTCTTTGTTGCATTTCTTTATAAGTTCAAACCTGTTTTATTGTCACCTTGGTAATCTGCCTCACAGGTGTAAATTTTGGCAGTAGATACTAGTATCTCTAGATACTTATTTGGCAAAGTTTTACATGAAGTTCTCTAATAGGAAATCCTTCTCCATTCCCAGTACCAGATCTTACACTATATTCTTCAAATTGTCCTCCACATAACCTGCATTTCTTTATACTCACTCTATAGGAGATGCTCTTGGCTTTTATCTTTTTTTTTTATCATAAGCAGCAGTTTAATAAGCCATCTGCTGCCTTTCAACAATGACAGACAGAGTTGCTTTTACATGTCTTAGCTGAAGTCCCACATGCTGAAACATGTGAGGGAAGAACAAAGCAGACATTTGTGTTCCAATGTGCTTTACATAGCATCTGGATAGAAATCAGAACATATTATTATGAAATGTCATGTCTGCTCCTGTGTACAGGAGGAGGATTTGTTCTGTGATAAATAAAGCTTTTGTTCTACACTGTGCTTACACAAAAACATGCCTAATGCTTCATCATGAACACACACACGTTAATGGCCTTGAAACTTATAAATAAATCTCAAATGCTACATGAACTGTCCATCCATTTGACAAACATGTATTGATAGTTTGAAATGTGGTAGCATTGTAAATGAAGCTGATATCAAGGATAGGTCAGTGGTGAATCCTTCATCCCATTTGTTGTCATTTTTAGGGAACACCTGCTTCTTTGCTTTCTTGATCAGTGTTGATGAGCGGTTTGATACCACTCTCATATCTATACATTAAACATGAAGCTGTTGCCATGTAGCTTAGCACAGCATGAAAACTGGAAGCAAGAGAAGCTAGGCGAGCGTTTTCAGACTGTAAACCAAGTTAACCTTCTTCTGCATCTCGCCTCATGTTTCGAGTACAGATATGAGAGCAGTATCAAGCTTCTTGACAAGTGAATACATGTTTCCTGAAGTGTCAAACTATTTCTTTAATCATGCTTTAGTTGCCAGTGGATATTGAAGGAGAAACAACCCTGAATATTTTGCATTGGCAGAGAACAGCTTGCAGATATACACACATTTTGTTATGTTGATTTAAAATGTTAATTCAAATTAGTAAAATTTTATCAGGCAGGGCTTGATACATTTTGTCCTCCGATCTGGGGTTATATAGATTTCCATATGTCGTAAAAATGCTCGGTTCTGCGTTCAGATTGTCGCGTCGAGGAAAGCAGCGATGCCAAGCCCTCCTCGAATGTGAACCAGTGAGTGTCTTTTCAGTTGTCAGTTTGGGCTGTGATGATGCAACAGAGGAGGGGATGCAAGGAGGCGAGGGGGAGAGGAGAGACAGGCTGGAGAGGGAGGGATGGGAAGCGGGGGAGAAAGAGTTGAAGAAATGAGAGGTGTGGCGTAAAGAAAGGGATGAGAGGGGTAGAAGCCAGCAAGGAAGAGGAATGAATAGGAAAGAAGGTAGGGGGGTGGGGGGTGATAGGAGCATGTGCTCAGACACAGCCCTGTGTGTTGCCATGGTGCAGGCTCAGTCAGAGCTGCACAGTAGCTTTGCTGCTCAGCTAGCTAATTACCCACAGACTGCAATGTTGATACGCAGGAGGCCGAAGCCTTCTGGATTTCCAAGACCTTTTTTTATGATTGCCGCACTGACACACAAGCACGAGTCAAGGAACAATTTATCTATTTATATGTGGGGGGGACATCTAAGATGATGCCACTAACTGGAAATGCTGTCCAAGAATGTGCCGTAGGAATGTGGTTATCAGCTTTATTGAACATTGTAGTGGTGCTCTGCTGCATCAGCCATTCCACTTGTGTATTTAGAAGAGCTCTCCTGATTCATTGTCCATAGACTGTCACTGCGCACAGGGAGCCTGCAGATCCTGATCAGCCTGCTTATAATCACAATATAGGCCGTTGTGGATTAATATTCACCATTACATTTTACAATTATGTAATCAGCCAAATCCAAACTCTGCATATGCTCGCTAGAATATCTCAGCAGGCAGGAATGATTGAGGGTCAGTCTGTGCACCTAGAATAAAAAAAATGTATGTCTTGGTTTAAAAAAATCTAAAGGTTGCTGTTTTTCTTTTTTTTTGCTGTCATTTTTCTTGAAGCACTCGCAAACTCCTTGTCAAAGCATCTGTTTCATGTGATGAAATATTAAGTCAGTACATGTTCATGTTCCCTTTTTGATCCTGTGGAATAATTTCACTAAATGATGAGCAATTTTGATTATTAACAGTGCTGACAAATCCTCCCTGAAACTCAAATCCTATTTCAATCTCACGATGTTTGTTCCAAACTAATCTCAACACAGTACTTAGAAGCTTGTTGATTTCATTGTCAAGGAGCTGCTTTGTGATATTCAAATTGAAAAAAGTTTAAAGAAGCTAGAAGCCAGAGAAGAAGAGCGATGGATCTATCAATCGATAGCGAATTAAATAGCTTTTGGAGTCAGAAATGGCAAATATTCACTCGATCCAACTTCTTAACTGTGATTATTTGCTGTTTTTTTTTGTCTTACATGATAGTAAAAAGAGCATGTTTTGGACTGTTGGTTGGGCATACAAACAAACTGGAGTTTGGGACTTGTGACCCATAACCTGTAATGAAAATATATGTTAGCTGTAACCCTAATGAATTCCATTATGGCTGAATTTGTTAATTATTTCAGTGATTAATGAGTTTAAGTTAAAACAAAGACATCAGCACTATAACTATATTATCAAGACCAAAATATGAGCTTTGCTTCAGTTTAATCACTGATTCATTTTATATTGATACATATTCTTAACTCCACATTGTGTTTGTATGGCTAGAGTCCAAATATTCTGTCCAACAGAACAGGTTTGTTGTGTTTTTGACAGCCAGCTGGTACACTGTGTTTCATCACAGGAACCTCTGTCATCCTTAAAGCGTTCCAGCCTTAAAGGTTTGAATGTTTTCAGATCAGTGTTGTGTCGTGTCATATCTCCAGTCCAATAAGGTGGGTGCTCTAATCTCGGCCAGGATGCATTCTTCAGGGGATGGTGTGTCATGCCCGAACACAACCCGAGGTGGGCAGAGAAGAAGGGCAAATCTGGACAGGAGGCAGATTGATTTGGCAATCACCAAAGTGCTACAAATGTTTAAAACAATGCCCTGTTTTTTTTTCTCCCTCTGCTGTTTGGCGCTAAATACATCAGCATATGGATAAATGTGCTCATGTATTCATAACTATCACAGGGAAACAAGAGGCACGGCTCTTGTTTCTGTTGCCTCGCCTGTTGTCCTACTTACTGTAATTCTTCATCACTTTCAACACCTACACTTATTGTGAGCCAAAACTCAAGCAAGGGTAGTGAATGGAGATATGTGAATATGTAGGCGTTCCTGAGTGGAGCTTATAGAACAGCTTGAAATCTCAACCGTGACAGGAGGATCTGTATGGAGAGTCAGGCTGAGCCCACTCGGGAGGTGAAGACGAATGGTTTTCATTGGGCTCTGGGTCAAACATAGCCTTGTAGTATTTTTACAGTGGAGCTTTAAGCACTCTGTATTTGCTCTCAGTAGTTTTATCGCTGTCTCATGATTGTGATTTGTGAACTAGTATCAGCTGAAGGGCTGCAGGTTCCCTTATTGTAGTCCAAAATATTACAGCCATATTTAAATCAAGAGAAAAACTATGAATTTAGCAGATTTTCTTTTTCTTACATTGAAATGCTTCAGATGGGCTTAAGGATCATCGTGGCCTTAGGGGAGAGTGTTTGTTACATCACTGGGTTCATGAGGCAGAATCACAGTCCAATGTTCCCAATTAAAAGAAACGGAAAAGTCTAAAATTGGAAGTGTCTAATTGCAGCTCAGAAGATTGTGTTCTGAAGTGCTCGGGAAAGGAATGAGGAAAATGAAGGTGACAAAAGTGAATCAGAGCAAAATGAAACAAAGCAGAAGGCTCTCACTTAAAAAGTGGAGAGCACTGTGGACCATCCGGTGTGTTTTCTGGTAGTAACTTGTTTCAGATTGTTAATTTTTATGTGGATCCCTTTTCGGTGCAGTGAGATGCTTTTCTGAGAGTTCCTGTAGTCAATAAGTTCAGGATGTAAGGAGAGAGTTGGAGGTAGGAAAAGGCAGCTGAATATAATTTAAATGAACATTTTGACATAGGGTTAGCTGAAAAGATTGACAAAACAGTGGAAAAATACAGTTTGCCCTTTTACAGGCGGTGTGTTGTACTATTTCTTCTCTGGTAATGATAATGTGTTTGAAGAGACTCAGAGTCACACGCACAAAGTCGTCAGAGCAATAAAGTCTTTTATTTGATTCAGCACAACAAAAGCCTGCGGTGGTTTGCAAAGCATCTGAAGTTTCACTGCCAAGCGTCACTGGTGGAGGTTTACCCATTTTCCAGTGGCTGTTGATGTTGGGCGTACACCACTTGTCCCTCTCACTTGGTCGTCCAAAATGACCAGCTAGAGACCGTTTGTTCTGCCTTGATTAGAAACATCTTTGTTGTCAGTTTGTTTGTAACCGTATACCCCCAGTGCAGGTGAGGATGACAGTTATCCGAGTATCATTGAACATGGATCAAAATTATATATCGCAACGTTATTTATGAGATTACGTAGGCACATAGAAGTCTAGCAGCTTTCCAACACAGTAACTTCCTGGAGTCTCTGCTGGTTGCCTGGCAACTGCTTCCAGCAAGAATCCCAGTTTAACCTCTCGTAAAGAGATATCATATTTTTGGTAACCTTTGGACAGAGCCAGGCTAACTATTTCCCGTTTCCAGTCTTTGTGCTAAGCTAAGCTAACGATAGGCTGTGATATCAATTTTATCTTCTGTAACTCTCTGAAGGTAATGTGATTATAGTATAGTTTGCTTTATGATTACAGGTTGAATTTCAAGACACTGAGATGTAAAGGGATATTGAATTTTGTAGTAGTAGCCTCGTCACATTTTATTTGTGTCACCAAAAGTCACAAACGCTTCATGATGCTTCTGCATCATGTGAAGAGTATAGGGTAGAGTATAGTTATAGTATAACACCCTCTACCCTCAGTGTGGATATGGAAAACTAAAATAAAACCCTTTATGTAAATATCATGTTATTCATCTTCTAACTCACTCTTGCACTCCTCCACTTACTGCCTCCCATAGGTGCTAGTTACAATGTCCATAATTGGTCCTAGGGGTCTCTAATAAAGATATAAATATTCTGAAAACATTTAGATTAATTGCTGGATGAAGCGTTTCTACCCTATTAGTGGCTGTTTGTGCAGTGAAATGTCCTTGTCATGCCAAAATAAGACTGTTACCTCAGCAACGCTATCAGCATCACAGCGTCACACAGAACACACACTGAAACATCCAAGAAAAAAAAAAACAGCACGATGAATTCAAATAAATAAATAAACCCCCAAAATTCACTTATCTCTGTAAACAGCTGAATAATACACCCTTGTTGACAGAGGAAGGCAATGTGCCAGTGGTGAAAGCATCAAAATGGCAGCACTCAGTTGTGTGTGGTTGTGCACTGTCACCGGTACTCAGCACAGGATCCAAAACACCAGAGAGGAACAAGCTTAGCAGCTTTCACAGCTTAGCAACAAGGGGTAGCAACTAGTCAAGAGCTGTGAGGTAACATGCTGCAGTGACCTCTGATGTAGAGGAAGCAGTGTGGGCGGGATTATGTGAAGCATACTGATGACACTCACACATGACAGGCTTCCTTCATTACGGAGCCTCAACACAACACAACTGGTAACTTAGCTTGTGACTGAACGTCCTGGTGTTGGCTTTGTGATCGTGAGACCAGTGACTGATGTAAATTGGCAGTACACTCACTGACATAATAATTTATCTGGATTTAAAAAAAAACAAACAATAATGACAGTTAATGACAGCGGACTTTAGTGCAGCAGTTTGACTGTGGCCATGAGGAGGTGCACCTGTAGCTCTGTCACCCACTCATTAGCAGCAACATTTGAAAAGCAGCGATGACTCAGTCAGAGAAATAACACTGAGACAGCACGTACAGTGTTGATCCACATACATGTCGTAGTTACATTCAAGTTAACAGTGGTGGAAGGATGTAAACGCAGACTGAGTAGACTTTCCTAAAAACAACAGTCACTTCTCAGTCACCACTTGTGACCCACTAGCTGCATTTTTATCTGCCTGTATTTTATCATTTTTGCTGTGTCTGGGACAGTCATGGGCATCAACCTTTAGGCAGTGGATGTGAAGCCCCCGACCAGTAACAGCATGCAGGGTGTGAGGGCGGGACATAGCAACCAGGTGCCACAATGCAAGCATCAAAGAGGAAGCTACGGTGTCACTGATTTGGAAAGGAGAGGCCAGCTTTGACTGTTGTGTTTACATAATGCAACTGAACCCTACTTGTAAAAATCACACATTCAGAAATTTACTAAATGCATAATGTTTATTTATTTGTTCATTATATTTTGTATTAATAATTGAAATTGCAACCAAAGCTGACACATAAATGTAGTGGAGTAAAAGGTTAGCCTCTGAAATATAGTGTACAACTATAAAGAAGCACTCACTTAGTCACTTTCCACCACAGGTAGTCTTAATTGTGCCTATGCACACACTCCATTTGCCCACATACTGTACATATATATGAAAGCATGATTACACACACACACACACACACACACACACACACACAGACACTGTCATGTTCAAACCTGATCATTTGTCAGCAGACTTAGCCTTCTCAAGCAACACTGTTGTGAATATTCGTTACACTAAGTACTTTTCCCTCTGTGGCTGCTCTTGTGAAGGTCAAACTAGCCAGCTCTTATTTGGAGCTGCTCAGCATGACAGAGAGGTAAGCCAGAGCATGCTTTTGTAATATTACATAAAGATGAGGAGGGAGCGCTGCTGACAGCTGTGACGGGGCTATTAATTATGGTTTCATGAATGTGCGTCTGTGGTGTGTGTTGGGAGAGGGGCGCAACATAGTCACAATGCTCAATCATAGCCATCAAATCAGAAAACTTTGTGCTTTAATGGGGCCGTTTTATGGGTGAACTAATTAATTTCCTTGTGGCTGCTTTATTGAAATGAATGCCTGAATTCAGCTGGCGTTGTAGCAGGAGAGAAGGAGCAGTTGACCTTTACCGCTATGGGATATTCTTTATTACATCTCGTTATTCCGCCTTTGTCCCTGACAAAGAATGCAACATTGAATTTCGACGGTGTCTGCGAGTAAAACATCTCTCGCTGTCATGTGTTCATCCTTCCTCGGCTTCATCCATCTGTCACTTCTCCTCTCACCTTGCCTCTCTCCTTCCCTCTTCCCTCCGGCACAGGGGCCACAGCGTGAATGAGATGTTGGGTGCATGGTAATTGAGTAGGTATTGATTGGACTGCAGCGTGGCCTACGAGAGGCCAATGAGAGCCGGGGGATCAGAGCAGCACCACTGACTGCGTCTCTCATTCCACATTCTGCAGGAAAACATAAACGCAGTATCACCGGAGGCATCAGAAAAAGGAGGAACGTTACATTTTTAGATAACATAAGTACGTCACAGCACGCCTTGTTCTCCTATCCGCTATTAGCTCTGACTGTAGGCCCAGGAAGAGCTCCCTTCAGCATTGGCTGTATCATTTGACTGACTGGGTGCATCATCTGAGCGGGGCTGACTGTCATATTTCACTGCGATGTCACCACTGGAGACTGAGCTGCCATGTCGGTTTGCCTGGCAAGAGAGCCACTGATGTGGAAATGTTTGCTAAGGAGGAAGTGGTTATTGTCCTGTCAGCATGCCATCGCTGTGCACACAGCGAGCCCTCATGTTGTCCCCCTCCACTCTACCTGCGACGAAGAGGAGGGTTTGAGAACACAGCGAGTAATGCTGACAGGTGTAGGAGAAAGCCAGGGTTTAACTTTCCTAAGGTGTGACATATGTTATTGTCAACAGCAGGGATACAGATGCCATCCGCTTGTAATCACATCATGCTGGATTTTCAAAAATTAGATCTATTTGTTTGCTGCATTACATCACTGGTAAGAATACATTAAAGAGAGGCAGCAAGTAACTATATTTAGACTTATAGGTTGCATTGTGCAAGAAGGTTTCACACATATATGCTTATATGCTATGAAATATGCTCATTTACCTTCAGAGACTAGATTATTGATACCACTCACATGTACAGTGAACATGAAGCTAACCCCTCACAGTCTGCTAACCTAGCTTAGCATAAAGACTAGAAATGTGGGGCAAAGTTAGTCTGATTTGCCTCAAGGGAGCAAAACCCACCTGAAAACAGCAAATTGTAACTTTTTTATACTCAGATTAAACCATATTTTCTTTCAGTATGGAGCAAGAAAGCAGGTGCATAGGTGTATTTCCCAAAATCTTCAAACCTTTTCCTTTAACTTAGATGATGTTCAGTCATTCTGCCTGACAAATCATGTGCTATGAAACACAACTGATGGCTCGTGTGTGGGAAGATTCACATCTGTAAACACACATAACAGAGATGTTTGGTATTCAATCAGATCTCTCTTTCTGACTGCATTGCAGCCATAATGTCATTTTTGAGCACAGCTTCTCTCCATTTAACTCATGACGTATGGATTTGAGGAGAATGTGTGTGTGTGTGTGTGTGTGTGTGTGTGTGTGTGTGTGTGTGTGTGTGTGTGTATGCAGCACTGAAGGCAGCCAGGCACATCCAGCCCATGGCCATGCATGTGCGAGCACAGAGCCGCATAAACTGCAGTGAGAGCCCTGAGAGGTGAAGCAGGGGGAGGTGACTAAGCAGGCTCGCTGGCCAATACCGTGCAAGCAGCAGTTACCATGGGAACACATTGATTATTTAACAATTTGGTTGAAGCCTGCGCCCTGCACTTGCCAAGGTTCAGTGGGAGTCTTTGTGACTTCACTGTCCTGGGGGTCTGCAGCCAAGTGAGTGTTGTGTGGTGCAATGCCACCGGGACATTGATACACATCCGCTGTGATGCTGAGAGACAAGAAACAGACACACAAGTCTCAACTGACAGAAGAGCAAGATGATAGATTGATGAATAAGAAACTATTATGAACAGATGGGTGAATGAGATGAGGGAGTGAGAGAAAGAAAGCACTGTAGCGAGTGGATTTTCATCACTCCTGGTGGTCAGTGGGGACTCGTTGTAATGATCTCATGCTGGGGAAGCAGTCTGGACTCATTGTCATTGTGTGTACTCGAGGTCTTTGTGTCCAGTATGCTCACTTGATTCCATGTCTCAGCCTATGTGTATGGCTGTCCATATAATGCCAAAGCTACTGTAATCCTGAAAGCTGCATTGCAGGTGGGCAGAAGTAAAGAAAAACAACTCTCCGTGAAAGCAGCCTTCAATGATTACGAGATTTTATGATAATCGTATTCAGAGCTGGTTCATTCCTGTCATATCTGTCAGTCGCACATGTCGCACATGACTGTTTTTACATTTTTTGGGGGCAACTCTCAAGACGAACCCATTTACACCATATAGGAGAAAACACTTGGTACACCAGGTGTAAATGCTTGCAGAAAACATTTCGATCAACTCTTACTGTAATTGGATCTCAGCAAGGTGTAAATGCCATCCATACAGCGTGACCACATTATTAAGAACAAAATCCACCCAGCAGGTTGAAAGGTCACCTTACTCCACCTCTTCCCTCCAGCGCAGACAATCCTGGCAAAAGCTACAAGTAATAGTAAGTAATAGTAATGGCTAGCAAGTCTTGTGTGATTTAAAATGAATGACGGCCGTCCATTAACTTCAGTGCACTAGGTCGTTTGTTACACAGAAGCATCTCGGAGGTCGTCGTTGGACACTGTTTGGAAAAGTCTATCACATCTATCATCAAATAAGATCAGCAAACCATATAATACAGCAGCATCTATGCTAACCTCTTTAGCAGCCACCATTGCTACTTTCGAGCAGTCATTTCTGACATGTTGTCACACAATTTAGGCACAAGTGCATAGCTTGAAGCCCGCCAAGATTGACTCACATGATTTCATGATTCTGCAAGTCCAGCTGCCGTGGAAGGTTATCTGTTGATGGCATTGCTTTCTTTAACCTGGTCCGTGTCATGTTTGTTGGCGTTCAACAATAGACGGATCATAGAACAATAGATTACTTACTACCTACTAACTCCTATCAGCTGGTCATGATTCAGATTAATCTGAAACTGATCACACGTTAATATCGTGTTTAAATGAGGCCATCTTGTCGGATTCTTTTTGACATCTGGTCCAGCTCAAGTGACCCGTCGAAGCCGATAACTGTGTATTTACTTAGCAAAGATCTTGTCCTTTATTACGCAGAGGCATAATAATTAAAATTTAGTGTTTTGTTGCCATGTACGGCCTGTCACCGTTTTATTTAGCTTTGGCTGTTCCAGTATTTTACCAAGTCAAGTCTCAGAGCAGTTAAGTTTAAGTTAAGTCTCATGGCCTCATTTTTGAACCTTAAACCTGACTCAAGTGCAAGTTTCCAGCTCTGGAAGTGTACCACATCTGCAGTCTTTTACTGCCTCACCTGTTGAATCTCTTCAAGTTATTTGACCCACATTCACCTGCAACACACTGACAGACATTCCCACCCCCTCCTGGGTTGACATCAGTCTGTAAGAACCTAGTTTTGTCTTCACCTCTGTGATCCTCAACCTGCCTCCCATAGTAGAAATATCCACATACTGTAAATTAGTGTTTGTCCCCTGTCTGTCCTCTGAGGGCCCATTATAGCACAGACTCTGGCATGTGTCATAAACTTCAGTGGTGGTCAAACCCTCCTCTGGGCAGCAGGTTAGCGCAGATGAAAAGATAGTTACCAGCAGTCTCTAGATGGGAGGGGTAATCCAGCCTAATTTGAGTTACCTTTGAGTGAATTGCTAAATGTTAAACCAACTCGTGTTGAGATTACTCATGTTGAGATTATCTTCTATTATTCCTTTTTGTTTGCTTGTTATGTGAGATGCAGATAGAGGGATTATGCGGCAATCCCAGGCCGGGATAATACTGCTGTTTTCTACGACTGAAGGGTTTATTGTCTTTCAGCTGGACTTGTAGGTTCAGTGATCTCATTGAGCGGCATTGGTCCACTATCGTACTTATGATAAGCATTGCAGGCATTATTACTGAAACAGGTGTGTCAGTCAACAAGGGGACAGTAAGGTGGCAATGTATTGACGTGTGTTGCCCTCAGGCTGTGTTTCATCACTGCTTGCTGCATGGGCTTTGGTTTCAGGGTTTTTATTCACACCATGGACCGATAATATAGAAGCTTTTACTATGAAAACCTCCTCTGGACTTCAAGCATGTGTTATGAGTTGGAGTCTAAAAAGAAGGGGGCGAAAAAAGTGCAAAGCATTTAATGTGCAAACACAAGCACAGACGTGAGCATCTGTTAGTCCATATGCAGATTACAGCGAAGGCCTGATTGTGCTGACTGGGAGGGAGGGGCGGGATGGAAGGGAGGAAAGGGGGGGCTGCAGCAGCCACAGCTGTCCAGAGTCATAGCACATCAGCACCGAGTGGAGCGGGTCAAATCTACAGCTCCTGTTTATCTGCAAGAGCAAACCGTCATTATCTTTTTAAGAGTGTGTTTCAAGCTATTGTCTAGTGGATACACAAGTACTGCAGCTTCATGCAACTTGACCCTTAAGTAGCTTTTAGATACTGCTCAAGTAGTTCAATCTCAGATGTTTTAATAGTGTACAAATTCAAAGGGTTGAGAGTAAATTGTTGTCTAAGGTGATAAAAGCCACCATAGATTTTTCTATACTGTGTATACTGTGGAAACAGAGTTTTTTGAGTTGAATTTTTTTGAATTTTGCGTCTATAAACACACTGTCACCCATATACTTGGCATAATTTTGTTTTTAGACACATTCCGCTTTTTATTCCTATTTATACACATCAGGTTAATTGTAGTTTCATTTTCACTGTGATATGTTTGGAAGAGATTAATCAACAAAAGTTTTGAGAAGACACACTTTATCTATCACAAATAAATTACACTGTCACAATCATTTCATCAGAAGAGATAAAAATATTTTATTCCAACAGTGTAGACTAACCAGATGGGAACTGGCACCTGAACTGATTTATTAATACTTAATGTTATGAATGGAAATAATATCAATATCAATAGATAACAATATGATTTAGGGCTCCCTACTGGAGCTTTTGAAACACTTTCACATTAATATGTAATGTGAATAAAATAAAAGTATCATAGTACAATAATTCTCTCTTAATTTTGTGAAGCTACAACGCTCAAATAATAGAAGAAAATTAACTCACTAAACTGGAGCGGCCTTGAAGCCAAAGATAAAGATATATTATAATATAACCATTACCAAATCCCAGATTATGATGCATCTTATATCACAATATTGTATTGTCTTGATTTATTGTCCAGCTCTACATCTGTGTACATCTAATATTGTACTAGCGCTGTACAGACTGTCAATCACAGAAATCACTGTAGGCAGCGCCACAATATAGAGTTTACACACAGAATAGCATCATAATAAATGTGTAATATGAGCTGGAAGATCAGAATCAGCTGCATGGACACAGGCAGTATCAGCATACATTAAAATGTAAGGTGAGAGGGTGACAGTGGGCGAGGTGGGGGAGGAGAGGGTTACGATAGGCAGCTAGTGATTTTCTCCTCAGTGTTGGACCTCAGGAAGTGTAAGGTCCCCAAGCTGCGCCGTCAGCATCCCCTCACCCACACAGCTCAATCAAATCAATGAGAAGTAGACAGCCAATGTGCTGAACTAGAGGATGGCCATCAAGCTGCTCCTAAACTGACCAGTGTCTCCTCCTTCACACTTCTGCTTCTCTGTTCCCACTCCGACAGCTTTTCTCTGAGGCCTCATAACTTCTTCAGTCGCTCTGTAGGCCTGAAATGGAAAAACAGACAGCAGGTGGCACAATAGAGCTGAGCTGTGAAGTTAAATGAGCTGTTAAACTTAATATGATGGACTTAACTGTGATTTAAAGGCCGATACTGATACTATGCATTCATACAGCCAGTATGTAATATGCATTTTACATTTGACCCTTTGCATGTGCCCAAAGAAAACAGAACTATGAAGCAGAATCAGTGTTTCCTCAAAGTAGTATTCACATCACAGAGGGGAGCATCGAACAGAGCATTTAGACAATGTAGGGTAAAGATAAATCTTAGCTGAAACCCATATTAATTCATCTTTAAATTGACAACCTTACTATAAAAGAAGAAATAATATATTAGCCTAGAAATTCTTGATTCTTAGTTGCATCAAACTGGTAATCTGGTGTTTGGATGTGGACAAAAAAAGTCACAAAATCAGTAAAAAAATACAGCCAGAATTTCCCAGAATCCAACATGTTGTATTCAGATGTCTCGTTTTATCTGCCAGTCCCCAAGATTTTCAGTTTGTAAGAACAAAAGTAGAAATGTTCACATTTTTAGAAGCTGAAAACAGCACCAGTTCTACCTTTTTACTTATATACGAGTCCCACAGTTATCAAAATTGTTGACAGTTAATTTTCTTATGATTGATTTAGTGTTTATTTTGAAAACTGTTGCAGCCCAAATAAAACATGAATTCCAGATTCAACAGATCTTCAACACATATCTGGGGCTGCTGACGATCATTTTTCATTTGATATCAATCGATTAATTGGTCAGACTGTTAAATATCAGAAAACTGCCAGAAGACAAGGGGACACTTTGAAATTATTCATATTGTTCAGTTTATAATGATATTAATTTTTATAATGATTTTATAATGATATTAATAAGAGAACAGTCTTATATTTGAGAGATTACAGAGAGAGTATCAAAACTGTCATCAGATAATTCTCTGTTGATTAATCAAATAATCATTTCAGGGTTAGACATAAAAAATAAATAAATAATAGAATATGATCATTTAGACGCTCCTTAGTTTTAGTATTCCTATATGTATCCTGTCATGTTAACTGAATGCTTAATGAACCATAAAATCATGCATATTGTATGTGATACTACTACACAGTGTTATTTCTGTGTGTGAAATGAAAGTGGAAAGGAGAGGCTGATGTGGGATAAACGTATTGTCCCAACGGCTGGAACACAAGCCGCTTTGTTTTATGAGGTGACCGCAGGACGTCTGGCTGTGGTAGTTAATAAGCTGCGGTCTCTCTGCCCCAGTCCTCATTCTCAGTCCTCACACCTTTCCAATACCCCCCGCTCCCCCTCTACACACACACACACACACTGTCTCAACCCCAAGGAGATTCACTGACTGTTCCCATGGCATCGGTTCACTTTGCTCCCAAGCGATAGTGTGTGTACCGCATTACGTCTGTGTGCTGCCAGCCTCACACACTGAGATAATGTGTATCTCTTCATATTCACAGGCCAACCCTCCCCCCATCATCGTCAACGCAGACTCACTAGATGCAGGCCCTTATGTAAGTATCTGCTCACACACTCTCTCTCTCTGTCTCTCTCTCTCTCTCTCTGTCTCTCGGTACAGTATATATCTCTCTCACTCACGCTCCCTCTCTTGGTGTATGAGCATGTTTGTGTGTGTGGATGAAAAGTCCACCTCCTGGTAAGCAACATGCTGTTTGCCATGTGGACCGACATCCATTATCCTATTGACCCTGCCTGTTTGTGGTGAATGTGCTTTCTGTGTCACAGTGCATATGCGTTTTGAAGAAAAAGAAAGCAATAAATCAGAAATTCATGGTGATATTTTTAGTTAGTAAAACAATCTGGTGGATGTATCTTGTGCATATTTTGTCAATAATCCCATTATGCACGCTTCTCTGTGTTCAGTCTGTACACAGGTCGTTTCTGTATTATATGCTGAGGGATTTAGCAGAAACATTTGCATGCTTCTCTTTTTTTCTGACTGTATTTTTAGAAAATGACAGAATTCGGCTTCAGTGATATAACTAACTGTTTCCTTTTTTTTTGTCTTGACAGGTAAACGGCAGTGATGGGATGTATAAATATGAAGAGATCATTTTAGAGAGGGTAAGCTTTACCTGTTACTTGTTCACAGTCCCACACACACACACACACACACACACACACAATTTACACATTCCTGTTTAATGTATCATCTGCATGATGGATGGATTTCTCCCCACTAGGTGGTAGTAAGCGTCTCATCTTCTCTCATCCTGAGCTTAAGGAACATAAAAAGAAAAATCCTCATCTCTGTAAACGCATGAGAATCATATGCGATAGTGTGTGTTGGTGAAGTTATAGCTGGTTACATCACTGCAGCAGAATGTCTTATGATGTCTCATGTGAGTATGAGCACAGAATAATGCCAGTGAGGCAGAGCTTTTTACATAATCCTGATGCACATGTCATCAGCAGACGCCAGAAATGTAAAGTGCTCTCCTGTTCAATTGTTCAGCAGGCACCACTGCACTTGTCAGCGGTGGTTCAGCCTGTAGTGGCAGAGCTATATGTCTCCGCTCTCATTATTCCACCCACATATAGATGCACCTTCGAACCCACGATGGATGCACAGTATCTCTCTGGCCCTACCACTCTTAAGTGGCATTTCTGCATTCAGGAAGCTGAAAAAAAAGCAATGCCAAGTCACACTTTAAAAGGTCTGTGGGTGTGTGTAACATTTGGTGGTGAGGCCCAGTGTACTCCTCTCAGCTCCAGAGCAGCACACTGGGAGGCCTCAGCCTCCCTCTGTCCTAATTTGTTTCGACTGTTGCTCATTAATTATAGAAAATAATAAAGTGAGGTCTTTTCTCAGCTGTCTTGTTTGCTGCCTGTCTCTGTGGCCACGGCTGTCAGATGCAGCAGCGCGCCCGGACCCACTGGATCCAAATGGGTCCTCTTGGTGGGAGTGTTCGTCTCTTGCAGAGAGCGAGAAGCTCTGTATCATGCAATAGAAATGACGCTTCTCAACTCATCTTTACTTTAGACCATAAATCCACTTCTCAGTGGACACAGAGCGTTTCTAACACTGGTGCCTCTCTGTGGTTTGACAGAATGGGCATGACATTTTGAATGAAGTGCCCTCTTCTAATGGAATTCATGCCATTATCATTTGTCACATGCAAGGACACACACACACACACACACACACACACACACACGTGTCCACAAAAATGGACATCAGAAATGCCTGGAGAGTCACGTGTTCCTCTGAGATACCAATACACTTAAGAGCCATATTGTACTGACCTTGAGCCCACATTGGGTCCATCACTTACATTTGAGTGTATTTGTGTGTGTGTGTGTGTGTGTGTGTTGTTTATTGTATCCCACTGAAAATGCCAATCATAACCTGTGTGCAGGGGAACTCTGGCCTGGGATTTAGCATTGCTGGAGGAATAGATAATCCCCACATTCCTGATGATCCGGGGATCTTCATCACCAAGATTATCCCTGGAGGAGCAGCTGCTATGGACGGGAGGCTGGGGTAAGTTCCCCTTCCTCCTCACCTCGTTCTTTTCCTCTACTCTTTTCAGGCTCCTCCAACCTCCCCACTCTCATCTTTTAATGCTCACTCTTCAGGCAGTGCTGTGTGGGAGGCAGGGTTTCTACAGCCCTTTGCCCCCAGGCCCTGTGTGTTTCCTTAAAGTTATGATTCACTGGAAAAAAACAAAGCCTGAAACATGCAAAAATTATGATATGGAGTGCTTTTTTTGCGTGCTTTGGGTGTTTCTGATTTCATTGGCCGTGGCGATGGTCTCTCCCTGCCTTTGTGCATGATTCCTGTTATCTGTTGACTGACAAGGCGGCATGTGTGATGTGTATTAAAACTTTTCCCTTCAACAGGGTGAATGACTGCGTGCTGCGTGTGAACGATGTGGACGTGTCTGAGGTGGTTCACAGCCGGGCGGTGGAGGCCCTGAAGGAGGCGGGGCCAGTGGTGCGGCTCCTGGTACGACGGAGGCAGGCCCCACCTGAGACCATTCTGGAGGTCAACCTGCTGAAAGGGCCCAAAGGTGAGGAACACCTCCCACACCAAGAAATATATAAGCTCAGTGTCAGACAAGCTTCTTTAAGTTAATGTAGTCATGCTGAAAGACAACTACACAGTTTTTAGACTCATATAAGACACATTTGTAGATAAAGGTGTGATTTTTATGGATAAAAGCTCATTCTATTGGAAATACAGACAAAGACTGTACTAAGAGGTGAGCTATTCAGCGTAGAGGAGGCAGCTTCAGACATGGACTACATCTAAAAATGTGTCAAATCAGAGGTGATCCTATGTGTCTATATCTCACTGTGTGTAACATTCGACCAGGGCTCGGATTCAGCATCGCCGGAGGGATCGGCAACCAACATATCCCAGGAGACAACAGCATCTATATTACCAAGATCATAGAAGGAGGAGCGGCCCAAAAAGATGGACGGCTGCAGACTGGAGACCGCCTGCTAGCTGTATGAGCCTCCCTCTGACTCAGTCACATATCGAGTGTTTAAATCAGAGTGAATTAATGTTAGGTGTAAATGTTTCAGTGTTTGTGTTTAACTGCCAAGTTAAAAACTTAAGCAATAGCTGGTGGGACTGAGTACAGACTCCACTATTTGAACCATGACGATAAAAAGGCCCATCAGTTGGGTATGCAAGGAAGAAATATAACATTTGTTTAAGGCTGCTATATATCAAAAATGAAATCACTAATCACGACAGTCTACATGAAATAGCTGCAAATTCATCATTATGAAAAGCGTTTACAGACATGTTACATGTTACATCAGTGTTAAAATACAAATTAAATACGTCAAAAGTTTTTAAACACATATTTTAAAAAATCTTTGTGACATTTGTAACTTTATAGGAAATTACTTACATCTAATTAGACAAACCTTACATCTTGACATAGGTAGCTGTAGCCAACATTCTACATTTTTGTAACATGCTATATATAGCAGTGACCTTTCCAGTGCACTTGCTTTTTATTCATTTAAAATATGAAAAAGAACCAACTCATTAGAGATCCATAAAACAAATTATACAGAAAAGCTGTGCCATAATACAGAAGTTATTATAAATCCATCTACTCTTATTATCTAATGCTTTTTGGGTTGTTTATCTAATTTCTGAAGTTGCGTTTGTGAGATCGTTTTTGCAAACCGTTCAGAGTAAATAAAAAGAAAGAAGTTTAAAAAAAAAAACACACTAATTACAAATCTCATTGGGAACTTGAAAGGTCATAGAATACACACTCAGGCATCATTGTGGTAGTCAAATGTCAGAGAAAAAGCAAGCTGTTACTCCTTCTTGAAATTAAAGAGATATTTGTTGTGTCTTACATTATCAAAATCACAGAGAGACCGATAAATCACAGAGAGACCTGGCAGTCCTGCTGTATCACCTGAAACACAAATTTAACATATTGTAATTCTAACTCTATTTAGAATGACCAAAATCTCTATAATTTGCAGTAATATAAAACCTTAACCCATTTTCAATTTGCGTAAAGTGCACTGTGAGTTATTTACAAAGAGCACATTGTTTGAGATTTATTCAAAACTGCTAAAATGTAGCATGTTTGACTGACATTATATTTCCAGGGGAATTTAATGTTGAAGCAGACCTGAAGACATTCAGATCATTTTTAGAACCTCTTCCTACTGCTTTTGACCTCTGTTAATGCAACACAGCGCACCGACCTTTCACTCTGCTGTTGAATTGCACTGAAATCTCATAATACCTTCAAGCTATGATTCATTATTGTGTTGGCTGGTGTTATGGCTGCTGTGAAGTCTGGTGTTGTCACAGCACAGCAAAGACACGAGGTGTTCAGGTGTTGAGACGTTTTTTTTTTTATTATTTCCTCCTCTCTCTTTTCTTGAACAATCATCACATTTAGGTGAATAACATCGTGCTACAGGATGTGCGTCATGAGGAGGCAGTGGCTGCGCTGAAGAACACTTCTGATATGGTTTATCTCAAGGTGGCCAAGCCAGGACCGGTGCATCTTAATGACATGTACGCCCCTCCAGACTACTCCAGCAGTACGTATCTACCTCTTCTTGTTGTTCCAAACACTGTTCACACGCTGTCTGATGCGAGAACTATATTTTATAGTCACTAATCCATAAGCAGCCAGCTCCAAAACTAGAACAGGTTTATTTATATAAAACCTTTGACGAAAGGTAAAGGGTGATTTATGAGTCAAGGTCCATGTTCGAGCGTTCTGCACAGTGAATCGTCTTTTTATCTTTATCAGAGATGTTTCAGTGGGCCTGCATGAATTTTAGAGTTGGATCACTGTTCTCTCCCCTAAAACTGCTTTGCCCAGACACCCACATAGTGAATGTAGTGAATGCTTGCACACACACACACACACACACACAGACACACACACACACACACACACACACACACACACACACACACACAATCCTACCCACAGCAACAACAAGCGCAGTTCTCTGCCTCCCACTGAGTGTGGATGGTTTCTCACATCCCACCTGCTCATGAGAGCCCACGATCTTGAGCTGCGCCATCTCAAATTTCCACAGAATAGTGATTTAGTATTAGAAGGGGCTCTTGAGGGCTTTTTATATGTTCGAAATGTTTGGAGTTGTCAGGGTTTTAAGCGAGCCCGTAATGCAGACTTAACCCCGCTCTGACAGTATAACCCGTGGTCAGATGATCTGGATTTGAAATGCTTGTTTTATCATGCTTAGCTGCCTCCATCAAGAATGTTAATTCTCAGAAAAAAAAGAGGTGTGTTTTTTAATGCTGGTGATCTGTCTTTTGGCATGTTTGCACAAGGACTGTTTTTAGACAAATGGCCTCATTTCTTGGTGATAAGACTGATAGACAACATCAGGTGTAGATTACTACAGTGCATGTTGCCTTTTGTGCAAAGATTAGCACAGACATAGAAAAGAGGAGTTGGTTTCATGTCTAGCCAACTTTCTAAATGTCATTTTGGTTCTTTACAGGGAAATCCTGGTTTCATACAACCTGGGTCTTATTTTTGTAGTTTTGGCCACCATCACTGTTGCTAATAATATCATTGTTCTCACTTGGTTAATTGCTATGATCTGAGAACATGGAGACACTGCTAAAAAACTTAGATGGGACCAAAAAAACGCAAGCAGATTGGTTAAACTTACTTGGAAATTATTACCCGTCACCCACCAGTTATCATCCACTCGTGTACAGTTTACAGACTGACCTGATTTCTGATTTAACTTTGACCTGCTGTGCTTGCCATAGTTGTCTGAATACAGTTTCTGTGTGCACTTATGGATTATTAATAACATTTCAGATGCACAAATCTTTGGTTTTTCTGTACCTCCACATAAAGTGGCATAACATAGATAATCCTGCTAAACTGTAGCCTCATTTACGCTTTGTTTGATTGTCTGACTGCTCATGTTTTTTGGAACCGTCTAATTTTGTTTCAGTGCTATTGCTCTTGCTTCCCACATCTCAGCAACTTTTTTGCACTACAATGTTATCATGACAGATGGTAATAATGGCTGCAACTCCAAAAATAAGACCCAGCTTGTTAGAAACTGTAATTTTCCTAATAAGGTGAACAAGATATGAGCCATGCGAGCAGCCCTGCGAAGCTGTACTTTGGCACAGCGGTGCTTTGAGCTAAATGCTAACAGTAGCATGGTAATCATCTTAGCATGTTTTAATGCTCTGTGGCTGTAAACACAAAGTAAAGTTGAGGCTGATGGAAATGTTTTTTGCATTGATGTGATCATAAAATATTGGACAAATTGATATTCTGACTTGCTGGTGGTAATTGGTAGCACCATCCTTGGACGGTGAATATTTCTACAAAATTTCTACAAAATCCATCTAATAGTCAGCCACCAATGTGGACCAAAGTGGACTAATTCTGATCTTTCGTCTTTGCTCTTTTAGCCCTGTGGCTAAAAGGAAAAAGATTTCTTGTTAAGTCTTGCGCAGTGTTCCTGTTGTGCCTGTGTTGTAATCATTCTTTCTTTCCCCCTACTGGCCTGGCCCTCCCTCCAGCCTTCCCCACCATGGTAGACAACCACGTCACCCACAACTACATGGGGGCAATGGAACCCAAGCCAGTGTACCCGCCGCCCCAGGTCACCCCGTCCAGGTACTCGCCAGTTCCGCGCCACGTGCTGGGGGAGGAAGACTTCACAAGGTAGGTTACAGACCGGCTCCTCCATGAAAGATTCTCCACCTGTACATCGCACTCATACAGGCTCTATGAGTGTTTGAATTGCACGTACAGTACATTGCTCGTGGATCAGTTAAAGGACTTATTGTGTTCTCACTGGTGTAGTGGTGTTAGAAGTGAAGCCACTTTGCTGTGGAGCTAAATTGTGTATGATTAAATTACTCAGTCTTTGTATGAGTTATTTTTAGTTTTGCATGGGTTCCTCTTTGATCTTTGCAGCCTCCATTTTGTTATTGTTTTAAGGGTGCTGTCATGGTGTGGTTTTCTTTCTCGTTTACGATACATGTAAGTATAGCAATTTAAATTACTGACCTCATGGAGGGTTTCATTAGGCAAAACAATGCTTCGTTTACAATTTTCAGCTTATAATGACCCTGGTGGTGCATACTGTAGCTTGAGTGTAGTGGTGGCTGTGTGCTGACCAGATACTTTGCGAGAGATGCCGCTTGTCGCTTCTTGTACTTGTTATGACAGTGTTTTAACCTTTGATCTCCTATCCAAGTACTGGATCAGAAGTAGCATTCATAGATGCTTGATTGGAGTGTCCCATGAGGCCTTGAGTCATCATAAACCACAGCTCTGGGGAGGAGGCTGTACTCCCCCTGTGTGTGCGCGTGTGAGACTGCATGCAGGCGTTTATGCATGTTGTGGCGTGGATGAGTGTGTTTGTGGATGAGTGTTCATTATGGCCCTGTAATGTCCTTGTACAAGCTGTCTACATGACTTGTATGTGCATTTGTCGCATCTTTGTTGGTATGTGTGCTTTATTTGTGTCCTACACTTGTCCCGTTCACTGTGATTCCTGTACCCCACAGCAGGGCTGAACCTATTTACAGTGTCATCCACAAACCTGGGGACAGCAAGGTGCCCCAGGCCCTCTACAGAGGCTTCTGTCCTTCCCCTGCTCCCTTGTGCCAAGGTCCACTCCCCTTCTCTGGCAGGTACTAACCTAGTCCATCACGCCTTGCTTAGCTAACCCTCCTCTGCATAGCTCAGCATCTGGATCTGGCATCAGACAGGATTAGGGCCAGAGAGGGACAGAGGTGATATGCCTCATCAGTAGTATGTTGTGCCACATTTGTGCGCAAATTACATAAGCAGAAGAAATAGAGTGAGATGAAAAGGGAGGGAGGGGGTGGTGGGTTGATACTTGTGTTGAGATAGTTCTCATTTTGAAGCTGAGCTGTCTTGTAGCTTTCTGTATCTATGTTTGCATGTAAATGTTTCCCCACCTCATGTCTACTGAACTGCTTTGTATGTCGTCGCTTTAAGTATGTTGCTGCTTTTTATGTTTGTATGACATCCACAGTATTTGACTCATATACTAGTACTTAATCTTTCATAATTTTAGATGAAGTTGTGCTAAAAAACTAAAAAAAACAAAAACACAACAGCACATTGACCTTTAGAGCTACAAATCTTTTAGAAAAAATTAGCTTATTATATTTCAGAGCTTATTATTATTAGCTTATCTATTTTTCATATTTTAAAAGGTCTACCCCCACAGTCATTATTTGTTATTTATCAATTTTCTACTAATCTGCTCACATCTATGCATCTAAAACAATAGGGCCCTGTCTTCACAAAACCATCTCCACAGGAGTGCAGCCGAAAGGGCTTCACGCTCCCACAAGCTGCTCAATTCCATCTGTCAGGAGGCATCGATAAAACTAAGCCTCTATCTCGGGCCAAGCTACTTTCAAAGGTGGTTACTGCTGAAGACAATAATATACATTATATTTATGTCAGTGTGCTTTTATGTAATGTGTTTGTGTTGAACATAGCTTATTTTATCTACCATAAATGCCATGCACCGGCAATATGTGTTTTCCTGTGTGTGAGTGTGTTGCCATTTGGCTGTAACTAAAGCCAGGTTGGAGTGTTAAAAAGAAAAGGCAGCACAGGAGGATGGGGAGGGTTGACTGCAGCCGCCCAACCAACACAAACATTCTGCTTTGCAGCGTTGGAATGTTTTGCCTGCTGCTCTATGTATGTAAATATAAACACAGAGCATTGCTGTTACCATAAATGTAATGGGGAATAAGAGCCTGATCTGGTACAGGCCAGCAGACCAGTGGCAGCAGACAGTCCTGCAGCTGTCATGATTCATCTCCGCACTGGGAAAACCAGGTCATGCACTCAGGTCTTGCCCCCTCTCGTCACTCACGCTGCCAGCAACAATCACGCATACATACTGTACAGTGAGACCTTTGCTCATCATGCGCTGACACATACGAGCATGCACGCAGATACACACGCTTTAAGTGCAATGCGCAATTATGACACAGATGCATACCTGTGGGTATACATCCTGAACACCAGACAGCAACTGCTAATCAGCGGTGCAAGCGAGAACGGCCTACAAACTGTGACTACGCATGTTTGCGTCATGTCATGTTTGCAGTATAAACACAAAAGAGCAGCTTTGTCTCTGAGGACATCATGGTTGACCGGACTCCCAATCATAGCAGATGAGTGTCCAGCTCCATCAGACTGACGGGCAGATAGCAGATACCTCCATCAAGCCCCAGCAGGCCCTCCTCACCCACTGGCACCAACCGCAAGGGGGTTACTTTAAATGGATGCCGTAGTAAGCACAGACTTCCGCAGAAGTGGAGCAGGCTGGTTGTGAGGAGTGAGTCAGAGCTCGTATCGGCCCTCTGCCCATCTGCACATCCCCCTCAGTTGGTGTCATCACAGACACATCCCCCAGCACCCATCTGATATTACCCCCATCTTGTGGAGATATGTCAATACTGTACATAGCTGCCTTGCATCTTCATCTCTGTCCAACATAATAAGAGATAAAAACCTGTGTGCTTAAATATGCATGTTTGGTGTAAACATATGTGTGTGTAGTAATGACAGCGTGCACTAAACAAGCAGCGACACTCGGCTGGTCGTATCAGGGCTGGTACATGTACACAATAACGATTCCAGTTAGGCTGCTTGTTCAGGCGAAGCTTGTGTATACAGAGGCCTGTGCATTGCAGCAGGAGGTGAGCTAATCAGTAACTATGTATCTCACACAAAACCATTAAACCTTTGACTGGTCAGCGCAAGAATTTAGTCATCAATAACGAGGATGTTTTGAGCCTTTAGTTGGTGTTTTTAGAAGCTGCCAAAGCAAAGGGGAGGCCTTAAAATAAAAGTTATCAGCAGATTCAGCTGAGTACTCATCTTAAGTGTTAATCATACATCGCTCCGATTTTATTCTTAGTCAGAGTGAGAGGCATGAAATATCTTAAACTGTCTATCACCTTAGCAGCGAATACATTTTTCTCAATGTCATATTAGCAGAAAATAGCAGGCCATGAAGTAGAAGCAGCCGCAGAAAGTCTTTAGGTGAAATTCGAGGAGTGAAAAGGAAGACAGAGATAAAGCAGCATTTTAATTTTATCAGCACGCCTCTATACATAAGCTTATCAGTACGCTGTATACATATCTCCCTTTCGGAAGATGAAGCGCTGTGAGAGCTAGTGTCTGTCTGCGGAAAATGGCGTCCATCTGCAGCGTCGACCATTAATCAGCCAAGCAGAGCCAATTACTGGGCTGAGTCGAGGGCAGCATGACCCGCTGAACCCCTCAGCCCAGATAGCCATACACAGCTTTAGGATTGAGCTGTGACCGCCTCAGCCAACACACTGTGAAGCAGACAGGGAAAATACAGCGTCAGGAGAGAGAGGGGTGGGTGTACTACGTTCTGAATTAGAGAATCGGCTGAGCAGAGAGAAAGAGTTTTTTTTTTTTTTTTTACTGCTCTATAACTGTTTACATTCCTGGCATGGATGAAAAGGCAAAGGGGGGAAGGGAGGGGAGGCAGGTCTTGTGATAGGGTGGAAGGACTTGATCCTTGAATTTAATTCGCTTTTCCATGAAAATAGCCAGGCGATCCACATCGTATGGACAAACAGTGCATGCAGAAACACACAGACACGCATACTCCTTTAGAGAGCAGCATTAACTGTAATAATAAAAGACACTGGCCGTATTGTATGTGTCCAGATATTCCACATTAGTCTGCACATTATTTTCCAGTGAGGAAATCTAGCTTCCAGCGTGCAGCCAGGTCACATACTGCGGTGGCGTCAAATCAAAGGCCCGAGAGTCGTGAAAGTCAGTTCATGAGCTCCTTCAGTTTGTTTACACTCTTGACAAATTAGCAAGGAGCTTCAGGGAATCTGTCTGCCTAGTCTCCAGAGGGCCCGGCTGACAGACAGGAATGCTGGTGTGCTGTAGGAGTTGGAGGGGGGCTGGACCCAAAGCAGCATCAGAGCAGAGACAATGGGACAGCACAGTGTGAAAGAGAAACTTGGAGAACCTCCAGTTGGACACGTCCCGATGCTCTTAGATGTAACGCAGTCCTGGTCATTCAAGATGTGAGTTGGGGGATGATTTTGGCCTCTTCAAGCAGAACTGAACAAGGATGATTTGCGTGGGAGTGTTAGGGTTAAATGTTAAGTCTTGCCTTGCTAGTGATGATGGGGAGAGAGCGTTTGTGACAGCGCAAAGAGAAGCTGTTTCCCATCACGGCACACAAGGATGAGATAGGGAACACCAGGCCCAGAGCATAGGAGCTTCTAAAATTGTAGCCCCTCTCTCAGCGGTAGGCCAGATAGGAAGAAGGGGTCGAGGAGTTAACGCTGAGCTGAACGATGTGCCATAGCCACCATGTTCACAGTGAACATCTCATCGTCCGTGACGCTGGTGAGGAGTCTGCCTGAACGCACTGTTAGGAAATGCTCTTTCAGAAGCAAGCACCGGTTCAGGATCCTAAGGTAACCATGGAGATCTGTGTGCCTCGTCGAGCTGGAATGAAAAGCTCAAGATGGGAAACGAGGTTATTTTAAGCTTGACTTGTTTGAAGGCAAGTCAGTTGTTTCAGCATATTTAAAGACATTTGCCACTTGCTATTTTTTTTTTATTTTAGTTTTTCATCTCTGGTACTCAAAGGAAAATGTGAAAAAATCAAGAACTTAACAGTGCTTTAAGCTTTGTTAATTCAGTCCTATAGAATCTGTCCCTGATTCTGCCATGTTGAAATAGCACTTCTAAGAAATCCAGCATACCCAGACTCATTGTGTTATTGTGCTATTATTCATCTTATTTAGTGGTCTTACCAAAAAAAAAAATCTGCATCTCACTTCAGTTAATTTCAAACAAATACAGTTTAACAGCCTGGTTAAAATTTAGGCATAGTTTTAGTATAAAGGACTTTCCGATGCTCTTAATTTCTTTTAGTGGAGTAATCAACGTTTTTTCCAGGCAGTCATGGGTATGATTTTGAAAGTCTGGAATGTTGCCTCGGCTGCCATCGATGGGAAAATGGTCTTAACATCAAGTTAGAGCGCAGCCATTAGGGATTGAGAAGGAATTGTTCCTGTACACCGCAGGCTGAGTACTGCGAGAGGAGACCACTAATGGGAACCATGCAGTGTTTTCTGTTAAGAGAGGAAACTGCGTGTGTGTGTGTGCCTATGCCGTACGTACTTGCATGCATGTTTGTCTATGTGTGCCTTTGTATATAAAGTATGTGTGTGTGTTTTTGCGTGTGTGTGTGTGTGAGCCAAATGTCGGGCTTCCCAGAGTGTGTGTAAATGTGTGTGTTTGCACTCATGTGGAGTGTGTTCTCAAAGGGCTTTTGCTGGACCATAGCAGCGGTTTGGCCTCTCTGGCATCTTTAAAACTGAGGCAGTCTGAATAGGCTGCTGGAGGATGAGTCATAGTGGCTAAAGCTAAAGCAGAGCTTCAGCGGTGCTGTCGAGCAGGAGGTGGCTCATTGTGTCTGTGTACATTAATATGAGTGGGTGTTTAAATGTGTACACGTGTACACGTCCATGAGATTGCCATGCAAGGTGGACAGTTCTATAGCGAGTAGATAATAAGCATTACAGTCATGTTGCTGCGTGTTTTATTGCATTCATTGTATCCTTTGCTGAATTGTTTCTAGTGTTATACATGTAATACAAATTATTTTTATTAGCAATATGATTAGTACATGATAATTACATAGTTAATCATAGAGTTCTTCTGGTGAGTGGCCCTGTAGACTAATCATTTAATTGTTCTATTTAATAAGTCACTGCCTAAACTGAATTTACTGGACATTAAGGGATCATTTACAATGTAAACCAACAGAAGATGGCTGTTGTCTGAAACAGCCTCTTTGTAACCCTCTGTTTATACTCTTTATATATCAGTTTTGGTCATATCTCTCTCGCTCTGCCCCCCTCTTCTCTGCTCTCTGTCCTGCCCTTCACCCTGACGCTGTCACTCTGTTTGGGCAGGGAGCCAAGGAAGGTGTTGCTGCACAAAGGCTCCACAGGATTGGGCTTCAATATCGTCGGCGGGGAAGATGGAGAAGGCATCTTCGTTTCCTTCATCTTGGCAGGCGGGCCGGCTGACCTGAGCGGCGAGTTGAGGAGGGGCGACCGGATTCTCTCGGTCAGTATTTCTCTATATCTCAAGCTCTCTGCTTGCACACATCAACAACTGTTGTCAGAGATTTTCAGCCAACTCCTGTTGTCAGTATAATGATGATAGAATTAAGGTGGTCTAGTGTTTAGAAAGTCAGCAAACATCTGCCCCGCTGAAATGTCCTTGAGCAAGACATTAAATCCATAACAACTCAGAGGGAGCTTAGCTGTGCTCTGCCAGACAAGAGAATCGTGTGAAAAGTATCCAATAAATTACAGATTTAAATCCCTTCACTTGTATTTAAACTCTTGATGAACTCTTGAAAATGCTGTTTATAGTCCGACAATATACATTTATACACATTCTATGAAAGAGATAAGTCACTCAGTCTAATAAATGCAACGTGATTTATATTATGAAAGAAGGTTACAATCTTGTCTCTCAGTAAAAGTCACATCATTTTTATACATACTATTCTGTACACCTATCTGGTTATATTTATTATTAGGCCTTCACATCTCCTCAGGATCTCTCTTGAGGATAAACTTTGCTCCATCCAGCTAGACGTGTTTTCTCTAGAGATCCTCATAACAAGACAAGCGGCGCAGCTTAAGGGTTTAATCTTGGGTTTCTTTCTAAAAGATGATCTTGTCTGCCCGGTTTGTTGCAGGTGAATGGTGTGAATCTAAGGAATGCCACACATGAGCAGGCGGCTGCAGCACTGAAGAGGGCTGGACAGACTGTCACCATCATTGCTCAGTACAGGCCTGAAGGTAAGGCTATAGTTTCTCATATCATAAACGAATACTTCATGTTCCAAAATGAGTCTTGAACTCACAGTTTTGTCTGGCTCTATGAAGGCTTATTAACAAACAACCTTAATTGTTATATTTCCAAAAGTATTCTTGAGCCCAATTAGCCTGTTAGGTATAGATTTCTTTGGTATTCAGCTATTCTGGTGGAACCAACATGTGAACTCTGCTCGAACAATACTTGATTTGATTATTTGATTAAGCACAGTTTTATTAGAAGGTGGCCACAATATAAACTAAAATAATAAAGCTCTGAAAATAGATTTCGACACAGTGCCCATGTTGCCAAAATGAGCTAACAATTTAGGACACATCTTAGTTGACATTTCATTTTAGTGGTGCAAATGTCCTCTTATATTAGCAATTAACCAAAGAGTACCAGATACATGGTGAATCTGGAGTTTTGAGAATTTCTGTTCTTGAGGCATTTTAAAGGAACACTATAATGAAGCTACCCACCTAATCTCCTCTTTATCCAGGTGATGTCATCAGGCTTATCTCAATTTAGGTCTAGAGTTAATACATTTTATACACATACACAAGCATCAACTTTTGTATTTGCATGGTAAATATGACTGGACTGCTAGCACCCAGTTAGCTTAGCAGAATAGCTGAAAACAGCTAGTAAGGCTTTGTCCAAAGGTAACAAAATCCACCATCAAGCACCTCTAGAGCTCACTAATTAACATATTGCATGTAAAAATTACACAAGTCACTTTGGAGTCTTGGCTGGTTGCCTGGCAACCCTAATGATGATGACAAGACTCCAGGAAATAGTCTGGCACATAACCCCCTGTGAAAAACAAGGTGTTGCTTTATACACTGAATGTTTTGCATTAATTGTCAATCCTGCCATACCATGATACTGTGTGTTAGCTTTAGAGGTGCTAGTATGAAGAACCAAGTTAGCAGTTTCCCCATTTCCAGTCTTTCCAGTCTGTGCTAAGTTAAGCTAACTAGCCAGAAAATAGTGTGTCCCCTTGAGAAACTACAACATGTTGCT
Organism: Protonibea diacanthus; assembly: GCA_028641955.1. Classification (NCBI taxonomy): domain Eukaryota; kingdom Metazoa; phylum Chordata; class Actinopteri; family Sciaenidae; genus Protonibea; species Protonibea diacanthus. The sequence continues at coordinate 12,234,798 of CM053980.1, forward strand.
TTATACATTTTTTTTCTTTTTTCTTTTTTTGCATGAATTGACAGTCCTACAAGATACTGTGTGTCAAATAAAGAGGTGCTAGTAAGAAGATTGAACAACGTTAGCCGTTTCCAGTCTTTGTGCTAAGCTATCCATAACATTTTATTTATGGAGTGGATTGTGTAACTTTTCTTGTGGGCATGTACCAGGTGGTGAAGGTCTCAGAAAAGATTGCAGGTTTTTAGAGGTTATTGGATCACACTAGGCAATTAAAGTCGATGACAAAACTCCAAGAAATAGTCTGACACAGTATGAAGACTGAACCAAGTTAGCCGTTTCCCTGTTTCCAGTCTTTGTGCTAAGTTAAGCTAACCAGCTACTGATGGTGGCAACATTGTTTTTATGGAGTGGATTGTGTAACTTTTCTGGGCACGCACCAAGTGGTGAAGGTCTCAGAAAAGATTGTGGGTTTTTGGAGCTTATTGGATCACACTAGGCAATTAAAGTTGTAGCTGGTTGCCTGGCAACCCTAAAGTTGATAACAAAACAGTAGTATGAAGACTGAACCAAGTTAGCCGTTCCCGTTTCCAGTCTTTGTGCTAAGCTAAGCTAACCAGCTACCGATGGTGGCAACATTTTTTGGATCGTGTGCGAGTGGATTGTGTAACCTTTCTTGTGGGCATGTACCCAACGGCCTAAGAAAAGACAGAAAAGATTGTAGGTTTTTGGAGCTTATTGGCTCACATTAGGCAATTAAAGTTGCAGCCTGAGGTTGATGACAAGACTCCAGGAAATCTGGACACTCTGCCACATAACTCCCTGTGAAACTACGTGTTGCTTTCTATGCTTCACACATGAATTGACAGTCCTACAAGATGTTAGCTTTAGTGATGCTAGTAGGAAGACTGAACCTGTCTTTGTGCTATGCTAAGCTAAGCTAAGCTAAGCTAAGCAGCTGCAGATGATGGCACCATTTTCCATGTGGATTGGATGGTGTAACTTTTCTTGTGGCCGTGTACCAGGCGGTGCAGGTCTAAGAAAAGATTGTGGGTCTTTTTCGAGCTTACTGGCTCACACTGGGCAATTAAGGTTGGGACATCTTTTGCCGCTTTTATTTAGGTCATGTATTTTAACCTATTTCTCACCAAGTGCACCAACTTTAAGAAAAGTGCTAACTCACTGGGATACCCCTTTAACTGTCAGCTCTACCTGGTGCTGGTGATTAAACGCCGGCTGTAAATGAGGGCAGCGCTCGTATTCAGGTTCAGGGGCGGTGCTTGTGTTAGCAGGCTGAAGTGTTGAGCCAACTGCAAGGCGGGCAAACCAACCGCTGTTGTCCTTCCCTGTTCAAACTCCGAGCTCCCGTGAGCAGCCCCGCTGTTCGTGGACACAAAACCCGGACAGCGATGGAAAGAGGACACTAAGCGGACACTACTGAGCCCTACTTTTATTACAGCACTGGAGGAAAGTTTAAAAGGGATCAAACTGAAGCTGGAAAAACGACAAATCTTAAAACTTTTATCTACCAGCCTGAGCGGATGGGGGATGGGCTCGACTACAACAGCAGGAGCAGAGCAGAAGCCGCATGAACTCCATGGCTGGATGAAGAAAGCACCGGCTGCGACAGCGAAATAATAACCGCGGTTACAATTAATTTGAGGTGAGACGAGGACGGAATAGGGTGGAAAATATTAAGACACTGAAACACGAGCGAGCTTCGTGAGTCTTGACATTGTAAAACAGGTTTATCTTACTGCTACTGTACCGAGGTGGTGTGTCGCTCGTCTTAGCTGTAACCTGTAGTTTCACTCTAGTACTAACTTGACAGTATTAAAAGTCAGTGAACGCACCGCTTGTGTCTGAGCCACTATAAAAGTTTGAATTAACCTTATCCAAGGACTCTCTTTTAATTACCCTTAATATTAATGATAAGTTACCTTAGCAGACACGCGATAACCTCACCTCAAATGTAGTTAAAAAAAAAAAAAACACGTATGTGTTAAACCTGAAATCTGCATTTCTTTGGTTTAACGACTAGTTTTGGTTTGTTTGTATTTCTTAATCCGTGCTTGAGGCCAGTTTAAACAGTTTTATGCTGTCATTTAAATGCACCAGGATTCATCCAGGCATTGCTCTACTGTTCTTATGTAACCCAAACCTTTAGGTGGGGACACAGAGGTGTGGTCAAACAGGTGTGTGTGTCAGCTTGGTGGTGGTGGTGGTTCAAACAGTGACCTCACCTGTGAACTCACCCCTTGATATTTACATTACGCCTGCATCTCCCTGCCACACCAGACTTTGGACATACAATTCTCTGCGGTCACAAAGTCCATTTTCATGCTGACTGAAGCAGAATTTATTTGTTGGCTGGCCTTGAAGTTATTTCTATTTCAAACCAGTTTATTTTATAAAATGGCAACGCTCTTTCATCGTAAAAGTAAATTGTGGATCGGCTTTGGTGGTTGCATTTTTCTGTGTTTTTCTAATTCTTTGCATGCGTACTTAAGCATGCTGCAGTAATGCTATAACAACAATGGAAAGGATATTGTGAGCTTTAGATCTCGGCTGAGTTCTCAGGTTGGACTATGACAGGAATGTGAAGAGGCATGAGTTGTAGCATGCTCTCACACCATATTCCCCTTTCTTCCAATATAACACAAGCCTTGAATGTCCGATAACTTTCCAAGGTCATTGAAACTGAGGTGGAACAGGATCAGTGAATTGGCACTGAGCTAACGAAATACACAGGCTGACAATATTGCGGTATAAGTTTTCAGTCTGCTACAAAATGCTGATTATAATGCGTCATTCTTGTCCATGTGAGTTGATGTTGTCTCGCATGCCGGACCAATCAGGCAGCATCTTGAATAACGATGTGGTTAGTTGAATGGGAACCTTTGTTTTTCATACCAGACTATGCTTTCAGCTCTGCGCCCCCTTTGTAACCCAGTGAAGGACAGTTATCTGTTTGTGCACAATGCTTAACTACTCTAAACACATGAGTCGAGTGCTGGCAAATGATTGACTTCCTGCATCCTCTCTGGTGACCTGAGATCTGTCGCCAGTAATACTGCTGGCATCCTAAAGGGGTGTGTGATATGTTGTTCGTTTGAGTTTCAAGCAGGAGGAACCCACAGTGAGCTGTACAAGGACAGTCAGTCGGAGGGGAGGAAATGGAGGGCGAATGATAGTTTATGCAGGGCAAACTGCCTGGAGAGTATTCTCAGGGGTAGGGGCTGGGACCCGAGCAACCGCAGACCTCTGATGGAAGGCCAGCGCTGAAGACTACTAGAAGCCACAACAGAGCACACAGGCTGCAGCAGGAGGGCCCCCCCTGCCTCTCAGTGGCTTGCTGGAGCATCACCAAGTCCTTAACTCACATTCAGCTTGAAGGAATGGAAGTGAGGGGTGTATATCCACATGCTGCCCACTATCAAAGAGTGTAATTACCCTAAGTTCTTTGCATGTAGGAAATGGGAGGAGGGCCATGGAGGAAACGTTAAACTCCCTCATCAAACTCACACCAGTGTGCATTACAGAAGTTTATAGAAATAGTGAAGCCGGGGGTCTGCATGTCTCTCCTGCTGTATGTTATTGGGGAGAGGGTGTGCGTCTTCACTGGCTCGATTCTCCCTGAGAACATAACACACTCTCACATTACAAGTACATGCCTGCTGTGTTGCATAACTGGATCAAAAGAGAAGCGACCGTCCCCCAAAATAAAAAAGCTGTACGACTAATGAGGACACGCAGTGGGAGTGAGAGATACAGAATAGTCCCAGTTTCTATTAGCTGTCTGTTCTTCCTGTGGGTCACTCCTAAAAATATATAGGCTAGCTCTTGTGTGTTATGTTCTCTAAGGGACAGAGTTTTAACATTATTAATTGTTGATTGTGAGCATTGAAAAGGTGTGCTGGTGTGAGTGGAGATGTTGATGAATAATTGATGTTGGCTAAATCTCTGTAAAGAGTTGGACTGGTTAATCAAATGGATATTATGTTGAGTGTCATCGGATTATTGTGGTAGTGTACTTCTCATTGATACAAGAACGGGTTCAGATTTGAGTGTTCATCCAGTACATGTTCTGTCCGGTACAATTGAGAGAATTGGGTTTCATCTTTTCAGTTATCTTTGGCCATGTATGTAATTTTTATTTTATGACTTAAATCATTTCCAGGTATTTAATTATTGAGTTGAATGCCCAATTTACTTGGACTCTGCCAAAACAGACTTTGTCAGCTGTCTAGAGTTTTAAATTTTAGTCTGATGGCTGTCAGTCATGAGATGACAGGATATGAAGGGAGAAAAGGTTATGAGTAACATGCAGCACAGATCCCAGGCCAGATGCAGACCAGGGACAGCGCAGTTCAAGGTCAATGCTTTAACCCCTAGCCAAAAAAGGCACCCTGTTTTAAGGGCTTTTAATCATGTGGCCTGCAATCAGTTATGGAAATAATGCTTCAATTTGCATCTACTTGTGAGTGATCCGTGGACTGAACGCTGCTCTACAGTTAAGTTCTGATTTCTAGGCTTGAGCTGAGACAGTCGATGCAGAACTTACAGTATAATGTGTCGTTCTTCTGTCGTACCATTGTGACACACCACGACCACAGTGAGTTCTTTTTAGGTATTAGGAGTATCCTTCCTTTTCTGTAACAGCTGTGTACTTCCTTTACTGTGTAGAATAATCTGACTATCAGGAAGTAAGCACAGATTGATCAGTGTGTTTTTGAGAGTGTTCTCCTACTCACACAGATATTGTAATACAGTATACATAGAGCATTTGCCTGTGCTTTGATGTCATCGGTGTAAACAAGGTGCGGCAGCAATTTATGGTTTAGTTTATGATTCCCACCCTAACTCCCCACAGGGGCTTAAAGCCGGTTGTAGTTCAGTGCTCTTCCTGCTTCTCTTGAACGTCCACAGTGTTTAGATGAATCATTTGGACTTTGGGAACGTGAACAAGCGTAGCATTTAGCTCTACCACCTGTGCTACTCATCGTACTATCTCACCGGCACAGCTCTCAGCCAGCCCTTCAGGTTGGCGGTTTTGTGAAGCAGGGCATTAAGACTGCTCTCTCTATTTAGTTACTCTTTGTCTTGTCCCTCAACCCCTCCTCTCCCCGCCTGCCATTCTCCCGTGTCTCCTGTGTCTGAGAGCCAAGTGGACTTGTCTGAATGGCTGTTTCCGTATGTGCTGTCCCTGTTCTAGGAGTGCTAGGACGTTGCTCTTGGTTACAGGCAGTCAGGCGGTGTCTGGTTACCTCACCTTGCAGCGTCACTCTGTTGTATTGTTAACCCTTTGAGCAGAGACCAGGGTGGAGAGCTGGCACCGGGCCTGCGGCAGGTTATGTGTTTACTTTGAATCCCCTTCAGGTTTCGGCTGGGGGTTAGAGTTCAGTCGCCTGGAGCTTGTTTTTGCACCTGCCCAGAAGTTTTCCGGGAGCTTGGACTAACATCGGCTAAACCGTCTTTATAGGCATGGACGTTTGTTTTTCAGGGCTACTTGTAGGATTGTTCAACAGAATCTGGACTTCGATCTCTTGTTCACATTACGGGAAGTGTTGCCAACTATGGATGATTAAACTGTAAGGTAGGAGTCAACCCCTAAAGGCAGGGCTGTAAAAGAGATATGTGGAATAAATGTGGATGCTATTCGCTCGCACTTCTTTTATGGGCTAATAATAATCAAGACATTGATATGTTGTGTCATTAGAGCAATATTGTACATTATTACTCGCCATTAACTAGCTGTATACGGCTAAATTCCTAAGCACAGCTGTACGACATGAAACATGAACACGTATTCATTCGTGAGTGCAGTTGACATTCAGATACATGATGAAAATTGGTTGCTCACAGTGCTGCTTTTTGTGGTCCCAACGCCTCCTTTGTGTGATCACATGAGCGTCCCAGCCTTCTTGTTTTTCTAGCTGCATCTGCTGGTCTGTTTATCTATCCGTGTGCTGTGTGGTGTGGTGGCCTAGCTTGTTCCAGCAGCCCGGGCACAGAGCAAGCTGCGCACAGCAGGCTAATGAGAGCATTCTTAATGAGGAGGTCCAGGTGGATTCATATATCATCCCTGGGCTCCTGAGCAGCAACTGGATTTACACACCTATGACAAATGGTCATGCATTGGAAATTGTTGGAGGCCTTCCCTTTTTTTTTAACCACACTAAAGAGCCCATGTTAAACTTAATTAATCTGTATAATTAATTACCTGACATGAGACATTACTGGGTGTGTAAGGTAGATCTGTGATAAACCATCTGTTCCTGGGGTCATTAATCAGCCCAAGGATTGGCTGGACCTTTCCTCTATTCACTCCAGCGTACTGCAGCACTAACCGAGACACGGAGCTCTCCGACCTAAAACAACTGCAGTACCACCTTAACCTTGGCTGTATCAACACTAAATCCCAAAAGGGAAAGAATATGCTCGAGGGGCTATTTTTGGGGTGCTGTTGACACAGTTTTTTTTTTTTTTTCCTCCTGACACAGAATACAGTCGTTTTGAGTCCAAGATCCACGACCTGAGGGAGCAGATGATGAACAGCAGCATGAGTTCTGGATCAGGCTCCCTGCGCACCAGTGAGAAACGCTCCCTCTACGTCAGGTAAAGCTGGCGAACACACACTGGCACTGACACACACAGTCATGTTTGCACTGACAACATCAAATGCTATGATCTGTCGTCAAAATAGACACCCTTGCATAATAAACCTTTACCTGCTGATGGGGGGAGAGTAAATCCTGACAGCACAAGGCTGTCAGAGTGCAGCAGCGTGACATATAACACAGATCATATGATTAAAAAAAATAATATTTCGCACAGAGCTTTGGGTCAGTCGACTTTAATTTAGGACGTTGAGTTGATACTCTTCACCACCATCAACTGATCGGCTCTCCCTGTTGCTGTTGTTTTGATACCACCTATGACATTGACTCTGCTTTGTGTAACACAGATTGACAGTGGGGCTTGTCGAAGTGACCTGTGTTATGACACTTTGGGCCAGTTGCCAAACTGCATGGAGGCTCATTTAGGAATTAAAACAGGTGGCATCCTTCTGTTCACATAAATGCAGCCAGTCACAAAGGACTCGCAGGGGTCAAGGTGAAAGCACTGTGATGTAACTCTACAGTCCAAGTACTTCACTGTATTTCTGCTGAAGCACTAGTGCAGCTCACTTAACTGGCTCACTTAGCCTAATAGCTACATTACTAGATTGATTTAGTTCACGTTCAACAGCAATGGACCTCACTCAGATATATCAATCGTATATAGTTCTTATCTAATTGGACGCCTGCTGTAGAATGAGGAGTGTTAACCGGTCTGACTCATGCCTCTCTTATAGACCGGCTCCTATGAGGCATGTAGAGCCTGCTCCTGTGCGGGTGACTAAGCCAGCAGTTATGTTGGAAAAGCTGTCTAGTTAGCCGGTTGATGCAGGAACCGCCATGTCCTCCCAGCCCAGCCTTAGGAATGTAGAGGCGTTAAGCCTCTAAGGTGTTCTCAAAAAAAAAAAGTGTCACATGTGCTCACACACTCTCTTTGAAACTCTTGATAAGTATGGTAAGGTGCTATAACATGATTAAGTCTTGGAATTTGCCTTATGACTCATCAATCTATGTTAAAAGTGCGCTTGTTTTCCTGTTGAGCACATTGGCAGATAATCTTGGCAAGATTGCAAAATGACAGTTTCAGCAGTATTGTTTACTTATTACCAGATGCAGTTTCAGTTGGCAGGTGTACTTCAGCAAGCCTTTAACCATCAGAGGAAATATATCTTGTGCCACACGTCTGTCCACTGGACCATGGTGTATGGCCTGTAGATATAGGCTTGTAGGTCAAGCTAAGATTCAACCTGTAAAGCAAGTATTAATACCTTTAAGAAATGACTCTGGGCTTACCTGTCTGACAAGATAGTGACGCACTTCCCACTCTTTTTGTAGTGTAAAGTATGTGGCAGGAGCATTGTGAAATGTCAGGTGGAAACAAATGAATGGCATGCTTTAATATACACGTTGCTGTGAAGGAGACTTATGTTTGTATAGACACTTTCAGTACAACACTAGTATTCAATACGAGACTATAAGATGACTTTCACCCGGTTTATGTTGCCATCTTATAACAGTTAAATCACAGCCCACGTGAAGCTATGTAAAGTATCACAAAGAGTGACAAAGACCACTAGTGTAATGGAAGAAATTCATAGCTGCCATTTTGTGCCAAGTGTTGACACAGTAATACACACAAATTCAAGATGAAAGAAAGGAGAGTAACCGAAGCCTTTGTCTTTTTGTAGAGCTTTGTTTGACTATGATCGAACGAGGGACAGCTGCCTGCCCAGCCAAGGCCTGAGCTTCTCTTACGGGGATATCCTCCATGTCATAAATGCTTCTGACGACGAGTGGTGGCAGGCGAGGCTGGTCACGCCACATGGAGAGAGCGAGCAGATTGGGGTCATTCCGAGCAAGAAAAGGTACGCACACTCTTGATTTGCTGCACACTAATGCCAGACAAAGCTATTACTACTACCATTCATGCCCTGCCTAAACCTATTCCTCCCCCTCCTCTTTGTTTTTTTCCCAGAGTGGAGAAGAAAGAGCGGGCCAGGTTAAAAACAGTCAAGTTCCACGCCAGGACAGGCATGATTGAGTCTAACAGGGTAAGTGTAGAGGGCCAGCTGCTCCCTGCCCTGGTGCCAGAGAGGCTGTCTTCAGAGCTGCTGCTGGGCTCCCAAGGAGATGGCCTAGTTCCCCCCCTGAGTTGTGGGAAAGAGACTAGCACCTGCTCACTGAAGCGAGCACAAGAAGCGCTCATATTACTGTATAGATTACACAGAAGCTGCATGAGGAGGTCTCTGTAACCTCCACAGCTCGTGCACTCAGTGATATTAAACAGTGTGCGCTTAGAAAATGTCTGCACGTTTGTCAGAGGCTGATCCGTCAGATGTAATTTGCAGAAGTATAAATTCGCTGTAATGTTGTGTCTGTATCATCTGTAATGTAAACAGATTCGCTTTAATGAAAATGGTACATGTTTAAGTTGGTAAACAGAAGCCTGTTTCCTACACAGTGATTATGCCATTCATTTCCACACATTACCTGCTGCTCATTTTCATTATTTGACATGTATTGTTTGTTTACATTTCATTTGTTTTTGTTTTTTTTTTGCATGGGTGTCGAGTACCTTCATTGAAACCCATTCTGTTTTTGTTTTCACCCTCTCATTGCCCCCCCCCCTCCCCTCCCCTTCTCACCCACACATCGACAAGCAGCCAGTCAAAGTAAAGCGCAAAAAAAGCTTCAACCTCTCACGCAAGTTCCCGTTTTACAAGAGCAAGGAGAATATTGTGCAGGAGTTGGTGGAGTCTGAACGTGAGTACCAGCTGTGTGATCGAGGGTGGGGCGGTGTTGGGCTTTTTTTTTGTTTTTGTTTTTGTTTTTTCTCCACCCTTTCCCCTTCATGCTTCAGTTCTGTCTATCAACTTTCATCTTTCCGCTCACCTCCAGGGATGGTTTGTGTGATGGCATCACACTCATCCCTTTCTCACTGTCCCAGAGAGATGCCCCACATGCGGAGCCGGCATCAGGCGGGAGATGTGGGGTTCTCTCTGGTGTGTCTTTGCATCTGTCTATGGGCTCCAGAGGGGTGTCTTAACTGTGTGGTGCCGCCAGCTGTGTGTGTGTGTGTGTGTTTATGCGTGTGTTCTTGGCTGCATTAACACACACAGTCCTAACACTGACGATGCCACTCTTTGTATAAGTCCTGATCAATTCGCCAGTCAGTCACTGACCCACAACAAGAAGAATCTCATTAAGTGGACTGAAGCTTTAACACTTAACAGGTCAAAATCCCATTTTAATGGGATTGGGCTTGCGTAATTGAAAGGCCGTGGCTTACTATGAACAAAGTGGGGCTCAGGCTTAATGAGTACAGTGCAGCGCCATGTGTCAGTGGGCCTGGCGAGCACGGCACAGCACTCCTCTCCCTCTCTGCCCCAACTCTCACTAACCTCTTCTTCTTCCTGTCTGCTCTCTTCTCTTGGTTTCTGCTCTCACCTGTCGGGACACCTAGGACTTCCCAGGGTTAAGCGATGACTTTTATGGATCAAAGAGTTTGAGTAAGTGTGTGGTTGTACTGTGTCAAGCAGCTATCCCCAAAGCTCAGAGAAAAATGCTTTGTCACTGCAGACCCAGCTGGGAATGCTAAAACCACACACATTTTAGACTGACACACACGCAAAACCTATATGTGTGCTCTCTCACACACACACATACACGCACACATTCACACACGCATGCCTTCTCAGATTCACAGTACATATAAAATATGCATTCCCATGGGAGGGTGAGTAAGTGTTATACTTATTCTGAATGTCTCATGGGGTCTTTACGATAAATGTTTAGCAGAGTTTTGTCAGATAAGGTCACACAGAGCAGGAATATATCTGTCACCACAGCAGGCCTGGTTGGAAACACTTTTTCCCCGCAGTTCCCCTGAGTCACCAGCTCCTGCCTCCCTCATGTGGACGGCATAACGCCTGTATGTTTTCTTTGTCTTTTCCCTGATATGAGATCAGCTGCCACAGGCACAGATGTAGCAATAGGAAACATTGGCGAGGGAGTTGTGGTCATTTGGGATATTGTCACAGGAAGCCCTTAATTTCCTATTGCTTGCACCTAAAACCACTTCCCTAATATTGTGAGAGCATGGCCGCCGCACCGAGCAAGACTTCTGCTTTCTTTATCCCCCTTTTTTTGTAATGGCTAGATGTTGAGAAACAGGATGCTATATTTTTGAAAGACTGAGGCAGGTGAAAATCTTTTTCACCCAGAATAGTTGATCTGAATTTTACTGTGGCTTTTACTGTGTTTGAGACTATCTGTAACTCGCTCTCTCGTGCTTTTGCAGAATGCCTGACATCCAACACAAGTGACAGTGAAAGCAGTTCGAGTGAGTCACCTTAATTTCTCATGGTCTTCCTGATTTGTTTTACACTGCCCACATAGATGAATAAAATGGTAGCTGTCCTGCCATTTAATTGTGAAATTATATCTGTAAATGAATATTCAGCCCAAATAATTTTCTTTAAATGAAATGTAAAATATCTGATGTTGATTTTGTTTTTTCGTTCTTACAGAGGGACAAGAGGACACAATTCTTTCCTATGAGCCAGTTATCCGACAGGAAAGTGAGTGAATCACTGCTCCACAGTTGGAAGAAACAAAAATCAGAAGTCAGACTATGGATTGTATATTTCTACATTTATCCTCACTCGCCTTCTTTGTCTCTAATGCAGTCCACTACACAAGGCCTGTGATCATATTGGGTCCAATGAAGGACAGAGTAAATGATGACCTCATCTCTGAGTTTCCCCACAAGTTTGGCTCTTGTGTGCCCCGTGAGTTCACAGCAACAAACACATCCAGGCAGTACACAAAGCATAACAGCAGCGACATAAATAAACTTGTTCCATTACCCTTTCCAGATACGACTCGTCCAAGGCGAGAGAACGAGATGGACGGCCAGGATTACCACTTTGTGGGCTCGCGAGAGCAAATGGAGAAAGACATTCAGGATAATAAATTCATTGAGGCTGGCCAGTTCAATGAGAACCTTTATGGGACGAGCATCTTGTCTGTCAGAACTGTGGCTGAGAGGGTAGGCACCGAGTGATTCTCTGTAGGATTGGGTTACCGGATGGGGTTTGGGGTATTTGAGGTGTAACCAGCGGCATGTAAAGTTGCCTGCTAAATCAGAAAGCAAACATTTCGTAATTAATGGTCCACCTCCAACGTCCTAAAATTGCTAGTTTGCAGTAGTCATTTTTGGAGCTATACAACAATCCTCCATGGAAATGTGGCCTACTTGTGTGACAAAAATCAAAAAGTTTCTTGTGTATTTAACAAAACTTATCTCTACCCGCCTCCAGGGGAAACACTGCATTCTGGATGTGTCTGGGAATGCCATAAAACGACTGCAGCAAGCACAACTTTATCCAATTGCCATCTTTATTAAACCAAAATCCATTGAAGCCCTAATGTAAGTCTGAGCTCTTTTTTTTTTTTACATACTGTAGAGATCTGATAAGATACTAGTGACTGTAAGTGTTTGAGATAGTAACTGTAATTACTTGTGTTTTTCAGGGAAATGAATAAGAGGCAGACGTACGAGCAGGCCAATAAAGTCTTTGACAAGGCAGTTAAGCTGGAGCAAGACTTTGGAGAGTATTTCACAGGTTGGTCTCATGCTTTTTTTGTTTTTGCTCACTGATAAATATTTGTAGTTTCAATTCAGGCAGTAGCTAATTTTTTTTTTTTTTTCCTCAAGCACAATGTGACGTCTTCAGATTACTTGTTTTTTCCACCCAAGTCCAAAAACGTGAAGATGCTAGATAAGATAAATCTGCTCTATGAAAAAGAACAGAAAACTGACATATTTTGAGATCTTAAATTCGTAATGTTCTAATCCTCACATTAGGAAAAGCTAGAACCACCAAATATTTGTCAATTTTGCTTGATAGGACAGCTGAAATAATGAATCAACTGTCAAAATTGTTGCAGATTTATTATCTTTTTGGTTTATTGAACTCCAGCTCTGATGCCTCTGTGTTTGTGTCTCTAGCTATTGTACAGGGTGACTCACTAGAGGAGATCTACAACAAAATCAAGCTAATCATTGAGGAGCAGTCTGGTCCCTACATCTGGATCCCCTCCTCAGAGAAGCTCTGAGCTCCTTGCCGTCCTCTCTGCATCGGTGCAGAGCTCCCCTCCTGCCTCCCAGAGACCCCACCTAAGCCCAAATAGCCCCCCGCCCCCCCTCCTCACCTCCTTTTTGCAGATATGTTTCATATCAAGCTTTAGTGTCATCATTATGTTACTCCCTAAATGAAAAAGAAGTCTTATCACCATTACTGTGACTGTGCACACCCCTGCATGAGTTTCTCAACAAATCCATTCAAGACTGGAAATGCCATTCCAAAGGAATTTGTCAAATGAAAACAAAAGGGAAAAAGGAAGAACTCCTTTTGTGAACTGGGACTGACTGAAGATCAGAATGTTTTACAGAAATCTGGAGAGAGGAGTTGGGATTCAAAAAGAAGTTGCAGGGAAACAGAGACAAATCATACCAGGTTGGAACACTTTGTAAATGTTCATCAAAATCACATTTAAAAAGACACGCAAGATGAGAAGTGAAGACCAATTAAGGTTGTTGTTTTTGTTTTGTTTTTTTTTCTAAACTGACTGGATAAAAACCGAGCCCTGCTGATGGTACTGTTCATGGAGTCATCTCTCTTGTTTATAATGACTGAGGAAATTAGTGGAGCCTACAAACTGGTGATCTATTTATCACAAACCAGCTTGCTGTTTGGTCGTCTGCCAGTTGTCTGTGCTGCAGCTGATAAAGACATCTCGGGAGGCAGATCAAGAGGAAGAAATGCGTTGTGAATCTCTACATTTATATTATGAAATCACAAGATCAATGATAAAATCCCACTGAGATTTTACTACATATTAAAAACTACACATTTTACACTTCACTAGAAATGTCAATTTGGAGGGCTGTTAGATTTCATTTTAGTTTTTTGTTTTGTTTTTTTTTTCTCTCTCTCTCTCTCTCTTTCTTTGTGGGATTTTTTGCTTGTGGTTTTTAGCTGCTCTGTGTAAAGGACGGGGGTAGAGAAGTGTAACAGGGCTCTCTGCAAAACACCAAACTGCCTTACATCAAATACAAAATCTGTTTTGTGACTACCTGTTGTCTGTTAGGGAGGATGCACACAAATGACAAGGAAAAGAGGAGACATTCTCATCTTTTCTTACTTTTTTGTGTCCTTCAACTGCCGGGGAGGGGCCTGACTTGAGTGCAATAGATGAAACAATATCTCACCTCTGCAATAGATAAAACAGAAACAGAACAGTCTCGCCTCTGTGGGCACCTTTCCTCCTCTATTTCAACCTTCCTTCCTGTGTAATTAAAGAATTTGGCTATTAGATTACAATTTGGACAGCCAGAGGCTCATAACTTATGTTGAGCAGCAGACCACCCTATTACACTCTCTGCCTTCCAAGAGGATTCTCTTCTGATTGAATGGTCACATGGTACTGTCCTATCTGCCACCGTGACGGTGGCCTTAAAACGGGTAGAACAAGACAATAATTGTATTGGATGTCCTAACAATTAAAGAGTCAATATAACCTGTTTTGGATTGTCCCCTGTCCCCCTACCAAAAATAACACTAAAGTTGGGTTTGATTAAACCTAAATGCTTTGTGTATCTATAAATGTATGAATTCTTAATGAATCTGTTGTTGGCAGGTGCTGAACCACTGTGTTGAACACTTAGTGTGTCTGGAGTGAGCTAGACCAGCTCAGGAATCTTAACGTGCACTTACCGTTTCCCCTGCGACCGGAAAAGGTCGTGTTTGGGGCGGTGACGCAGAGCGTTGGTAGCTGTCAAATGTGAACAAACAAGTACTGGTAGTACGGTCACTTAGTTAACGGCATTTTCAACTAAACCGTGTAATCAGCCTGTATCACGTGTCTTCTTTTTCGTGAGGCGGGGAGCTTGTTCATCGATGTGGTAACCGTTGAGTTTGGCTGTTTGACATCACCTGGATTGAAATGACCTGCTCCACCCTCCCATGCAGATCTTGGCACTCTATGTTAACGTGTGCATGTTAAGAGAGAGCTCCTCCTGAAGAAGGCATACTGCGGCCCCACGTTCTCACTTTCCTCCTCAGCTTTTTGACGAGTGCAAAGGGATTTTTTTATTTTTCTTTCATCTGAGAGCCAGACCCAACGAGAGGTCCTAACCTAGACCTCTGGGGTCCCCCTGCTCTCGCTCCCAACCACAGAGCACCTGTACCTGCAGGCATTTTCTGAACAGGTGTGCCCACCTGACAGGCACCACTGCTAAACCAGCTGTCATTACCTGTGTCAAAACCAGAGTTCAGGGAATAACCGAAGGGAACAGAGCCATTTATAAACTGCTTGCAGACTGTTTCAAAAGGTGTGGTAGCTGTACAATGTAAATAAGCCCTCAGCAGACCCCCCCCCCTCACCTGTGCTTCATGCATGTGTGAATCAAACTGGGACAAACATGTTTTATAGACCACAAATGTCAGGTAAGTAAAGTTTGAGCTACTCTTGAGATATAATGTCCATACAAATGTGCTGTATTGTTGGTATTTCTCTTCAAATGCCTATTGGAAAATTTAACTAGTCAGATGGGAATTCAATTCCCTCAAGTAGGGCCTGTCTACATGTGATTTCTTGTGGAACGTGTCTGGGTGTATAGATTTAAAAAAAAAAATATGTAAAATAATTAAAAAGAGATGCAGGCAGAAACCTACACAATATCACAGAAACCAGGAGCACTGATCAATACATCATTAGAAGTTTAGAATTGGTCCTTTCTGGTGTTTAGTTGAAATACAGCTGACTGTTAACAATGTGTGTGGTACTCATACCTCAGTCAGCCATGTCAAAGCCCAAAGAACTTGATTTCATTTTCCTCTTTCCATTGAGGTTGTGGTATATAACGAGATGGAACCTGAATGCCTCTTTGTGTGTATAATTGATGAGGGTCTTTGTTCTGATGAGAGAAATGACATATATGCTTTTATTTTTGGGGTGGGGAGGGGGGGGGGTAGGGTTCTTGTTTGTAGTTTTGGGTGATGATGTTTATGTTATAGCACATCTGTGCAGTAAGTGCTTGCAAACATGAACCCTTTTGATTGTACAGTAGTTTCCTTCCTGTCACTGCAGGTGGTACAGCCTATCAGGACACTTGGCCTCATGGTCTTCCCTGTCCTAGTCATGAGGGAACACAGACCTGCTACTTTTGTTTGGGTTTTATTTTGGGACTTGACAAGAGTTTATTTGTTTGAAAATAAAATATGTGACTCAGTTATGATTTTTGATGTGCTTGTTATTCTGCTTTAAGTGGAAATAATTGAGTTATTACAATGGTATAATTTTAAAGATTAGTTGTTGCTTTTATTGATAGGAGACAGAGAAAGACTGGAAACATGGAGAAAGTCCCAGACCAAAATCAAACCAGGAATGAATGTGGTATATGTCTTAACCACTATTCTACTGGGGCGCCCTGCAATCAGGCAGATTTAAAGCAGCTATTTATCAAACTGAAATATTTGGTGAACATCTGACCATAACGCTAATAAAATTAAGCTACAACAAACTGAGTCAATGTAAGTTCACCCTCTGAACGGGTAGTTAACAACAGCTGACCTGCCCCAGTTCGGTTATTCTTCCATGATGTGGTTCTTCTTGGCTTTGTCCAGCTTGTCCAGGATTTCACTGTAGAGACCGGACATCTGTGGGTACGCAAGAAATGACTGTATTTAAATGGTTTACAGTGGTGGTTATATGCTTAATTCATGATAAGGCCTGTGTGTTTCTCAGTCCAAAGCCTTGTCACGTTTGCCTAACAAGTAGGATAATCTAAACTCTATCATGCTCAACAACTACAACCACCCCATTCTGCTTCACCCCCTTCCTTCCCCCTCCATCCGCTCTGTACCTGTGTCTCGTAGCTTTCCTGCAGGGATCCCAGGTAGCGGACGAAGCGCATGGCGAGGCCGCACCACTTCTCAGACTCGGGGTACTGAGCCAGGCTGTACAGCAAGATCCCCGTGTTCCAAGCCTCAGTCAGCAACCACAGGGTCTCTATCTCTGGGAAGTCGTCCGGCTACAGAGAAGAGCAGGAAGATGTTCAAAAGGCCATTTAACGGAGGCCACCTGGGTAACTCACTTGAGCCAAGTGATGTAAGTGGAGTGTGGAGGAAAATCTTTGAGTGGGTAAAGCCTGTGAGTAACTTTCATCCAATCATGTTCTACTGTATGTTAACCTGAGGAGTGTTAAACAGAGTTAACAAACTTGATCTATCATTTCTAAAGTTTCATTGGTTTTTCACAACACTTAAATCTTGGGCTTTCACTTTGATCCAAAGCTTTCAAGTAATAACTCGATATGAAAGGGGAAATATGCACTGCCTCTAAAGCAGTGTAATGTCTCAATAATTTGATGCCTCTTTCAGAGCTGCAGCTCACCGGCAGTGTGATGACTTGTACAGCACATTAACATTCAAATTGGCAGGAAGGGGGTGGTGAATGGAAGCATCTGCTAATTGAAGTGCGGCTGAAAGCCCATTGATAAAAAGAGGCTTCCAGAACAGCAGGCAGGCATGGAGTGGAGGAGAGGGGGTTAATTATATAGCGAGGAGAAGTTCTGCTGGAGGGAACAGGAGGTGGGAGCCAAGGGATGGCGGTATGTGATTGGTTCCTACTCACTGCGGCTGCAATGATGGACAGGGCCTCCTCATAGTAGCCCCACACCTCCTCAAGCACATGGGCCTCCACCTCTGATACACCACTTGGGAGGGACAGCTTGATCAGGCTGTGAACGCACTTGCTAAGACAGGAACACAAAAATAGTCGCACAATCAGAAAGCCTTTTCATCCTAATAAGCACTTTGTGGGAATGGATCGTTAATGAAATGTCAAGGGTATTTTCATGCAGAGGAGGGATGGGTATGCCTGCAGCGCGCCAGGTCGGCCTGTGGTTGTTTCTTGTGCAGAGAGAGAGCAACCCTCAAGGCCTTCTTGCACAGCAGAGGGAAGTGGGCTGGAGGCTCCATGGCTAAGGCTACACGTAGGGGGAAAAAAAGATGCCAGCATACTGTAAATACTAGGCCGTGTTTCTTTAGGCATGTCACAGAGTAAAGATTAACAATGGTTTGTTTATTTATTTTTTTTACCTGCAATGGTCTCTAGCACCTTGATTTCAACGTTTTCAAGCTCCAAGACAGACTCCAGTACTGTCTCAACCGTGGGGTCGTTCAGCTTAGCATAAGCCTCAAATTCATACAGCAGTAGCAGTGTGTCTGTTGGGTCCATTGGGAAGTTTCCTGCAAGTACACATCGAGAATTCATTCTCTAGCTCCGCTTTGGTTCATGTGAAGTCGCGCAAATAAATAACCGCTGTAGGTACCTGATGCTTTCAGGGTTTTCCAGACCTCCCTGCAGATCTGAATGTGCTCCAGAGTCTGAGTGAGCTCCTCAGTCTGTGAACCAAACAGAAGCACAAAACCAGCATTCTGGATTCATCATTGCCATCTAGTGTTCACCTCCTCAGTAAAGGCAGAGGGATTAAAATGAAACACCTACGCCAGCACCGACAGAGTGGTTAGTCACCTCTCTTCTCCACCGGTCTTGGTAAATTTCCATCCATGTGGATGGAGAGAGTGTTTAAATGTAGGTGATGGGCAGAGAAAGTGGGTGGCACACCTGGACAGAGAGATTCGATTTCCTGTAGAGCTCCAAAGAGGCAGCAGCAGCCATGAGCAGACATGTCTTCTGACCCATGAGCAGTGTGTGATCCGTAGGGCACAGCTGGGAGAACTACGGATGCACACAAAAGAAATTAAAGCATGACTGTATAGCATATTTTAATGTAATAATGTATTTTAATACTGTACAGCAAGAGAGTGGCTAGTTATCTGAAGTTTATTTTGAGCACAACTCAAATAAAAATTGTGATAGGAAAATATTGGAAAAACATTCTCTCCTATTTTTGATGATTCCCCTTAAAATAAAAACATTTCCTCAACATCCAACAGCAGAAGCTTTTAAGCTTGTACATTTAAATCAAGTATGTGCACTATGTTAATATCTCATGGAGAAATAAAGGTTGAAGATCCATGTTCAAATCCAAGTATTCTGGTAAAGGGAAGGTCAAAAGTCAGAGGACAGAGGTAACTACAATACAGGATGGTATTGTTGTGGGTCAGTGTGATTCTTCATCTTAAAGTGATATGTTAAATTGTTCTAAATCAATGTTAAATCCCTGTTCAGGTATTATTGATCCACCCGCACATGCTGTAGATATCGATTAATTCACCTGACAAAGCTAATAAGGACACTTGCCTGGTAAGAGAGCACAAAGAAATCCCTCATTCTGTCAGGGCTGCTCTCGCACTGCAGAGCCGAGTTCCAAGCTTTAACAAGGACACACACACACACACACACACACACACACACACACACACACACAAACAGAATGAAGGTGCTGCAAGATTTCAAGTGATAGCATACTATGTTTGATTGAGGTGTCAAGGAGGGAAAGAGTCACAGTACCAATCTTCCTGAACCAGTTAGCTTCCTCTGTGCGTTGCTCGACAGTCATGCCAGACTGGTGTGAAACCTTCTGCAAAGCTACACAAACATTTTGGGGGTTATGATGCACAGCAGATAATGTAGCTGAGTCATTTCCTCCCAAAATGCAATTCACCCTCTGCTGTATGTACTCACCCATTTTTAGATATGGCAGCAGGACATCCAGCGTCACATTCCTGCATGTAGTGATATAAAGCAGTGCATTTTAATCTGTGTTTGATTGTAATAAAAGCAGCATCAATGAAGGTGCTTTCCCTTACCTCATCTCATCACGTGACTTTTCTATTGTGGAAAGGACGAGTCGAACCAAACACCTATAAAAAGATGAATGGAGAAACCGGTGTTGACCTCCTTTATTTCACCTACTAACTTTATTATACAGAGACACAGTTTCAGTGGAGAAGCCAGGGAATATAGGTCAGTGGATCATAGAGGTGTATGGAAAACTAACAGACTCACTACAGTCTCTCAGCTCACAAGCCATCTCTGCTAAGTGTTGTCACTTAATGTGTGAAACTCCACCATCATGTTTTGTTTACACGGTCTCAACACATGAAGACTGAACGCTTTAAAATGAACAAAATAAAGAAACGTGGCAACTGAAATTTAATATTTCTGTTTTCAAAGCCAACTGTGGGTTATCCAAAAAATGCTTGTTTTTAGCTCAAGACAGCAGTATGGAAAGAAAACATCCATATAAAGTTATGTTTATTTTTATTTTATGTTTTCTATAGCACTTGGACTCTGACACCTTTACAGTTTTCATGTCAGAGTTTTTTGTTTTTTTTTAATACTTGCTTTGCATATTGTGTTTGTCACTGACCTGAGAGCAGTCAGAACCTGAGCTTCATCTTTGGAGTTTTCACACAAACTCTCCAGAGCTTTCACGGCAGTTTCCTGCTGGTCATTCTGTCCAAACAAACGAGTCCTAATCATCGACAACACCACCACACACCGGTCATATTCATCACAGTCACACAGTATACTTATGATGAGATTCCCACATATTTTCTATTTATTTCAAACATTTTCTAAACCTCCACTGTCCAATAAGCTGCTTTATTTTTTGTTTAAATTCAGTGAAATTTTTCTGTTTGTGCAACAATTTGAAGCATATCATATAACTATTAAAGCTGAACACCAACATTTGTCTAGACTTATTTATATTTTTATGCGTAATACACTTGGGGAGATGGTAGATGGTAACGATCCTGTATATATCTGATTTTTTTTTTTTTTAACCCAACAGTGTAAATCCAAACATCTGCTGTCATGTTATCCCTCCCATATGTCAGCCCCTCCTGCACAGGTGCCCTCACTAACCAGTTTGATTACACCTTCATTGCCTCTGGGGGAATTTCTTTTGCAGAGTATATACAATATCAAAAGTAAGTACCACTGTTGAGGATCCATATGTTTTAAGCTATATAACATCATAACAATACCATTAGAGTGGGACATTAATTGCACTAGACCAAATAAATTCTTCTCCCATGCTATATATTCCACAAGTTTTATGTCTGCTGTACAGAACTTAGCAATGAGTCCTGTGAAGAGTCCTACCTCTAAAGCAATCTGAGCTGCCAGACTGAGGAGATTGGATGCAGCGTTCCCAGATACCAGCAGTTTGTCCTCACTGGCCACAGGACTCTTGGACAGATGTCCCATCACATTCAGTGCCTCTGCAGCTGGTGCAAACAAACAAGCCTCAACATCACAAAGAATATTCAGAAAATGTGGCTGTAATGAAACTGTAACACGACTACCACAGCTAATGTTTTGTAAATACCTTTCTCCACATTGTTCTCCAGCACTGCAATCTTGTAAATACTGAACTGAGTGAAAATGTTGTCAGGATCGCACCTCTCTGCTTCTTTAATTGCTTCTTTGGCCTGAAAAAAACACATTTTCATACACACATAGAGCACATACAGTACATAAACTGCAGAAATGTGGCAGGTAGACATAGACAAACAACCTGGTGGGTTCTGAGTGACACTTAATGCCCACTGCAGCCAGACACTAGACAACACATTTATTTCCCTGACTTGTTGCTGTGGCTCAAATGGTCTTACCTTTTCCAGTTGTTTAAGCTGCAGGAAACAGGAAGCTCTGTTCCTCTGTAGTTTGGCTGAGTTGGGCTCCATTTGACCTCGCTTAAAGAAACTCAGGGAGTAGTTATACCACTGAAGAGCCTCAGTATAGTTCCTGGCCTGGGTAGGAAGATACACTACATAAACATTAAATTGTATTTATTTATCCCTGTATGGAAATTAAACCTCTGCATTGTACCTATCATAACTATTTAGGGGCAGTGGGCAGCAACAGTGCAGGGATCAGGGACCATCACTACTTCTGAGGGCATTTGAGTATTTCTGACATGCACGTCATTGGGTTTTAAGGAAACCATAGCACCCAAAGCAAACCCACATAAACACAGAGAAACATGCAGAGTGCACAGAGATAGACAGACAGCCTTCTGGCTACGAGACAACAATGCTGTCACAAACTATCGGGTGTGTCTACACTATAAAATATCTCGTGAATTAAGGTTGTGTTGGGCGTACCTCAAAGTGTTTGGACGCTTGATCCCACAGCATGACATGTAGACATGTGAGGGCCTGTGGAGTCAGCTGTTTTCCTGTATAGTGGCCTGTGTGGGTGTGAAAAAAAATGTAGTACTATCATCTACAGTGTACTTACTGCACTTCTATGAAATTCATCATGTCATTCTAATGAAAAACAAATATGGTCTACGTTTGAAATGCTAATAAAATAAAGTACCAGTGATGATGTCTTCTATCTTCTGTTTGCCCAACAGCTCCTTGCCTTTCTGCAGTAGCAGCTCAACATGCAAGACAAGAGCCGTTCCCAAGTCAGGGGACGACTCAAAGTGCTGACACACACGATTCAGACACTCAAATACCAGCAGATCTCTAGAGAAATCAAAACATACATTATTGTGAGAGATATGAATAGTATGCGTTGGGGCACTTCTGTTTATTGCATTCATGTTAAGCTATGTGTGTGATGTTTTTACCTGTCTCCAGACACGAGTAGTTTCACTGTGCTCAGACACACTTCAAGAGAAACTTTCGCTTCCAGCATCTCATTAAGTCCTGAAAACACATTTTTATGATCTGCCTTTAAATGTGCATGATGCTCCTTTGCCTTTGGTGACTGAGCAGCTCTACTGCAACACCTGACCTCACCAATTAAACTCATCAGGAGACATGTTTGTTCTCACAAATCACCATTTTTTCTAACAGTGTTTGAGAATCTAATCAAATGTCTCAGCCACTAACACCCCACCGCTGCCTATGTTAATGAAGCTCTGTATAAATAATTGAATGAGGTCGGGTAATGACTAACCTGCTCTGATATGATTGTCTGAGGCCTTGCATCTCAGGAGTATTCTGATCTTTAAGTACAGCCCAGAGGCGCTCACACATTCCTGCCAAATTGCACAGTGCCATTAGCTGCATAGCATCTATTCTGTTTTTTTTTTTTTTTTGGTAATGCATGCCTCAAAATGCATATGTAAATCACAATGTGAAAATGATTTCATGTATCTCACCTTGTTGGCTAAGCTGACAGCAATAAGAGCTTTCTCCTGAAATCTGTCACAGTCCCACTCCAGATAAACAGTAGCAAGGAGCCTCAAAATCTTGGCCTGTTGTGATGGAAACTAAACAATTAAAAAATATTTTAACGTACCCATTGCTTGTACTGAACTTTGTATAGCACTATCTTACCCGGACTTCTGATCCAGGAGCATATTTCACATTCATTTTCCCAATGTCATAGCTTTGGCTGAAACAGTAGAAGAACAAATCTCTTTTCTTACCGCATTGTTTCTCAACATTTCTATAGAAATTAAACGTTATATTTACCTCAACCAAAATGCGCTATCCTCAAACTTTCTCACTTTGTAAGTGTCTATTCCAAAGTTGTAGCACATAAGGGAGAGGTACGCAGTCTGCATTGAAAAAATATATTCACAGTTAACATCCCCCACACTTCCAGCAGCAATATGTACTGTAAATGTGAAATAACTATATATATTTGTGTTGTTAGAGTGATAACAGAGGAGTATTTTTTACATCTTTTGGTAGCCTCAGCAGCATTTCTTTACAGCGCTGCATATAAGCCACAGCGTCATGATTATTCCCTTGACTTAAGGCCTGTAAAAAAAAAAAAAAAAGAGAAACTTGAACTTCCTGTTAAATGTCAGCAAACAATATAACATTCCCCATTATCACAAAATGAGATTTTCCCCTCTCATTGTTTCACAGTTCACATTTTAGCTGTCTCACACTTCACACTGCAAGTCTGTCAGAATAACACTTCCTCAGCTGCCAAATATCACAAGAACAAATATTCACATTGAAGGTGTTGAACATCGCATGCGCAACAGCTTACCGATTCTGCCTGACATGAGAGAATTCGAAGCAGATCTTTCTCTACATCTCCTTTGGATGAAGTGATGTCAGCTGCTCCATCACCTCTGGACGTTAGTTGGCTATAGAGGGTTTCCAGGCTCTAGGGATATTGTATGTTGAATAATTTGTAAAGACATCATATTTCTCTTTGCTCACTTAGTCTGAGTGTTCATTTTTTTTCCTTCACCTTGACAGCAAGCCTTAAGACGTTATCTGCCATCTGGGGATTTTTGCAGTCCAGCCAGGTTCTCCCTGTTTTGCCTGCCATCTGTAAAGATTAGACACTGACAAACAGACCTTGTCATCCTGAAACCGGTGAGCAGTCACAGACAATGCCGACAGTATTTCTCACCAAGATTTGCTTGCGGAGGACGCCCTCTGTTGGCTTCTCAGGCTCACAGCAGTACAGCAGACTGCATGCGACATGACGCACTGTCAGGATGGTGAGAACATTTGAACGTGACGTGAGACGGCTTGCAATCCTTAAGTTGTGCCAACGTTTCAGATGATATGTCTGAGTACTCTCAAGTATCATGATCATTTATAAATCAATACTGCATCTGTACTGTACCTTTGGCTTTCTGATTTTTACTTATACTCGTGCCCACATTCTTCGTAACTGCCCAGTTCCACAGCTGGATGGCAGACTCCTCAAGCTGTAAGATGAATAAGAAAAATAACTATGCATGTAAGTAAAGTAATTACTATTACTATTACAAGATAAACAGATCTGATGTAAAACCTTATGACTATGTAATAATATATTTGTTTTTCAGTTGCTGTTATAGTCAAACTCTCTCACACACTTATATCTACCTGCGGATCTGTTATTTTAAGGAAATCTTCCAGAGCAGAGACTTCACAGAAGAGTTTCTCTATCACTTCATCATAATCTGCCGGCTCTGTCTGCAGCAGGTTTTCTGTGAGACCTGTGTATGTGAAAAAAATCAGGACATGTTGACAGGACATGAACAAGGCAACAGCAGCAGACAACATCATCTATAATAGTGGTCAGTGATGTCTGACAGGGTATAGCACATAACACAATATTGTTTTGCCCACTACACTCATAGCGAATGTTATTTCACCACAGGAAACAAAAGGGGGAATCTCTTATCTCAACACTACTTTCCGGTAGCATTCAAAAATTAAGCAACCCTATACTTCTTCTGTAATTTACGGTAGTTATTCAGTGTAACTTCACTACAGTATCACAAGTTTTAACACCGTAAAATAAAGAAAAGTGAACAACTTTCCATACGTTTATAAGCTGCAGGCTAACAAGTAAATTTTGTATTTGTATTTAATGAATAAGTTTAGCAGCTTATTAAGATTCTCATTGATTTAGCCAAACTTCTGTCCAAAAATACAGTTTTTCCTTTCACTGAATATTCAGGTAAAGTTAGGTAAAAGTGTCTTGTTTAAAGGCTTGTTGTTGATAATGCAACTGTATACAACTGTATCGTAAATAAACATCTCAAAAATCCATTTTTATAAGGTAGGCAATGAACATGAAGTCAACGCAGAAGTTAGCATTAACAACCTGTTAGCTGCTAGCCTTAGCTAATGGCGGTGGTTAGGTTACCTAGCAACGGTTAGAGACCTAGCTAGTTTAGTAATGTTAGCATGTAACTTTACTACAACTGCAATTTGTAGCCCAAACGACCTTAAAACAATACTTATACTAGTTACTAGTTACAACTAGTTACCAAGTGAACGGGAGAGTTACTCACATTTGACAGTTGAAACAAACTGCTCCATGTTTTATGTTTAACCACTGAAATAAGTTGTCGGCCTAGCTCCTCAGTCACCACAGCGCCTCTTACTTGATTGACAGCTGACACAAAAGAGCGCGAAGTTAAATTTGACCAGAAGGGAAGGTAACCAGATTTAAGTTTGGATTAGTGTTGACTATTTAAGACTTATTGTGCATTTAGAGACTGTCTAATTGACCCAGATTTTGGTCATTATAATATTTGGTTGAGTAAAGTTACAGTTAGCATTATGTGACAGTAGCCTATTTTATTGTTAGTCTTGCTAGCCTTATGGTTAGCTAGACTGAATGGTGAATGGTTAGGGGATGTGACATACTGATTTCTTTAAATGTCCCTGTAGAAATAAGCCAATTTCACATAAAACATTTTTTATTTGATAAAGACAACTACAGCAAATAACCTTAATTAAAGTGTCCCTGGCTGGCAGGGTGACACACCCATATATTGTTCAGTGCCACTATTAACTGTGTTGGATACACTTGAACCAGAACTGTGATGCTGACATATCAATATAGAGATATTCAAGTTTAATGTCTAAGAAGTGGAGCTAATCTCATTTTTAACATCTATACAGTGCCAAACAAACAAAAACAGAAGGCCTAAATGTTAATTTCCTTTTTTCCTCTTCGTGAAATACATTTTGAATAGATCATTTTTATTTTATATTAACTTTTTCTGGTGACTTGTACAGGGTGTGCCCTGCCTCTCGACCAATGTCAGCTTGGATAGGCTCAGGCCTGCTGCGACCCTGAGTGTTTTTTCTATATTGTCATTTTTAAATTGAGCCCAAAATATTTTATAACAGATTTTAGTCCAGGTGTTGAACTGGGGGCCAACTTTATCCATTACTTTCCAGAAATCTTTAGGTAGGACCAATCCAACCACAACAACAAGTTATAATATTGCTGTAATGCAAGAAATTGTCTTGTTCATATTGTTTGACTATAACTCATATTTTGCCCACCGAAATTTACTCCATAAGATTATATCCCTTGCTTCAAAAGCTGCAGTGTGAATGTGGTCTGGATACTGCAGGATTGTTTTTACACAAGACTGACTGCAGCTATTTTATCAACAAGGCAGGCAGCCAGACCCCCTCTACACCTCTCCCGAAGAAAGACTTTATTTCTACTGGTTCATTTACCAGAGAAGACTTTGCGGTTTGGGCAAAAGGAAGAGTACACGCTGTGTGTATAGAACCAGTTAGCCCCCCATCGTGTGTTTTGAACACCAGATTCTAAAATAAAACACTTTAAATCCACCCCTCTCAGCTAGCAACTTCCAGCAATTGTTCATCTGGAGACTTATCTGCTGTCCTAGTGGCCCGGTGGGAATGTCTCCTTTTCTGAAGACTTATATGTGAAGACACACTGAGAAATTTATTGTAGCAGACAAGGCAGTTTCTTGCAAACTTCACCTCTGCTACCTGAGCTACTATTTTACTTCAAATGTCAAAAGCATGTTATCTTCAGATTACAAGACCTGTGTTTTGTAGCTATTTGATTTGAGTCTTGTCAGTGTGCCAAGAATTTACTGTTGCTTCACCAGGGTCTCATAAAAGTGAGTGTCCACTGGAAACAAAGTAACCCAGCAGCCTAAATGTCTGTCATATTCCCTTTTTTGTGAAATAAATCATGCAGAAGAGAGAGAGCTTTCTGTGCATGTTCTCCTAGCCAGCCAAATTTGGATATAGTTTTGTGATTTTCTTGAGTGATTTCATGAAAATACTAAAATTAAATAGTGCTGTATTTACAGTCAACTAAACTACTGATACTGTGTAGGACATCTTTGGATTCTTGAGCCATGACAGGATGGTCTCTGAATCCCAGAAAGACTCCTACGACTTGGATGTTTTAAATTTTCCCATGTTCTCATGTTTCTTTTCACTGTTGTCCTGTTGCAGGGTGTGATGCCCATTCCTGAATCTTATGCTGTGACTCATCTAGGACATACCAAATCTCATGATACAGTCCAACATGGTGGCCGTTCAGTCTT
This sequence comes from Protonibea diacanthus, assembly GCA_028641955.1. Classification (NCBI taxonomy): domain Eukaryota; kingdom Metazoa; phylum Chordata; class Actinopteri; family Sciaenidae; genus Protonibea; species Protonibea diacanthus. Next base: position 12,262,191 of record CM053980.1, read on the forward strand.
GACATGGGCGGAAAGGTGAGGACAGGATGTTCTTATTTACAGTGGCTGCTACTGTGACCTGCAGCAGCACAGTAATTGTTGTAGTGATAAAAGAAAACAGTCTGCAGCACATCCACACACACTGCAGGGTACTGCAGGACAAAAGAAGATTATTTACATTGATATAAAAAGCAGTGTATCCTGTTTCTGAAGTTAAAAATAAATCCAGCAAATATTTATTCTAAACACTTGAGCAGATAGATTCAGTCTGATATCACAATGATTGTTTACATTTTATCCTTTTTTCTCTTGAAGCAAGATAACTGCTGTTACCTTTAACCTCAGTTAGATAGTAGGTTGATTTTATCAATGGCAGCTTCACATGCAAAGGTTAGCTTAATGATCTACTTTACAATTTACCTTCAATCTGTCATTTAGAAATGCACTCTGACCACAGATCAGTAAAGCGAGCCAGAACAATATGGGACTTTTGGGACACATACAGATTACCAAGAGGAAAACAGATTAGGGATTATGGCAGAGTAATTTCTGAGCTGAATTTTTCTATGTTGATGAACTGATATGAGTATTCAAAGGTGCTCTCCTTTCATGAACAAGTCCAGTGTGTAGGATTTAGTGGCACCTCGCAGTGAAGCTGCAGATTACAACCAATTGAACACTCTCCCACGCCTCACCCTCTCCTTTAAGCATGCAGGGAAAACTCTGGCTGTAAAACTCACATAAAAAGCAAAAGGCCATATCAAGATCAGTTTGTCTCATCTGGACTACTGTATAAAAACATGGCAGACTCCATGGGAGAGGACCCACACTGACTATAGATATAAAGGCTCATTTTAGGACAACAAAAACACGACATTTCGTATTTCCAGGTTCATGAAAACATAGTTATGAATATCATCTGCCAATAGATACACCTAAATCTCACACACTGGACCTTTAAAGAATATTTAAGTTAGATACTCACTTTGTAATTCAACATAGACTACCAACCAATTCTGCTTGACATTGCCTCGGTGCTGACTGCCACAGTACTGCAAATCACAGCACAGACTTTCTGCATTACAGACTGAGAAATTTCATGTTAGATAACATATGCAGCGGTGCCGACGTGTCTGTGATAGGCCTGATCAGTATATCAGCCAGGCTGCATTAATCATATACAGTATATACCATAACAGAAATGATGTGATAAATCTTATTCAGGTTCATTTCAGAGCTTCACATTAGAAATAAATATAATTATTGAGATTTCTGTTGCACATTTACATGTTCACTGACATCACTACACCATCCCCATCAGCAGGAATACCAAAGCTCTGCCTAATCTTTATTTCTCCTAAGTGATTTCCGTCTCAGTAGCCTGGAGGTCTCCCCCCCACCCCACAGAGGAGGGACGTTGCGTCCCTCCTCTGTGTCTCCATAAAACGTGCCTCACGCATGGCTTGTAAGGCCAAGTGAGGAGGCAAAAGGGAGGAGAGTGTGTTTCAAGACGCGCACGAAAAGTAGAAGCTGATTGATTCCTTGCTTTTGTTGGCCATACCAGACACCAGTTAAGAGACTGACGTACCACTCATTCAACTTTTATTTTCTGCCGCCCATTAAATTTAATTCATCTAACTTGTTTTTTGTTCGAGAGCACCTGCCCCGAGGATACAGCGGTACATCCGTCTCCTCTTTGCGGGATCGGGATTTGGACTACCCAGCTGCGCAGGGGAGCTCCCCTGCGAAACGCGTAATGGGATACGGGAGAATCACCGGCGCTTTTTGCATGTACACCTGAGGGGTTATTGTGGATTTACAACACGCGCTATCAAATCAAACATAAGAGCCTTTGATTTACTCGCATTTAGAAGAAACTTTTATCAGTCACTCGGAGTTATAAGCCTGTACAGGGACTTTATTTCTAACGCGCGGTTTGGATCTCGCTGAAGAGTTGGCAGGATGGTCTCATCCGACTGCTTCAGACTGGTCGTTGTGATCTTGTGTTGTTCATCACTCACAAATGGTAAGAAATCGTTCATGCTCATCTGTTATTTACGCGTAGGAGAGTTTGTATGCGTGAAAGAGCAACATTTGATTGAACATTTGAATCAACAGATTGGCTTTAATGAATGGCTGAATGCATATTGTTTTACATTTGAAGTAATCAGCTGCAGTAAGAAGAAGTAGTAAGAAGAGTCACTTCAATTATTTTTTCTTAATAATAGTAATTATATTCTTCTTATAATCAATTCAGCTGTAACCAAGAGTTTAAATTTTCAGGTCAGTTTTTATTTGATCCGAACATTTGTGGATTTATTTATTGTTTATACATGTAACACCTTTAATTTGCATCTTTTAGTCATATGATGTGTCAAGAGTTTAAGACAGTGATTGCACCTACAGTTCCCACGCAGGCCGCTAGAGTTCGTCTTGTCCCGTTGTAATTGGGTGATTATTGAGTTAATAAAATGTGTTGACTCTGACAGGTAAGAGAAACAGATGTGTAGACTTTGTATTTTAATATAAGATTGATTTTATAAATGAAATTTTGATTTGGTTGATACAGATTTCTTTTCATAGATAATCTGATGATATTGCCTTTTAGTGTTTTTGTTATAGATTGTGAAAAAAAAGTTTATTCCAGCAATTGTTATCTGTGAGTGAACAGGATGAAACAGAGGGCGCATGTTTCTTCTGACAGTACAAACAGCTTCATTGTCTCGGTGTCACTCCACAAAAACAAGATCGAGTATAAAAGGTGGATGTTCCTCCACCTTGTGCCAGGTCTAGTGTGCCACTGAGATACTCAGTAAGCCTCGTCATTTCCAAATAAACAGCCCATCCAAACAAAGGAAATACTGTTCACGTCCACCCCCCTTCCCCCAACGCAGACCTACTCATACACACTTTCAGCCTACAAAGCTTTGTCTACTGTTTTTAAGTAGGTTTCCTTCACTGTCCACACACAAAGCGTGGGAAAGACACAAGGAGGAAGCGGACGTAAGGGCAAGAGGCAGCCTGGAATTGTTCTGGCTAGTAAAGGTCACGGAAATGTGACACGCTACCTGAGCAAAGATTTCTTCCCGGAGCTCCTTGTGTTCATTTTGAGCTATGTCAAACTCCATCTACAAGACAATGGCAGGGAGGAAAGGGGGGGTATTGTTTCTGCACAGGAGCCCCTGACTGGTAGAGCCATTAGTTATTGATAGTGCATCAAGTCTATTCTGTTCATGCTGAAGTGTGTAACAGATTTATCTTGGTAAATAAAGCACAGAGCAGTAGAGAAACAATGAATTAATGCCTAAATACCAAGAATAGGATTCATGTTGCATCCTGTCAGCAATGATGAAATGTCATAGAGACCTTCATTATTCAACTGAGACACATTTTTTCTACTTTCTTCATATTTTTACTACAATTTTAACATTGATTGAGAGGTAAACACTCAATAAAAGATAATCTGAAGTGTTTGGTAATTTGTTAATATTTGACTTGTAGCTGCTCCGCAGGTCGATCCTCACAGGCATGACCTTTTGTCAGCAGTTTAAATAAAAAGGGAGAGAACCTTCGTGCAGCTCTCTGCGACATGGTGCTTGCATTTCAGATTTATTTCAGTAGGTCTGGTTAATGGTTCGTGACTTTAAGCCTCATGAATATCACTTGGTGTATGATGCATGCAATAATACATTGAACCTTGTCTGTGAATTTTAATTGATTTCATGTTATGTCCAGGTAGTTAAATTTATTTCATGTCTTGTACAGATGAATTTGTCCTAAAAATTATGAGCCTGGAGCAAGGTCAGTGCTATAGCTAAATGGATAATTATATTGTTAACCTGGAAGCTACTATGTTATTTTCATCTTCTTCTCCATTACGCTGATTTTCGAAGTTGTATTTCTAGCAGAGTGAGTTGATGTTGTGTTTATTTTGTTTTGGAGTCATTTTTACTTTCCTGCTGAGACACTTGAGATGAAGTGGAAAATGGGAGTGATGAGAGGTCAAGCAAGTGCAGTGGAGGCTCATTGCTCACCGGCGGTACGTCTGGGTCAGTGCAGGCAGACACATTCATATACACACTCACCTGGATTGAGTGACTTACCAGCAGAGCAGAAAAAGTAATTCCCTTCCACAGGGATATTTAACTTAACAAATTGCTTTGTGTAGCTGTTCTTATGGGATGATTGCAGCATCTGGTCCATACTAGCCATGTCCACCCTGAGCCAGCAATATATTTTCTTTGAATCCTGCATGAGATTTCAATTTCGGGGAGCTTCTGTCTGACTACTAGTCTTAATCATACATTATGGAACAGGAATCCTCTGGGTTTACCATTTTGGACTCTCATGCAGCGATTACTGTTTGTTGGCTCCACTCAACTTTATATAACCTAAAATGGCCACCCATCATGGCCAGATGTTTCATTATTTTGCTTTTTTAAGAGGAGTCTGGGGCATTTTGCCTCCAAATCTCCAAAGACTAATATACGGCTAATAAAAAAGGCACTCTCCCTAACTGTTGTCTTAACCTTGCAGTTGGCAAAGTGGAGGGCTGTGTGGGAGAGAATACACCAGGACACACAGACCACGTAATGCAGCCAGAGAAGTGGTAGCTACTCTTGTTTTAGCAGGTGGTCCTGTCTTATAGCTTGTCAAGTTTTCAGCTTTGTGGCACCAGAGTGTTAAGTCTTTTAAATTTGTCTCTTTGTTTGACTTAAGGATTATTAAACTATCAACAGGCTAAACCGATTTCCTCAGTAGCCAACAGATTGGCAAAGATGATGCACCAAGAGTGTCCCTGCCCTCTTTTGTTAAACAGCAACTCACCCTCCATCCTTTCAATATTTTTTTTTTTTGTCACAAAAGTACAAGGAATAATGTGGCAAGGTTAAACACGGGAAACGTTATGCCATATTGTTTCTCTTGCCTTGAAAACGCCAAAAAAAGATGTTCTTTCTCTGACTCTCATGATAGTTTCGTTGTTTCATGACGGGATGGGAAGTACAAAGAGATGAAGTGTACTCTCCGCAAAAGAGAAGGGAGTTCCGCACATTATTTTATGCACTTGAAGGGTTGTGACTTGTTTCCTGTTTGATTCAGTGATAGCACAGTCATCTCAGTACAGTAACAGTAGTTTTTATTACACAACATTGAGGATGACTCCCAGCAGTGTGCTACAACAGTGATTTCCTTTCACATTTTCCTTTCACTTCCTCATTGTTGTTAACATTCATCACAGTTCGGTTTATCTTTAACCTTCAGTTTTGTTAAGTTGTTGTAGAATGACAAATCCATGTCGTTATTGTGTTAGTACAAAAGTAATATAATAATGTGATAACTAACCATTTTTATGGGCTTTTTTCTCAGTTCATCTCAATGTAGTTGCGCTCAAAATATTTTGTCTCCATGTTACATTGTAACATAAAAATCATGCTTTTTTATAATTATAAATAAACTAAATTCTTGACCTTATGATGATAAGAAATTAGGGTAGTCTGAGGTGAACATTTTAGTTGCATTGCTAAACCTCTGGTTTTGAAAACCTCCTTCAGTTGTTGTCATTGTTTGGCCATTCTTTCTGACTAAATATTTAAATCACATTTTCTGGGCCACAAACATCTCAGAGAATAGAATAATGTAAAATGGATCCAACACTGTTCGTTTTTTTGTCTTTAATTCCCAACTGGTAGTGAACCTACCACAAATGTTTTCCAAACACGATGTCCTGTGCCACTTCCCTTCATCAATGCCAAATGAGGACAAGGACATACAAATGCCATCGTGGTCTAATCTTGGTTAACTTGCTTCTGTGTCAGTATTTAGTTTGATGTTGTGTGACGCGTTCAAGACCCCATCATGAGTTGACCACCCCCCTCTCTCTCCCTCTCTCTCTCCCTGAGTCTGTTTGTTCCATGCCTGTCCTCTTCTTAATGGCTCTTAATGAGAACCAGCTTCAGGGCTCTTTGAACCGACACAATAAGCACAATTTCTGGCATTTTTCAGGCGCTCTGCTGGAGGAATGCAGCACACAGCTGTTATGGAGGGTTAGGGGTGCCGGGACGCTTGCTGAGGTCAGCAATGGGCAGGCACTGGGGCAGGTGGGAGTTTTGAGGGTGTGGGTGTAGAGAGACAACCGCGGGATGTTTTCAGTGGGCTGCTGTGGGCCCCTGCTGATTCATCCATCTGTAGTGTGTTACTGAGGGGAATATGGGCAAAAGTGGCCAGTTTTAAGAGACAATCTGCCTGTCAGTGCAATTCAAGGTCAGGCTGATGGTTTTTATTGTTGTTAATGTTATATGTGTGTGTGAGTGTGAGCAGATGCCAGCATTCATACGTGTGTTGCTTTTGAAGAACTGACATGTAGAACATGCAGAAATATGTCTTGCACACAACACATGATTCATAGTGCTTTTTATTTTGCTGTTTGTCTTTAACAAGTCCCAGGGGTCAAACATTTCATTACATTTGATTGCAAAGTTCTCATTTCCAGCTATTCAAATATTTGACAGTCTGCCAAATTACCAATGTGAGGCCAGAAAAACTAAATTTGTGTGACAGCTAAAGAGAAATCAACAACAGATAATTATAAACTTCTTTCTTCGGTAGATTCTGTGATTGTTTATTAACGTGTGAAACTTGATTTTTTCATTAATCTAACATACAGCTAGAAGCACATGGCATCACAGCACGAAAGAGCACGAGCCACATCCCTTCCCCTCTGCATAACCTTGAACAATAAAACAATGATGTTCTAATATTTTTTGAGGAAGTCAATATTGAGTGCCACTGCCAACACTGGCACTGTCAGCTCATTCTTCAGCACAACAGCTGTTCTGAATAATAGACAAATACTTGTAAAGTGTGTGTGAGTGTGTGTTTTTCTGTGCATGTGTTGGTGCATTTGTAAATGCAGGTGTACTTGTGTATGTGTGTGGGTTTCCATGCATGTTTGCATATATATGTGTATCCATCATCTCCTGGCAACAAGCTGTTGTGTAACTCCATTGTTTTTCTCGATCCTAGGCTACAAATAAAGGTTTCCCTAAAGACTGTCACATGTGGAGGGTCGACTTAATAAACTTGTTCTCTGACCATAATGACAAGCTGTTCGAGGTCCTAGTGAAAAGAAGGAAGTCACATACTGTGACACCTCCTGGACAGCAGGGAGAATCACAGAGTTTCCTATGTTGATTACGGTTGGAGGGACCTCTCAACAGATACAGCTGGCTAACCACCAAGTAGAGGCCCCCTGGATTCAAACATCTCAACCTTGTGTTTAACAATAGCATTTAGAGAGCAAGGTCAATGGTAAATGAAAAAATTACTTGTTACTAAAAGAGCGGAAGGGTGCACCCAAAAAAGTGGTTTGATTTAGAGAAAACACACACAAAAGCACTCATCAGGGTCTCCTGCGGTTCCCCAGTGATTCTGACTGGTTTGACTTTTCTGGCAAAGTGGCACAGCTGCTCCCCATATCGTCCCCTTCCTCCCTCTATTCCACCTTCTCTCATCCCAAACCATTATTCATTCAACAACCTGCCCTTACCGCACCAGAGACACCAAAGTGCTCTTACAGCGGAGAATCACTTGCATTAGAGGCAGAAACATCACAGCCCAAAGTGAACCCACGTGCACAGTGCTGAAGTGATTACAGTGTTTTCCGTTTCTGTTGTTTAGTGTGACGGTAGCTAACAAACAGCAGTAATGAGTTGTTGTAAATGTGTAGGTCTGTTGGCCTTTCTCTCTCAACGCTCTGTGTTTGTGTGTTTGTTCAGCAGGTCATTCGGAGAGAGGACACTCGCCTAAGATTCAGCCATCTGCTCATCACCTCATACTTCAAAAGAATGATCAGTTAAATCTTGTATGCAGGTATGTTACACACCTATTTGTTTCGATGGCAAGTGAACTAAAACAATATTTAAAATTTCAGTACACCCAGTGTTAACATGTAGCCAGTAGATGAGTATAACCTTGTACATTTACTCAAGTACTGTACTTTGGTGTACTTGTACTTGAGTATTTCCATTTCATGCAATACTGCAATATTACATGTAAGAGGAACATATAGTTTTTGCTTACTTTTTTGACATCATCTATAAGATATTAAAGGTCCAGTGTGTAGGATTTAGTGGCATCTAGCAGTGAGGCTACAGATTGCATCTACCTGAATACCTCTCCTTTACCCCTTACAAATGTTTAGGAGAAACTATATTGCCTGCAAAACAACACAAACGGCCATCTCTAAAGGTAGTGTTTGGTTTGTCCGTTCTGGGTTACTGTAGAAACATGGTGGTGCAACATGGCGGACTTTGTAGAAGAAGACCTGCTCCCTCAGTAGATAAAGAGAGTTCATTCTAACCCCTAAGATAACGAAAACACTTATTTTATTATCTCAAATCTTATATTCTGCCAATAGATCCCCCTAAATCTTACACACTGGGTCTTTAAGTAAACCATAGAAATACTTAATAATTCCACCACTGCATGTTGTCATACAAGAATCCCTAAACATTATTTTTTGTGATAAATAAACAAGTTTATGGCCCCAATTTTTCTTTCCCTTAATTGGTCAGTTATCAGAGGTCAGTTTCTGAACTGTCACTGCAGCCATAAAGTTTAAACTCTGCTCTCACTACATGACAGAAAGGCCAAGGGTAAAATAAACGGGACATTCCTGAGCCTCAGGACACTTGCTGGCTACAAAGAAGCTGGGACAATCCTAAACAGGAACCATTGGTGGTGGTCTACATTTATCAGTCCGCTGCAATTTCCTTTAGGGGTGATGGGACCCAAATGTGCTGCATTCACATTTGTTAAGAATTTAGAGAGTCTTGCATCATTGTGTAGGCTCGCAAGGAATGTTCAGAAACTCACGTATATCTAATGTAATGCTTCCCTACAAGGCGATTTGCTGGCCCTTACTGTCTTGTTTTCTGTCACTGGATGAGAGCTGGAGGTCGCCTGACCCAAAATTCTGCAGGCAAAGGCAGTGGTATGCAAGACATGTTTGATTTTCCTCTGGGATCTCTTTAATGAGAGTTTTAAAATGGATGCTGTGTGGAAAGAATGTGTTAGCTGAGCACACCATTCAAGAGAAACATGTTCCCATGTGAAAGTTCAAGTTATTGGATGACTCAAGATTAACTCAAAATAAACTTAAAATGAACATCTAGTCGAAATGCCCCAAGGGGAGAGGCAGGCCACTGCCATCCCAAACTAAAGAGACTGGGAGTTAATTGCCAGCTGTGACACTTTTCTCAAAATAGATCAACATTTTGGATCCAGAGCTTTATTTCAGATCAACACTAATGTGATTAAGCAATATTGTCTTTGGGTACAACAAATATTGTCTCTCTCTGTCCTCTGTCAGAGCTCACGGCCCGGTGCACTGGACACTTGGTGATCACCGTCGATCGAACTCGTCAGAGGGGGTTAAGGTGGAGCAGTGTGACTCCAGACATCCCTTTCACCCACACTGCAGCAGACTGACGGTCGCATATTTAACTGTCAATGACACAGGAAAGTACAGCTGCATATACTCCAAAGATGGCTCAGACCACATCACCTCAACCTACGTCTATGTCAAAGGTGAGACCTCCAAAAGTGCTCTGACCAGTTAAGATTACAGGTCCTTTTTCTTATAAAAATACAGACAATAAACCAGTGAGCAGAGAGCAGAACCCAGTGCAGTCTCTTAGATTTATGCCACTGACAGTCCAGAAAGTCAGGATTTTCCAGCATGAGAAAAACTGAATATAATGATGTTTAGAAATACAAAGAGCTGGTCTGTAAACTTAAAAACTGATAAGAATTCTTTCCCTTTGAATTGAGTTGTTTTTCTTCCTTGAGGTTCTAACTGTTTGTTTTCACGAAAGACTCCTGATAAAAGGAAGGTTTTCACAGGGTGATTTTTCCTGCTGACACCAGTGGAGTCCACTCGTGTTTAAACTGAACCCACAAACAGTGGCACTTGACAGACAGAATGAAATTGTTAATGAGCAATCTGATATTTCCCCTCAAGAAGAAAAGCTGAAAAATATCCTGTTTAGCAAGCAAAAAGTACTGAATTAGTCAGTGAGAATGTAAGAAATGTCAAAAGAAACAACAATGCTGAAAAGAGGGAACAAAGTCTCAGACCAAAAGAAAGAAAAAAGACTGAATTTTGCAATTGTGTGCACTATGCATGATTACAATTATTCCTTACATGCGGGAAGCTGACTTTAATCTGCATGCATTCAGACACAAGTGCCGCAGGTCTCCTTCTCAGAGAGAGTGACAGAAAGAGGAAGTGGTTTCTTTGGTACTATGATTTCTTATGGAGGTGGAAGGGTGACTGTGATTGCACGGGAAGCTCTGGTCATTGACTGATTTCCTCCTCCAGCTACTGTTTTCCTAAGTCTCCCCTAAAGCATCACATGGCACCAGTTACGTTATAGTGTCAGGCAGTGGAGATTGTTTCAGCTCATTTCACCTAGATGTGTATGTTTTATTAGGCTTTAAAGCAGCTGGGCTAAAGAATTGAATAAAGATAGAATCATCTAGGCCTTGTGAAATAGTTTAAGACTATGCAGACTAAACCAAATTCTGGATGCGCTTTATTCCTTCTCCTGTTGCTCCTGTGAATGTGATTCCCAAATCGCCTGTCTATCAGGGAGCCTGCTGTGTTGAGTTCCTTTATCAGAGCACTACGTCACACAAATCGCAAACTATTTGTGTAGCCGTGAAGTTCCCATAGCAGTTGTGTGATTCTTGGTTCCTCAGTAGGAACGCACCACTAGCCCGATTGCTTTGTGATCTGCTGCCTTATCCGATTGGAGATTTGATCTCTGTTTTGGATGCTCTCACACTGCTAAACACAGTTTCAGCACAACAGCTGTAAATCTGATACAAAACACGGTTCCCCCAAAGGACAAAAAGGAGGAACTACATCGGCTTTGAAATATGATTTCTGACTGACCTGTATTTTAGCGCTCACTTATTTTGGAGGGGGTGTTTTTTTGTTCCACAGATCCTCAGCAGCCATTTGTGGAACCCCATTATCATACTCCTTACATTTTGGGCATCTACATGCATGAGACCAGCCTCGTGATCCCTTGCCGGACGTCCTCTCCTGATGCTGTTGTAAACCTGTCAGGGGTAAGGCCTCACGAAAACAATGTTTTCACACCTGCTTGTGCCTTTAGTTGTTTACTTGTTCTGTATGTAGTAATACACTATATGTGTTCCATAGACCTGGACATGGACTTTGAAGTAGAGCAAGATTGCTATTAATACCACAGTAACAGCTAGGGTATTTATACTTGTATTTATACTTGTGTCTTTGGGAGAAAAAAAATGTTTCCACTCTGTGCTTAAGGCATCTTACTGGTTCTCACACCCTTTGTGTGTTAAATCACTCTTGCACACAGAAACAGACCAGGGACAGTGGCATGTCTTAGGGAAGCTCAGGGGCGGCGAAGGGCGTCATTCTGTCTGCTTCCTGTAAGAGCAGGAAGGTGCTCCAAGAGTGTTTTTCTTAGAATAGCCTCACAGACTAAATTTAGTCCCACCCGTCTTAAAAAAATCAGGAAATGCAGTAGAAAAAAAGTGCACACTGTGTCCAGTCACAGGAAACAACAGGTAACTTATCATGTTGATTATAACATTTGATTCAGTGGAGGAAAGCTCCCTCAGTGATGTTGTTTACAGTGTTTGTGTTGCCGTGCCAACCACAAAGGTGTATGCTTTTTGTCATATCCGTAGCGTTGATATACAACCATGTGCCATAGTGCCTACTGTAGACAAACACACTGAGCTCAGATGGCACAGATAGTGGTTGTGTGACCTTCCTGCTATTGGTAAACCTATGGCACTCCTCCTTCCTGCTCCCTTTCCTTCCTTCCCTTGCCTCCTCTCTGAGCTCAATTTCTGGAATGAGAACAAACATCGGCAGACACGTACATCCTTTTCCGACTCCGCAATGTTTTGTGCTCCATTGCATAAATGTTCACAGAGGTTACACTCCACACAAAAAAAAAAAAGAATTACACTTTCACTCTAACAGATGTCTGTCCCCAGCTGAGCCCAGTAGAGCATGAGATACATGTTAAATGAAGTTGAGTGCAGTACACTTCTGTCTGTTTGGCTCAGTGATCTTTTATGTCAACAGATATCCATGGGCACTGACAAAACATCTCTACTCTCTTGATTGCAGCTCCCAGAATTATCAGCGAAGATTAAGGATAAACTTGTATGGAACCCAGAGGTGGGATTCACGATTCCCTGTGGTCTTTGTACTGCGTATAGTATGTTTATCTGTTCCACAGACGTCAATGGTACAAGGTTCAAGTCTATGTACATCCCACAAGGACAGAGTGAGTCTGTTGTCTTTTTGGCAAAACTTTGTCACTGAAACATAAAGACTTGTGTTGATTTCTTTGTGTATTGAGCATCCCAGTCTCATATATGTTTCCATTTTATAGCTAGGGAACTTAAAAATGTGAAGATCACCCCAAATCGCAGCGTCAGAGTGTTGGTTGGAGATACACTCATTCTCAACTGTACTGGAGAGACCACCTATAATGGAAGAATCAATTTCACCTGGGATTTTCCAAGGAAGAGAGTAAGTTAAGAATTTCGACACTGTACTACTGTATGTAAAAGCCTTACATGTTGTAACAGTGGAGTTCATGGTACTTCCTTTGTCTTCAGGAAAATCTACATCAGATGATCAAGCACAAAGGCAACCCTGCTAATGTTTTGGTGATGAGCAAGGTTTTAGTCTTGCAAAACATTACCAAGGAGGATGAGGGGAAATACCGTTGCAAAGCTGAGATTGAACCAAAGATACACAAGGATGCATCAGTAAGAGTCCATGTCTTTGGTGAGTAGGCTTTGGATGACCTCAGAGGTTTATCACAAATTATAAAAATATTTAATGTTCTCTAATGTCTGTCATTAATCTTTTTTTCCAGAGCATCCATTCATCAATGTCTCCTATAGGAATGAACTCAGTATAGTGACGTTAATAGAAGGTACAAAGTTTGTGTTTGACCCCAAGGTCAATGCTCTGCCAAAACCAGACGTGATAGCATGGTGAGTAATAATTTAGATTATGTATTGAGTGCTGGAGCATAATATATACATAATTTGCTGCAGCAAACACTGAATTATAACTTTGTTGTTATGTTTCCATTCAGTTCTTTTCATAGATAATTATCGTTTATCCATGGTTAAAAAAATCTTTCCATGCCTCTAATTTTTAGGTATAAGGATGGGATCCCAATCAACAAGAATTCCACCTGTTACAAGATGTCTTCATACAGCTTGACCATCACTGATGTGCGTGAGAAGCATGCTGGGGTCTTCACCATAAGCCTGGGCAGCAAAGCGAATGGCTTGTACAAGAATCTGAGCTACACTCTGGTAGTCCAGGGTAAGCTGTCACCATAAACCTGATAATGACTTCTGATCCTAAGGAAATGAAGCATTGCCTTTGCTTTCGATTGAGGCTGCCTCAGCACCGTGACTTTCTTTCAGTACAGTTCACTGGACGGCAGGTAGCAGCTCTAGTATGAGAGGAATTTGGGGGCTTGTTGATTCCAGGGCTGGATTGACGTAGCAGGGGCAGCTGTTGTTGATTATTGGGGCTCTTTTGAAGGGGCTTGGCGCAGTGTGTAAATGGCCTGGGCTCTATTCTGCACGCAGATTCCAGCCGCTCCAGTACCCCCCCACCATTTATTTGCATCCTCACCATGTGTATACACAGTGCAGCTCATATAAACAACATGTTCTTCACAATATATATATATATATACAGCTTAAGGAAAACAAGGACTGAGCATGTAATTTACTGTTGCGGTGACTTTCGGAAAGAATACTGATCACAGTTAACACCAGAGGTTATAAATGTTTTAATGTTCAGGTGTAAACTTGAATGAAGTCTGCTTTCTATAGAGAACAGAGAAATGCATGTCATTTACTTACCATGGGGGGCAGAGCTATTTTCATTGCATTCTTTAAACATTATCTAGGAATCCTTGTAGCGTGCCAAAAAGTGGAAAAATCAACCCCTTTCTGACTTTATTTATGGTGCTTCTCTGTCCTACTTCAGAAAACGTTTTTGTCATGACAGCAAATAAAACACACACGCAAACAAGCAAAGTGAATTCTGGTATCAATTAGGGAACTATTTTAAACTTTGTTCATAAGTTGTTTAGCGCTGTCACAGTGCTCCAGATTATGAATGTGTTCTATGTGATGGTGTGTGTGTGTGTGTGTGTGTTAGTGGTGGGTGCAGGTTTTGTGGTTTGCCAAGTAATGTGACTGTATGCAGCTTGTCTAGTTCAGCTGTTTAAAATAGAGAGAAGGGTTAAGTGATGTGGACTGACTCATGAGGTGGCACAAGGATCTTTGTGTGTTGACATGGTTGATTCGCTGACCTGGGCATGGACCACACTGAGGTCATACTTTGACCTGCAGCCCTGAGCTAGCCAATCATCCTGCCATTCTTCTCGTACACAATGTCTAAAGGACAACTGGTGTCAGTAGCACCCTTTTCATGGCTATCCATCATGACTGTCTCCCCTCATTATAAAGACATTATAAGATTCCACAGTGATCTAACCTGTTGTCTCTCTCTCTCTCTCTCTCTCTCTCTCTCTCTCTCTCTCTCTCTCTCTCTCCCTCTTTTTTTATCTTTCTCTCCCTGTATTTGTGTGTGTGTGTGTCTGTGTGTTTGTGTGCACTTCCCTCTCACAGTGAAGCCAACTATTTCAGATGCGGAGCTCTACTCTGTGGACGTGCAGCCTTACATGTTTGGCATGCAGCATCAGCTAACCTGCACTGCTTATGGACTGCCCTTGCCAACTATCACTTGGCTCTGGGAACCATGTCAACCAGACCCAACGCTTACAGAGTGAGTTACTATCTCGCTATGTTGCGAGCATCGAAATTTTTAAACTGGATTTTCATGCTCTTTTAACTTCCTGTAATCCTGAAGAATTCAAACCATATCAAAGTTTCTCTGATTTTAAGCACAAATTCTGTTGGTCATGAATACCCAACATAACTTGATTCAAAATCAAATACATGCCACAAGCTACCATTTAGTGATCCTGCACTAATTGTGGCAGTTCACTCAACTAAATGACATTTAAAAAATCAGGTTACTCTTAAATTTAAGTTCTTAAGCTTAAGTTTGTGTGTTTGACACAAAAATTGTCAATCATGAAAAATTAGATTTTTTTTTTTTTATTATTTTAATTGCACAGCAGTGTTGAAAGACTAAAACTTAAGTCCTACCACAATTGCATTCATTGTAAGGTCCAGAGCCACCAGTCCATCCCGGGGAACCCACCATAAAACTGTATGAATTCTGGTCCAAAATATGACACATTAATCAAAGCAATGCAGCCCTTGAGAACTGCCCTCTCATTTGTGGCCAGTGGTTGTATATACTGAAGAGGAAACACAGGGGAAATATATTAATCTCAGAGTCCCCAAGCTGTTACAGAGACGAACAAAACTGAATGTATAAATGATTGTGCAGGAATAACGGCCTGCTAGTGAACCCACAAACAAGATGAACATTCCCTGAGATCCTGGCTTGTCAATGACAGCAGGAGACCTGTGAGTCGTAAGATCAGGAAAACAATGGGCCATTATCCCTTGGTTATAAGGCCCCAACACCATTAACAAAAACAACACTGCTGCACATGAAAGACATTATATTGGGTTACATGCTCAATGGTGTTAACCACTAGTGCCTCCATTATTTGATTCATTGAATTATCTCAAACACCCACTCATACTTCCCAGATTTATGGTAAATAATAGCGGAGCATTAGATGGGTCGGAAAACTCTTTCTGAAGGCCTAAAGATAATTACAGCTGGCACTAAGAACAGTGACTAGGCTGTGGCAGGCAGCTAATGAGACAGAGGAACAGCTATAGCCTGGTGGGAGGCCAATTGTGCAAAATGTTTGTTTTATACAGCCCTGACCCTGTTAAGTACCTGTCACTGTAAATCCCACATGTAGCCCTTCAAGATCGTATCTCATCTAAATCTTTGGGAGTTTAGAGAGGAGGGGAAACTCGGAGTGTGGGGAAGGTTTCGAGGTGAGGGAGGCTTGCTATGCTGGATGTGCAATGTGGCTGATAGTGTAGGGAGTAGAAATATGGGGGTGTCTTTATCACCAGGTTGAGAAGTTATCAGCTGTCCCTTGTTGACCAGCGAGGTCTTAGGATCAACCTTATCTCCTCTGGCCAGAACGTAGGGGAGGGGAGGGGGGGTTTCCTGTACAAGGTGACGCACAGCACAGCCCTTCCTGTCGCTGTTGCTGTTTCCTCCTCTGCCTCTCCTCTCATCAAGCTGATTGTTCACCACCACAGGCAGTGAAGGGTTTGGGGTGGGGGTCAAATCAAGGCTTTCTCTAGGTTTTATAGCCCAGACAGGCTGGTGTAGACCTGGACTCTACCCAAATCAGCCTCAGTGGTCATTTAAAATACTTATAGCCTCACAATTAGGACTTTTATGTTTAAGGTCCAACACATGCCTATCTGTCTCTACCCATATTGATAACATGACTTGATGTCAGCTTCATTGTAATTTCTCTGTCCTGCAGTTGTGTTCCTTCCACTGAGAAAATCCTGGTCAGTGTTGACAACGGGGGAAATTACTCCCACAACTGGATTAAGAGCATAAATGTCAACCTTGAACTGGTTCAAGAAAAAAACAAGGTATGTGGTTTAACTTTGTGTGTAATGTTTCCATGTATTTTCTAAACAACAGATATACTTGTAGCATACTTTGTTCAACATGAAATGTGGTTGACAAATAGCAACTCAGCAGGATTTATATGACAGAACAGCCAATAGCTCGGTCAGATTCAAGTAGAAATCTCCCGTGACTGGGCCTCGAAAGTCTTATTCAACATCTGAAATCCATAAATCCATATGCTAATTATACTCATATTGGCAGTGATGCAGCCCTCCATTTCACTGAAGATTAATGTTTTTTTCTGCATTAGATTTGACTGGTGTAATTATGACCAAAACCAATGAAAAGGCCCTTAGCAGCCCTGTTTTAAGCTATTTGTTTTTTTTCAATGCTGCACTTAAAAGTTGATTTATTCTTGGAATAAGCAACCAGAAAAATCTGGAAAAATCACATGGTTTCATGCATATAATGTGCAACATCTGAAAAGGAAGATGCTATATTGATACATATTGCACATTTGAAACATAGATTAAAAATCATTCTACCATGACTGCGTTAGTTTTCCTTTGGGTACTATGAGAAGTGAAGGTCATTTGAGGCCCACATTTATAAAATGGCACATCCATAACTGACAGACACAATCTAGTGAAATACCCCCTCTGATTTCACAGTTTTTAAATAAGAAAAAGATATGTAAATAAAGCAGCTGCAGACACACCTTTTATTCTGACATTTTTTTTCTTGAAACTCTGAGAGCTAAATCTTATAAAGACCCAGGCCATGCATGTGCCAAGAGCTGAAAACAGATTTTTATATTTCTTACCGACCATTACCTCAAGATGAGCCACTATAAACACTGAAAGGCTGCTGGAATTTTATATTTAATATTCAATAAAATATTAAATAATTAAATACCCTAATTTGAGAAACAAGATTTGATCATGAAAGCGGTGCATTTAAGGCTCTAGATATGCATTGTCACATTGTCACATTGTCACAGCTACGAATATAAGCAGATTCTTTTATTGCCACACAGCACAATGAGGAAACTGCAGATATTTTTGTAAATGCTCTGTGGGAGCCCGTTACTAAAACTGTTCACCCCAAACATAATTAAGAGCAGACCTCCACTGCCTTACAAGTGTCTTTCCATAGGACTAGGTTAAAGAAAACTATTACAGCAGCCTGGGTCAAATTAGGGCACAAATGTATTAGCATACACATTTTCAGCAGGAGAAAGAATCAGCGATCATTCTCAATCCAAACTTTTGTTTTTGTTCACTGTTCTCACCTGTGTTTCTGCTGCATAAATCGGTGATTTGTTGACCTCTGGTCTGTGATTAAGCACAAACAGAAAGTCAGGATTGTATCTATTCCTTGCGCACAAAGTAATTGTAAATTTGGCTGTTTTCACAGGGCATCAGTTCTAATATGTCTCAGACATAAATAGGGAGGCACCACTTATTTACAAGTACTTATGGCCAAACGCTGGTGCTTTATGAGGGTTAGGACTAAGGGTCAATGATAACAAGCAGCAGTTTAAAAGAAGAGGGATTTGTTGGAAGTGAATTCCTCTCTGTCACCTCACATAAATCGTGTTGGCCCGTGAATAAGACCGTAGTCAAGGCCGGGCCTCTGAGTAGCTCCTCAGAAGGCCCAGTAGAGAGGGAGATTGGTCATAATATAAGGAAAACACATGGGGAAGAAGTGGGCACAGAGGTCACAGTGCGTCTGGTCAGGTCACCTCTTAGGGACTGTTCGTAATCGTTTAAATGAATGTTTCTGAGCTCAGGTTACATCATGGTGAGTAATAGCCGTAACATAATACCATAAGGCCAATCCATCAGTGTTTTGACAAATGTCAGAGCAGCATGAATTGGACAATATGATGAACTTTTTAACACTTATTCTCTCACTGCCTGAATGTTTGTGTAAGTACAGGGAGGCTGAAATGGTTTCATGGCTACAGCTGCGTGTCTGAGAGTCAACACAATAGCTCCTACAAGCCCAGGAAGTTTAGTCCAGCATACACCCAGACAATACACCCACATCATTCATTCTCTTTGATGTAGCCGACTGCCCCCCAAAAAACAGATGTCACTATGAACACTAAACAGAACCCCACGCAGTCTGGCACTCACCCAAGTTTCACTTATTATTTTGTCTATTTAAGCCGTTAAAATGTTGTACTTGTGGGGTGACGAAATCGAGTGTGGCATTAGAAGTGCTTTCCAGGAAATGGACATGGAGCCCCAGCACTAGATCTATTGCACTGGTCTGAAGGAGACTCAGTGTGTTTTAAAGTCCAGATGTATCCTTTCATTAACAAACTGAAGAGTATAAAACAGCAAGGCCAGTGAACAGCAACTCATTGATGTAATGGTGATTGAAATCCAAAAGATAAATCACACTGAAAGTCACAGTGGAGTGAGTTGTGATATTAAGCATTTGTTGCTTATCTCAATCTGTTTTATTCTGCTTTTTATAATGAATCATTTTGATCCCAACTAGACTGTGAGTACCCTGGTGATAGGAAATGCTACCATATCAGGAAATTACATCTGCATGGCCAAGAATGAAGTTGGCAATAGCACAATAACGAAGCCTTTCTACATTGATGGTAAGTGGGTCACCAGAATACACCTGAAATATCAACATTTAAATCCTAACTGCTTAAGTGCATGCACAAATGCTCTGCTGAGTTTTCTTGCAATAATTCAAAGCACACTGTACCATGCACTGGTTTCTTTCAAATGATCTATATATATATATATATATACAGTACACACTGTAATGAACTACAAGAACAGCGAAGGAATGTGCAGATTGTATTGTGCAATAAAGAAACCAGAGGGGGGCATTAATTGAAACCATCTTCCACTGTAGCTGAGCGGCTTCAAGGCGGAAGAGAGGCAAACATGTCCTGAGCCATATGGAGTGCTATAATGGCACGCGTTTAAAAACAGCTATGAATAACTACATTCCTGCTCCAGTGCCAGCAGGTCATTCTTCTTTCTCAGTGAGCCTTCTGCTATGAGAGTGTACTTTTTTATGTGCCGCTGAGCATTTCCAAATGTTCCCCAAATGAATATCCACTGAGACAGTTATGTAATATTAAGAGAGGAGATGAGGTGTCACTGCACTAAAGAACTGTGCACCGAGTTCTCTTTGCAACAAAGTGAATCATGTTTACTCAAAAATTAGGTGAATCACATATCCCAAAGGATTTTTCTGGAAAGGGATGGATGTAGGTTAACTCATATCTGAAGGAATGCCAAGTACTAAAATTTTGTCTTTCAAAGAGGGAGGATTCCCAAGAGGACTCGTGCCCTCTTCCAGAGGTAAGGAAGATGGAGAATGAAGGAATGCTGCTAGAAAAGAGGACACAATTGTAATAACAGCTGTCCTCTCTTACGGAACACAGAATGCTTTCCAGCAATCTGAATAAACAAGCACAGTCTGGTTCCCCTGGGGCCCAGACTCAGTTTCTCTCCAATTGAATGAGTGCAGGAGCGCCATCAGCAATGCTGTTCACCAGCAACGTGCTTCCAATTAACAGTGATGAAACAGGAAATAACTGCAAATTTGACATTCCTGGCCTTGCGATGAGCTTTGTGCACAAAAGTATCGTCCAAAGTAGTATCTCAGGCCAGCAGGATACGTGTCTCCGTTTATGCATCTAAAACAGATGACACAGTCTCTTCTTTGGCGTTCTAGATCAACGTGAGGAAATTACCATCGAACCTCGGGCAGCCATCGAGGGTGATGATGTCAATCTGACCTGCCGGGCTGCTCGCTACCTCTACACAGACCTGCAGTGGTTGGATTCGATGAATCAAACGATCACTTCCAATGTTTCCAGTCTCAAGCTCAGCAACCACTCCATTGCTCTTTCTCTACATCTGCATAATGTGTCCCGAAACAGCATCGCAAGTTACAGGTGCCAAGCAAACAAGCTCAACAAGAGGGTTGAATTCAAGGCTGTTGCACTTACTGTGGATGGTGAGTTGGAGCAGGATATGACCAACCGATGGCATTTCATTTCTTGTTATTTATATTATTCTATTCTATTGAAATGTGTCATTCTGTACAAGTGAATTCATGTGATAGCAGGGCATATTACTGTCGATTAGCACATACAGGAACAGAGAAAGTTGTCTTGCAACACAAGACGATTCACTGTCGAAAAAGGAGACTAATAGACAAACAGCACATCGAATTCAAACTTTTTCATGTTTCATTTTCTGCAGCAAGGAAACGCCCCTGGCTGAGTCAAAATCTGACAAATCAGATTGTGAACAGCAGCAGCACCCTGATGCTGGAATGCTTTGCTCTCGGAGTTCCTCGTCCCAAAATTGTATGGTACAAAAATGGCATAGCAGTGGAAGGAGGCCAAGGTAATGTGACAATAGTATCCTGTCCTATCCTATATTTGCATTTCAACGCACACAATAATCCTGCTATTTAAAATACTATAAGAATTAAATGTGCTATATCCTCCCATTAAAAAAACAGAACATTTTAGGTTAGTGGTGTATGAAGTGCACTACTGCCAGTCCCAAGTGTTAAATACCACACCAGTTTGACTGAGAGGTTATGTGTTGCAGGTATCACATTGGGAGAGGACGGGGCTCTGATCATCGAGAGGGTGAAGAAAGACGATGAGGGTCTGTACGAGTGTATAGCCAAGAACGTTGAGGGTATCGTCAAAACGAATGCGGTTGTTACTGTGGTCGGTAAGTCATTCCGACACTTTGAAAGAGATCAACACTCCAATTTGCTTCATTTACCAAACTAGTTTCTCAGTGCAGAGTAATGTTTGTGTGTCTGGCTACAGCTCACATCAAATACACTTATGATCAGTGCACTTTCCGTATGTCCAATCAAAACATCTCAGATGCCCTCTTGGCCTCATGTTTTCTTGTCACCGCTACAAAGAACGCTCTGGTCTGACTTCAGTATGAAAAGTCTCCCCTGACAGAAAATCTGTGGTCGCCAGGAATGCCGTGAATTCCTTCTTGGGTTTTATGATCAAGGCTCTGGCTGAGGGTCCTTACCTTGAGGACATGACCTCTGTGAAGTGTTAAAAGGTCCACTAATAAGTGCAAAGAGATTGACTGCTACAACAGCCACGAGGCTGGAAATACACCGTAGAAAATTGCAGCAGAAAGCTTGTATCTTAACTTGTGTGTGTCTGTGTACTATATATGTAAAATGAATTGTGCATTAACATGATAGTTAGGATGTGAATGAAGGTGAGATACCAGGCAACAAGTTTTGTCCACATCTAGGCAATTAAATAGATTCTTATTAAAGTAATAGTTGAATTTCTCTTGATGTTCTTGTTATTTTTAACGATTTTCACCACAGACAAGCTAGCAGCTGTATACATGTTTCTTTGACTGTTTAGTCAGGGATTGTATGAAATAAGAGCTGGAAAAACCTGACAGACTGTCGACATGGATGGTTACAAAAACAGTGTTTGGATGAAAACACTATAGGAAAAAAGTGTGGTATGCATGTCCCAAACAAACCAGAAATAAACACCCAATGTGTGTTTCCACTTCCTTTCTTGTATACAACACAGTCTCTCAGAGAAATAAAGAAAAGGATAAAAGTCTTAGCATCTCCAGTCAAAAAACAGGCTGTCTATTTGCAAATTTGTAACAGATTGTTTCCTTTTGATCACAGTTTGCCGCAAATCTGAGTCAATAAAACATGACAATGTGATTTTTTTTTTGCTGGTCTGGTCGTTTACAACTGTTCTTCTCTTCTCCAGGCGATGAAGAGAAGCCAAACGTTGAAGTCATCATTTTGGTGTGCACAGGAGCTGCAGCCACGTTCCTCTGGCTCATGCTTATCCTCTTTATCCGCAAGCTAAGGAAGGTAAGGTGTAGCATGACTTTTTCTTCCTTGAAACCACAAGAGTAACATTTGCCAAAATGTGGAAGTTCAAACAGTCAAACAAATGACTTTGCATTTTTGCGGATCCGTTTTCCACAAATCTGGCTGTAATGACTTTATGGAAGCGGCTGACTCATTCTGACACTCTTCTCTTGTGAAATACAGTTTAATGGAAGGGTAAATTTAGCCCGTGTTTATGATTTCCACATTTCCTGACAATTGCTAAGCTCATGTTTGTATGTACGGAATACAGCCCCAAAGGAGAACATAATGTCCTCATGCTGAAAACAAATCAGTGAGAAAAGATTTTATGCTCTTGAGCAAATATGTCATCTTGTGTTCAGCATTTCAGTATTTACTGAAAACTCTGCTTATGATGATCATAAAATTCATTCATTTGTCCTCCAACACCTTCAGCAACCAGCACACTATAAGATGGGTCCATCTATTATCATTGACCCTGATGAGTGTCCACTCGAGGAGCAGAATGATCTTCTTCAGTATGACAGCAGCAAATGGGAGTTTCCCCGTGACCGCCTGCGACTAGGTGAGCGCTGTACAATCCCACCAATGTGAGGGGAAAGAGTTTATTTTAAACATATTTTGTTGCTTGACCTCTTCTAAATCTAAAGTTGATTAACATATTTCAGGAGGTTTTATACATATAGGCTTCTTATAAAGCTGAAATCCATAACTTTGGTTAAAAACAGAGCATCCATCAGTCATACTTGTGATATTATCTCACAATATTAGTGAAATAATATAAATGTCTTAGATGATTTGTTATATCTGGTGATGAATGGGATGGATCCCTTGGTGTAGCGAAGTCTACCAGAAAGTCCAACCACGCGTGACAGTTTGCAGATGACGAGGTTGAAATCTAATTTTGTAAAAGTAATTCGGAGCGCAGATATACACAACCGCATTAAGGTACATTACTTATCAGTCACCAGCTCTGTCATCCAGCCTTAGGTGAACCATATATTTTCTAGAAAAACTGCCTGGTGATCAGAGTTCCACCATGTTGTTTTAATTATAGACTCATTGCCTGACTGACAGGGAATCCAGTCTAATTTTCCGCCCGAGGGACAGGAAGCTCTAATGTCGTCCCAGTTAACAAATACCTTCTTCCTTTGTCAGGCAAAACTCTTGGCCACGGAGCTTTTGGGAAAGTGGTGGAGGCCTCCGCCTTTGGGATTGACAAGCTCTCAACCTGCAAGACTGTTGCTGTCAAAATGCTGAAAGGTAAGAAGTGAAAAATTCATTTTCATACTAGAATTTCTTTATTTTTCACATAACTATAGCTGTTTGTGGTAGACAGGCCAGCATTAACACAGTATCTTCCTTTGTATGGGTGTTAGATGAATCACAGTTATCTGTCATTTCTGCAGAGGATTTATTTCTTGTACACATTACAGACTCATGAGCTACAGCACCACATGTGCCTGCAATTAATGTTTGTATGGTGTATCGGTTCAAAGCAACGCATGCAATGTCTGTTCCTCACAAAGTGCAGTTAGAGGTAAAGGCTAAGACCTCTAACCCTGTCCTTGATGAAGAGACTGAGTATGTGCAGATCTGACAGCTCAGATCAGAGTGTCCAGAATCTGCAGGTGATGAATAGTTCACAAATGTAAGATTCAAGTCCAAAATTTGCAATAACAAACCTGTTTATATTTGACACATTGCACTAACATTTGGAAACTATCTTCTATCTCCGGTCTTGATTTTTAAGAGGTATTATTTACTATCCCATTCCAGCTTCTTTCCAAATATTTTACAATAAACCATAAATGTTGGATCAAAATGAAAACAGGAAAACCAACAAGCTAAAAAGAGTTTTCAATATAGCTTTTTAATTTACTGCAGCTTTGTGGGTGGGTATGAAACTATTTATTTATTTGCATTACTAGAGAAGCAAAGTACAGACTTGCCAGTGATCTGTGATATGAGGATGATGTATCAGTAAGGATGAAACATAAGGCTTTTGGATAAACGTAGTGGTCACTGTCGTACCATTTATCATGTCTCAGCATAAATCACACGCTCTCTGGCTGTTGTTAGTCGTAGGTCAAACTTAATGGAAAGCAGCAGGTCTCCTCAAATTGACCGTGGTTTACCTAGAGACTCCCTGGCTGCTTTAGCTTCTAGCTCATAAATATCTGGTTAGTCAAAGCAACATGAAACAACCTCTAAATCTTGGTTTTCATAATTCAAGGTTAAGATCAGGTATGAAATGTAAGCATCTCCTCTTCCATTTCTTTAATGTTGTCGGCATTTATCTTTGAGGATGTCCTCTATCAAAAGCTCAAAATGAATTCCTCAATAATCCAGCTACCAGAGCTCAGATTTTTTTTCTCTATATACTACTATATAGTATATACTATACTCAACATTATCTCTAGTTGACTTCATGCTCTGTCAAAATGTTCACCACTTCTGAAATATTGGCTCTATGTTGCCTGCATAGGCTTCTTTTTCATATCATTATCTTTGCACATGATCTTAACTTAATCTTCTTGTGAGACGGGTTCATTTTATTTATAAAAGTGAAAATCTGTTTCTTATTACTTTTTCATGGCGTTTGGATTCCAGGCGGCATACATGATTGTAACATCACTGGAGCGATCTTAAAACAAAGTTCAAGGCCTTGAAATGAAAACCTAAGTCTCAAAGGATTTTTAATATATATATATGAACCAACCCTGAACAAGTCCTACATGTGTTTGCATTATTAACAGGAGGTGCTACGTCAAATGAACGGAAAGCTCTGATGTCAGAGTTGAAGATCCTGATCCACATTGGTCATCACTTGAATGTGGTCAACCTGTTGGGAGCCTGCACAAAGCCTGGAGGTGAGCTTTATCACTGAGGGGATTAAATTAGTAATTAGTAGTATGAGTAAGAGGAATAATAAGAAATAAACCATCTTAACAGGCCCCTTGATGATGATTGTGGAGTTCTGCAAATACGGCAACTTGTCCAACTATTTGAGAGGCAAGAGAGAGGATTTTATTGTCTACAAGGTGAGTCACGAGCTGCATGAGTGAAACTTTCCAGTGCTTTCGCTTTCTTATCATTCTGTCCACAAGCTGTCAGCAGTGTGACTGTTTTGACAACCATATAGGAAAGCCCCATGCATTCACCTCATCTCATTTAACATGATATATGTGTTCTGGTCAGAGGCAGGACGGTAAGGTGGTGTCACCCGGATCAGGCTGCGAGCTGAGTGAGCTGATGAAGCGCCGCCTGGAGAGTGTGGCCAGCACCGGAAGCTCAGCCAGCTCTGGCTTCATCGAAGATAAGAGCTACTGCGACTCAGAGGAAGAGGAAGAAGGTAAAGGCCAAGCACATCTTGCTTCTCTTCAACCCCCGCACCACCCTCCCCCCACTGTTTGTCCCTCCTGCCGCCTCTCACCTCTGCTCCACCCCTCCTGCAGAGGAACGAAAGCTCCCCTCAGATTGTTTTCTAGCCAGAGTCTGATGGGACGTTTCCTCCTCCTGTTCAGCAGTACAATCACTGCAGCAGGAGCCACTGTCACCCCACTGAGTCTGGGGAGTCGTCTGTTTATTTCCTGTCCTGACCTGAGTGTCGCTCTGCTCTCATGCTCAAGCTCACACACGGCACGTCAGCCATGTTGTTCCTGACGTGTTATTTCTGGTTTGATTAGATGTTTACTCAGGTGGGTCAGTGGAAGGACTCCTTGTGAGTTCCTCTGTCAGACCTCTTAACAGCGCACTGGGCCCATAACCACACGTTTCACCTGACATCTGAAAAATAGGAGGAATTGTAATATGTTTTTATCTCTCGCCTGTAAAGGATGTTTTAAAGACAGAGTGTGTAGGAGGAAACACACATGTGACAGGATGGATTGTTAAGACGACGTGTTGTAGTCCTGGGATTTATATTTGCAAGTCCTCATGAGATGTGTTACTGTTTCATCTTAACTGATTTATCTGACAGGCGTAGAGACCCGGTCATTACGGTGAATGCATATAAAAACAAGATAAGGAGGATTATTCTCTTGAATTTAAAAGCACCACGCACATCCACTTTGAAAAATCTGTCTCACTGGGAAAGCTTTATGTTCTTTTGTTTCACAGAATCTGAGGATTTATATAAGAGAGTCCTGACACTGGAAGATTTAATTTGCTACAGTTTCCAAGTTGCAAAAGGCATGGAGTTCTTGGCTTCACGCAAGGTACTTTTTTTTAAACCTTTGTTGGAATTTATCTGTTTTTTATTTAAAGTCCATGACCATGTTATTTTGATATAAATTTGGGCCCATTTTAGTCAGTATAGTGAAAGGTCACTGTGTTCACCCTTGTTTAACTGTTGTGTTTAAACCAGAAACATCAACAATGTCCAAGTAGAAGCAAACTGACTCACTCACAAGTGTAATCAAGTCTTTTGGAGTTGTTGCGCATACAGTTCAAACACAGTGCAGAATGTTACTTAAAAATGTCTTCTCTTAAATTTAGGTTAACTATTTTCTACAATTTCAACAAAGTTAACAAAACCATCAATTTGTTTGTTATATAATCTTGACCCTGTTACTCCAGTGTTTTTAAAATCAGTGTACAACTCATTCATTTATCAAGTCATTCATAATTTTGCAGAGGCCGGATGGGACTGATTAGAGAATGAGGCCATTGTTGTAAATAACCCATTACAGACCATTTCTTAGCCTGGATATGGAACACATCATCTCCTATTGTAATATCACTGATGACTTGACCATGTGTTGCTCTGCCAGCAGCCGTTCTTTAAAGCACATAGAGTACCATTGTGAACTCAATTACATGCAGAAGATTCGAACTTTAATATGCAAATGTTGCATTGAATAAGATTTTGTTTCTTCCCTTTTTTCATTAGTGTATCCATCGTGATTTGGCTGCACGAAACATCCTGCTTTCTGAGAATAATGTTGTGAAGATTTGTGATTTCGGACTTGCCAGAGACATCTACAAAGACCCAGATTATGTGCGCAAAGGAGATGTAAGTTAACTCTTGTATTGTTTTCCAGCAGATATTAAATGTCAATTATGTTCAGTAATATAAAACATGCAAAACAGTAAGCTATCGCTGACTTGGCAGAGAAATTCACCAGTTCTTGGGAATGTCACAAAAAATAATTGAGATCAGTGTGTTTGTGAGATACGAGATAAAGAGAACTTGCTCATGAGACTAAATTAGGCTTAGCTAGATCAAAAGCAGCATCTGCTCTCATAGTTTAAACCGCCTGGCTCTCTGTAGATGTAACAATGTAATAAGAGAGATTTAAATACGGGTGAGATCATATTTTTTATCTTAATATCTGTACAGGCCAGACTGCCGCTGAAGTGGATGGCACCCGAGGCCATTTTTGACAAAATCTACACGACTCAGAGTGACGTTTGGTCCTTTGGTGTTCTCATGTGGGAGATCTTCTCTCTGGGTAAGTGTCATGGCTCAGCATCAACCAGTTCTAGCTTCATAGTTCATACTGCTTGACATGCGAAAGTAACACATTCAAACTTAATACAAGTTAGGACTTAAATGTTGACGTATCAGTTGCCAACCACAATGACGAAGTATCATATTTGGTGGAATGGCAAGCAGCTATTAAACAGGCGTGGCAATCTGTGGTTTGATAGGTCAGTTTCAAAGCAACAGGTGTCAACTAACAAAGCTGCAAAAGACCCAAATCATCTGCATCTAAAAAAGGAGGAGCAGAATTCATTGGCAAACAGCAGCAACAATTCAAAAACAACCTGCACTGCAAAGACAGACTTCCCAGGCTGAAATTAGCATGTAGACATTATGCAGTATACTGTTTAAGGCTGGGACAAATAAAAATTACAGTGGTGGTTTATTACATTTATTAATACCAGTGAAACCATGAAATGTTTACAGTGTTATTCATTTAAGGTGCCCTTGTCTGTGAATACAGTGAAATTGAAACATTGAAATTCAATTCACATTTAATGTTAGTTTGTGTTTCTCGTAACATCCCCGCATACACAAAAAGCCTGGTATCTCACACACGAGGTTCTCTTATCAGAGATGTTCAGTGAGCGCTTCGTAGACCCACTCGGTGCCCCTCAGCTATATAGCCTCACCAGATGCACTGGGTAATAACTGTCTTCTTCCACTGTGTAATTGTGCCTTTGGGACAAAGGGTCTAGGCTTGCATTGTCAGCCTGAGAGAACTATTTTTATGCCACTCATGCAAAAAACATTAGTGAAGTTAGACTGTGATTTTTAGTACAGACATGGGACATTGAAACGAGAGAACGCCTCCTATTTAAGTTATCCGTTTGTCCCAGCTGGCAACACAAACTCACTGTAACCAAGCAGTGTAAAAGTGTGCCCCTGCTGTGAAACCACTGTAGCCTTTAAGACAGCATTGTGTGTCGGTCCATGATTGCCTGCGCACCATGGCACAGAGCTCACCACACATTTCTATAGCGGGACTCAACGTGAAATATTGTATGTTTAAATGTCACCATGGGAAGCAGGGGAAACATAAGAGTAAGTGTAAAAAAGCAAAGTTGAATGTATCGCTAGTTTGTACGTTTTAACTGTGCTGCTGTTGAATCGCTGCCACACCGTGTCATCACCCTCCGCCGTTAAACGAAAAGTGTGTCAAATTGCATATTCTTTTAAATGTAAAGCACACTGACGTCATTATGACACCTTTCTTCTTTTCCTTGTTCTCCCTCTCCCTATTCTTCACTCCTGACACATTCTCAGCACATTTTCCGTTAAAGAAACACTGACACATCTGGGTACTGTTAGCGGAGCCTCAGAAAAATAAATCAGGAAACAAGGATACAGAAAAATGGCAAAGAAGTGAGCTTTGCAATCTGATCACGTCTGGAATCAAAAGTTTTCAGGGTAACCCAAGCGTGTTTTTCAGATCACTCTGTGAACAATATCAGTATCAGTTTCGTTTTGTGAGTTTAAATATCCAAATCTTGTTAGTAAAGTGCTGAGGCATCATACTAGATGAATATCAGTGTCAGAACTGATGTTCAAAAAGATGACAGAACTACCATTGTACTGTGTATGTATTTTACAACATTAAAGATATAAATATGAAACATTAAGATCATTTTATTGAACACAGTTTAGATTTTTTTTCCTCAGTCTGCACCATAAAATGCCCAAAATACATAAATCAAAAGATTATTATGAAATATTAAATATACTTATACTCTAAAAACTAGTATGTAGTTATCAAGTCAACCGTCAGTACTTTGATTAATGCCATTTAATGTACGGTTAGGAACAAACGTTTATGGCCCGGGTCACATTTATTTATTGCACATTACATTTATTTATTATTTACATTAACTGCTGCTAGAAATATGAAGCATGTGAACAGTGACAGATGGGATTTTAAATGTTTTTATGAGTCAAATTACAGATTGTGTACACAGTAAGTTTTATTTTTTATAGGTGTTCAAACACTTTGCCAAGCTGAATCTGTGGTTTCCCTATAAATGTGGGTAGCCACAAATATGGTTTTTAATTTTGCATGTGGGGTTTTAAGCAAACAGAAGTATTATTTAATGACCCAGGAAATATTGATAACATGGAATTGGCTTTATTCTCCGAAAACAACAAAACTGGAAATTGGATACAAGTTGGTTCACTGTATGAAGTCTTTGGCTCTAAATTAATATTTTATTACCCACATTGCATTTCAAAAGCAGTGTTTGGTTCTGGTTGGTGAGTGAAACATTTGACAGATTAATTCATTCAGTCCAAATATAACAAGATTACACATTTACTGTATGCCATGAGTGGACCATAGTCCCATCATCAAATCAAATTTAATCTAACCCTCAATATTTAATTAGATTGTTGAAGTTTGGAGTTGAAGAATGTAGGAGGGATAGACAGTGTATGGCCTTTTTTGTGTACAACAAATAACTCTGTAATAAACCTCTCCCCCAGGTGCCTCCCCGTACCCTGGTGTCCAAATTGATGAAGAGTTTTGCTGCAGGCTGAAAGAAGGGACGAGGATGAGGGCGCCAGAATACTCTTCATCTGAAATGTGAGGATTCCTCTTTTACTATTCTTAACCTCAGTAAACAACAAATTAAACTAAATGCTAGCTAAAACTAAACCTAAAACTAAATCCAGCTCAAGAGAACAGTGAAGCGGGCTGTTTTGGGGAACATTAACTTGATTTTATTTGCTAATTTTCTGTCCTATCCTGTAAAGCTGTGTAGTAATGTCGCTAAATCCAGGAAAACAAAATTGATATGCCACTAAACTTTTTGTGACCCACTGGCTCCACATCCCCAGCTACATACCACAGCAAATAAAAAGCTACAAATAAGAGAAGACAATGTGTCTTTCTCCCTCTTTGTGATTACACCAGCAGGTCAGAGGTGCCTGATAAGAATCATGGGTAATCCTGCTCTCAGTGTTGCAGGAGGAAACATTAGCTACTGATTAGCTCTGCAAGCTTGAAGCTCTGAAGCATTTTGTGACTGGCAGTGGCACAGATGTAACTGAGCACCACGACTAAATGCAATGTCTGTAGTCCAAGTTCCCTCAGTGAGGAGTGCCAGAGACTGAAGATTTTTTGAGTAGGAGCTGGTGGATGGCGTTCTCTGAGAGAACAAAGAGACCTCTTCTTTGGTATCAATACTCAGTGTCAGTCACTGATGCAGCTAGACAAACATTTTTTTATTTATTTATTTTTTTGTAATAAGAATACTTTGACTGTCTGCTTTGTCCAATGTGCAGACGATCATACACAGAGCTCTGCGGCTGAGTCTCACTCCGGCATGTGTGCATATGTTGTGTCTGGTTTTGATTTAAAACTCAACTGACTCATATAGGCCACAAATCTTATTTGTTTTGAAAGCATAATGTTGCACTTCTGCTTAATAATGATGTGATATCAAAAGGTCCAACAACTTGTGCCAAGTAAAGCTGACTGAATGAATTCATCAGCTTTGCAAAGGAGACAGTGATTGGAAATGATACATAAAATCTAATCCAGACTGTAGTTTTTGGTCAGAAGAGAGGATCTGTAGATGCAGACCTACTGGTGCCAAGAATCTCCCGTACTTTCCATCTCAGTTCAGGCAAAAATAGACCTGCCACATTATATATTTTGCATGCTTATGGCTGTGAGGTCTGCTGCTGATTTAAAGCTAAGATAAAACCTGCTGATATCAGTTTGAATGGGATGCACTCAGAGTCAGCGGAGTGAACTCTCTTGATCCACTGGAGGCCTGCAGTCGATCACATCTGTCTGTAAGACAAGGTTTTGACACCTTCACCCTCGCCCCCAAACTCACAATACAGGAATAATGAAAAGCACATGAGGCAGGACAGTGTTGAGCAATTAATTTGCACAACCACAGCACTGATTCATCAGGAATGTTGTCTGTTAATAAGTTCCCCCGTCCTGATGCATTGCACAGGAATTTAGCGGATGCTGCTCAAACAGTGGGAGGACAATAAATAGGATGCTCACTTCCCACCACACTTGCCCATCCGGACAAAGGAGGAGATTTCTTTAGTACCTTCCCCCCTTCCAAAATGCCACATTACGCTCCCTCTAGACCCAAAATATGTGGGGGGAAGGCTATTTATTCTCATTGCGAATCAGGCAGGAAATGTGGTTTAAATTGTGAAGTCAATACAATGTGTCTACTTCCCCCCTCCTCACTGATATGCATAAAGGCTGTGATCATGCTCTCCACATCCTGTCACCATTAGGAGGGCCACCACCTGGACGAGTATACTCCACGTTCATTAATGTGGGAATCACAGCCGCTCGACCTCTTTCAGCACCAACACTGAACCATCTGCTTTTCCAAGTCCTCAAACTTGAGATTGACTAAATGCGATGCCGAAGGGGAATAATAAATAAAATGTAGGATATCTATGGGGAGAATGATGGTTGCTGCAACAAAAACTGGACGGGGATCCATCACCGACCAATCCCAATCAGTAACATGCTGTGAGTGTAATTTAAAGAGCAGCCGTGGTGCACGGTTTCTAAATTTCTTTACAAAAACAGAACAGGCCACTGCGATGGAAACTCACACAAAGGCTCTGAGTCTTCCCACATGGGCAGAGATGCTGACAGCTTGTCAGAGACCTGAGCGAGGCTGTGTGCTTTCACTGGTCTTCACACCCAAGACCGAGAAAGAATCAGATTCAGCCACAGAGACTCACCCGAAAATAAAATAAAAAAAAAAAAACGGGCATGTACAAATATTCCCGATGACAGTTGATTTACAGGCAGACCAGATGTGGTCTCTCAATGCAAAGACGTTTGTGTGTTTTCTTCTTAAAGGTGCTTACTCACAGCTTACACTACTTCAACCATAGCTGTACAAACTATCGGAAAAAAAAAACAGCGAAGAAGCTAAATCAGCTCTTTACTGTGATGCGTTCAAAAACCACATTCAAGTCAGCTGTATTTTATATTGTTTATTAGACAAAAGTATAACAAACAAACTGACAGAAAACATCAGAGCCCTACACACTCTTTGTCTGAATCCCACCACTCAAGCCAAAGTCAAATACACGTTTTGGCTCCTACAATAGCATGAAGCATTTCCATGCCGAAGGTTTGCCTGTGTCAGTCTTACAGTTTGTGTTCATTGGTGAATTCTTTGCTCCTAGATATCAGACCATGTTGGACTGCTGGCAGGGAGAGCCACTGGAGCGACCAACCTTCACTGAGCTGGTGGAAAGGCTGGGAGACCTGCTTCAGGCCAGTGTGCAACAGGTACGATAGACATGACTGTTTGAGCTGTACGCATCATTGTATGAAAAAGTCCAGTCAGTGTCATAGGTCTGTTTCAACAGTAGCAGGAACTGACAGTTATGATCAGCAGCTGTTGAGCTCTGGAATGAACTCAAACTCAAAGTGAGATTTATGGAAATATTTTCTCAGTATGCTGGAACTAAACTTATATTTCAAGTTTTAGTTCCTACATACTTTGTGAATTATGACTTCTTATGTGTCAATATTAGTCAGTAGTTCTGCAAAATGCAAAACACACTACAGATTATTCAGGAAGCAACTTTGCGGGTCAGAATCCTGTGGTCTAAAAATTATATTCAAAGAAGAGTTTCTCAAACACTTTCTTTGAAATGGCACCATCAGTCTCGTAAGAGGAACTACACTTTAACTCATGGAAAAGTGGTGTAATTGTTAATTGTGGTGCAACATAGGTCAGTTGTGGCAACATAGTTTTCATTTTGATGTGTTGATGTGACCCATGACCTTTCAGGCTGTGTCCAGTCTAATCAGGTCTCCTCCTGTTGTCACATAGTTCAGGTCTAAATGTGAATATGTCTAAAACAACAGTGGACCTCTAGTCCTTCATTCAAATTAATATGAACAGTGTGTTTGACACCATCACCTCCCGAAAGCACAAAATAAGTTATGGTACACAGTGTAGTTTAACGAGCCACTGACATTTACAACTCAAGAATTCATTTTATGGTGAAAGAATAACAAAATGTTTCTGGAGAAGATGGATGGAAACTTAAGAAAGTGGGACACTTGGCAGTAACAAGCAGTGATGACAGGAAACTGGCCAGAGCCCTAACAAGAAGAGATCATTTTCAGTCATCAGGATCTACAAGATGCTGATAATTATGTTTCCACTTCCAGCAACTAAAGAGAGCGGGCTTCTTGATTTTCTTTTGCTTCCTGATTTTATATTGCTCAGACCGATACTGCACACAGAGAAAAGGAACTACAGTATATTTCATTACTTCTGCAAAGATTACACAGAGCTGTAGATTGTCCAGTGAAGTAATTAGTGCTAAAGATAAGACCACACATCACATCTAATCAAAACTAATATAAACGAGCCTGTAAAAGCTACCTTCACGAGAAAACATTGAGACGGCACAGAAAGAACAGTGGAGGGGTTTGACTTATATTAATAAAGCTATTATTACAGTGCAGGAAGGCTGGTCACGGTCTTTGCCGCCTCTGTCAACTTCATGAGCATTGTATTGGATTTATTAGGTATGACCTTAGTTTCTTTGGCTGCTCGCCACAACCTGTGGGCGTGTGTGTTTGTATAGTGTGCCTACAGCTCCCACTTACCTAAGCCTTGCTTCATGGAAGTAGTATAAGGCTGCACTCTGATGTTCTGTCTCTGTTTTCTTGATTTAGGAGGGAAAGCACTACATACCCATCAACACAGCCCTGCTGGCAAAGGTGGGAGACCCGTCCACCACAGTGCTGTCAGAGGAGACGCCCACGAGACCTATCTCCCATCGCGACTCAGGGAGCACCTGGTGAGAACACGGATCATTGTACAACTCTAACGTACTTGGACAGATGTTGTTATTTAGCCACACAGGCGATGTGGCTCAAAGGATGGCAGCGATGATGTGTCGACATTCAGTCCACCACTTTGTTCCAAACTGAAATATTCCAACAAAAACTCTCTTCTAGTGCCACCAGCAGGTCAAAGTTTCCACTTCATCCAATGAATTATTTTACCATCTATTAGATATAGGCTCTAAATATTATGCACACAAGTGACTTTTCTTCTTGCACCAGAGTTTGGCATTTCAGTTTCAACTTTTCTAATTATATACACCATAACGTCTCTAAATTGGCCGTAGGTGTGAATGGTGGTTTGTTTCTATGTGCCCTGTGATGAGTAGGCAACTTGTCCAGGCTGTGATAGGGATGGGATAGGCTCCAGCCCCACCGTGACCCTGATGGGGATAAGCGGTTACAGATAATGGATGGATGGACAAAGCATAACAGAAGTCAGGACACTCAGGACACTTTTCATGTAGAGCAGACCATACTCTTTATATTAAATACACTGACAGTTCCCACGATGAGCAAGCACTGTCAGACAGTGCTGAGGAAAAACCACAACAACTGAGCACAACGTGACTCATGATGGTCAGCCATCTGCCTCAACTGATTGCAGAGGGGTGAAACATCGTATTATTACTCATTATTAGGTCAAAAGATTACTTTGTCCAATACTTCAGTTTATGACCAAATATATGTAAAACTGATGATAGTCCCATCAGACACAATGATGACCATTATATTTAGAAGACATCAGCATGTTAGTATAATCTTTGTGAGCTTGCCTTGGCTCAAAGCGCTGCTGTTGCACTCACTGTGAACTAAAGACATTCAAAGGAAATAAATCATCTTATCTTGAAGACATGTAAACCTATACTCAGACCGCCAAAAGCAAACAGCGCAGTCTGAAAATCATTTTCTCACTTCGCACTAAATAATACCCAAAACAATTAGTGTTCCTGTGGCTTTCAGACCCGAGACCTGATTCACACATGATAAGAAATATACACATGGCAGCTCGCTGGCAGGAGATCTTTCAGTAATGTAGCTTCTGTGAGGAATTTACCCTAAAACCACAGAGCGAGCTTCAAGATTTATGTGCACTTAAAATAATATTTGTTGAGCTCTTGGGTTTTCACAGGTCCACCAAGTGTTTATTGAGGAGGTGTTGAAAAGAAGTAATGACAGTTACCCCTTAAGCCAAATTAAGCAGTCATTTTAAGCACTGAGTGTTGAAATGCAAAGTAAACAAGGCGTGTTTTCAAAGTACAATGTCATATATGGTGGACAGTGTTGATTTAAGTGATTAAGTTCCTGCGGTTTTGTTTCTGAACTTTGCCTCAAGTGTAATCAAAGGACTCTCCAAACAGAAAGAGAATATTTGGGGGTATTTTAGAGACTTACCCTGGAAATGTGTTCTTGCCAGGAATATCAAGATCCGCCCTGCTAGTGTGAAAACCTTCGACGAGGTTTCCATGGAGAACGGGACAAATGAGAATCATGGGGTGAGTTATTCATTCTGGAACGAGACCAGAGACAAACACAATCTGCACTTAAACTTATCCTGAGCCAGGCGATTAGTTAGATGACAAACATGCATGTAATAATTAGCTGGAAACTACACCCTGAAACTTGTCACAAGTGTCACAAGTTAGTGTTGTGAGTCTTATTCACTCTCACTTTGTACAAATCAGAAATATTGTGAAAGACACTAATGCAGTAAAATGTGGCAGCATGACTTCTCATAAAATCTAGATAAAGAAAACATATCTCTGCGATGCCGGCTGAATTACATTGGCTCTGTGCTTGTTTAAGATTTTGCTGATTACTGTCCCTCAGTGGTTTGGCTTCACTATTTCTGATCTTTTAACTCTCCAGGGTGTGACAACCAAATGTTTTTAAAGTTTCTTAGTCTAAGCTGAAGACAAAGGGGTTAATATTTTACTGTTTTAACTCCAACACTGTGGAACAAAGATCCCCCCACTATCAGATCAGCAGAGTCTTTGCCACATTTAAACTTTAAAGGAAGTCCTGATAGCTAAATAGTCAAAAATTACCCTAAAAAGTAAAAACTTTCACTCACTCCTTTGGTTTTCTTTTATATTCTATCTAATTTCATGATGTTCTACCATTCCCTAAGAGTTGTTTTGATCTGTGAAGCACTGTGACATTCAGGGTTTCTCATATTCGCTCTGTCTCTTCATCATCATCATCATCAGGGCGGTCAGTCAGACAGCGGGATGGGCCTGTCGTCTGACAACATGCAGACTCTGAAGCGCCTCGAATCAATGGCAGGCCGACCTCTGAGCATCATGGCTCTGGCGTACGTAGCACACAGCACCCCTCTACATGCCCTGCAAGTGACAAATCAGCACACACAAACACAGTGGAGGGGACTGCAAAATACCTACTTGGAAACCTCCCCGCTGTGCTGGAATGTAGATGCTATAACTGTCATACACTCACACACACACGCAAGTATTTTCTGCCTTAAAAAGACATTAGTGGCTAGGTTTCTCTTTTGTCTTTGTAAGCTATGCGGTAGGGACGTCGGTACAAAAGAGAAGTGGGAGGGAAAAAGCTTGAAGGTGACAAACTGAAGAGCTGAGCACAAAAGCAATGTGGATATGTCACTTGTGGTTCGGCAGTTTAAGAGCGCCCACTAAAACTCCTTTGTTCACTAAAAGAGTCCTGAATGAGATACCTCCCAAATGGATTTAACTTATGAGTCATGGCTGTCTGGTGTAATGCAATGCTAGGTGACAAACACAAATAACCTCAGAGGAGTGACCTTGGACTAAAGTCCAAAATCATCTGGATCCTTTGATGGCTTTAAGATGTGAATCCCGCCAGGGCAAGTATATAAAACTGTCATAAAGGGAAAAAAAACATTGAGACAATATGTTCTCACTTTAGGAGTTATCTGAGGATAAAGTCAAATCTGAGTCAGATTTCTGTAAATCTTTTTCTTAAGAGGGTCTCTAGGTGTCGTAAGGCTTACATATTAAGTTTACAGCAGCCCAGTGGCAGGGTTAATTTACAGGGTCAAACCTCTGAACTCAAGTAATTACACTTTAAACCCTGTGGTATCATTCTGCTGTTTCCTGCATAGTGGCAACTATTAAAACTCCTTCAAAGTATTTAGACTCAAAAAAAATTAAAGGAGGAACAGCAGTAAACTAAATTGTCCCAAAGCAAATCTTCATGTGTTCAAAGAGGAGCGTAAACTTAAATCTTAATCTAAAAGCTCTTATAAATTATTAAAAGGGGACATGTAAAGCAACTGCTCAGGAAATAACTTACGCACTCAGCAGATTTATGACACCATCTGAAGCACGGCTCATCAAACTCACTTCTTCGGGGTGTCTTTTAAATCTTGAAATTTAAAGTCAGAGACTACAGAGACTCATTACAGGCCTGCTTTTGTCATCAGGGCCTTGGCGTGGAAGAAAGAGTCGACCCAGGCATGCAGAGAATGACCTGCATTTTGAGGGGAGGACTTCCTTGCTGGGCAACTGCTCAATCACTGCCACCTTTGAACTTAGTAGAGTTTACAAGGGCCTCCCCTGTTAGCTTGAGCGCTGTGCTCCTTTTGTTTAGGTGAAGTCCACCTGTTTCTCCCGTGGCTTTCACCACTTTTTGCCAGTAGTAAACAGCACAATTCTGATTGAACAATATTGACAAGAAAGCAACGATTTAGTCTAAACTGTAAAACGCAGCCCTGTTTTGTGCAACCCCAAACATATTCATGCTAGTACCACGAAAGAGTAAGAAAACCAGCTATTATTCACAACTGACTCATTTTGTTTCCTGTTGCTCAACTGCCAATTGTACCTGTATCTTGGCATTGGCACGACAACACTGTACTATTGTTAACTATTTTTGATGCCCTAGTTCAGCAGGTAGTTATTCATCAGGGCCACATTCCAGTACAGCGGTGTCACTTACCCCCGCTGGGCACTGACCCTTTGGCCTCGAGCGAGGAGCTCTGGAAACCCTTAGCAACATCCAAAGACAATAAGAGGCAATTACTCATATTCTGAACATCAAGTGGAGCAGAAAAGCCGTGGATGATTGATTACATCATATCTGAATAAGGAGAGGTTTGTCAGACTGTAGATTTTCACAGGGGGATTTCTTAAATCAAATAAGTTCAAAACAGTCATTTATTGTCAGAGTGAGCGAGTCGAGTTGTCTTGGAAAAAAAAAAAACTTGATAAGAAAGAAGAGTTTCATATTATGTGCAATAAGTTAAAGTTCACAGGTGGTTGTTTACTTAGCGCCTAGCGTTTTTTGCACCAATTAAAAATTATGCTATCAGAATAACTTTAAAGATGCTATAATGATATAATAATGTGGAGCACATACTGCGTCCTGTGTCACGTTAACAGATCGTCCTGTCAC
Organism: Protonibea diacanthus; assembly: GCA_028641955.1. NCBI lineage: Eukaryota > Metazoa > Chordata > Actinopteri > Sciaenidae > Protonibea > Protonibea diacanthus. Next base: position 12,301,497 of record CM053980.1, read on the forward strand.
CCACGCTGATCTGTTGTTTCTGTTTTTACAGTTATCTGTACCAGGCTGATTATGTGTCCGCTTACATTTCTGAATCTCTGTTTTCATGGACAAACAGTTTGTGAAAAAGCTGAAACTGAGCTCCAGCTAATGATTATAACTATGTAATTATCGACTAATCTGGAGATTATATTCTCGATCAACAGATTAATCTCTTGTCTATATGACATCATAAACGGTGATAATTGTCCATCACACAGCCTAAAGATGTCATGCTTTGTCTAGCCAACATTGGCTAATGTTAATGCTAATGGATTAAACTGTGATTGCAAGAGATGAAGACATTTTTGCATCACTCTGAATCAGCTTACTGTCATTTCGTATGTTTACATTACGTATTTAGTTGAATTCCCGTTATCCCTATCGCTGTAATATTTATTTTGAATTTCATTTTGTGTTTCCAGGATGAAGGCAGTGAGTAAGAGTAAAGAATCGGTGCTGACTGACTCGGAGAAGGAGAAGTTCCCACCCACAGTCCCCTCTCTGGACTTCAGTCTGGACGACTCAGCCCTGGACGCCAGCCTGGAGTGTCACAGCCCGCCACCTGACTACAACTATGTGGTGCGCTACTCCACGCCGCCTGTGTAACCTCCTGCTCGCCCCCCCCTGGAGAATCTGACTGACAGCCCCAAGGCTTTTGCTTTGTTCTCCTCTGTTTTGACTTTTATCTCTGGACTGTTCTGTAGCAAAGTTTGGGAGGAGAACACATGAGATTTCCTTTTGAAAGTCTTTAGAAAGGATGCTCTGAGATGAATTATGAATCTACTCGACTGTAACTTCTGCATCTTCCAACATCCAGGGCATCTGGTATGCAGCAAAAGGAAGGACGTAGCAGACGCTGATGTTAATGCTGCTGGCTCATTCCACATTCACTGTGATATATCAAACAGCTGAAAACAGGCTCAGGTATTTCTTTCATCTACTGTGAAAACAAACCACAATGATTCCAACTTTATGACAGATCTGAATAAACTACAACCACAAGGAAAAACATGCAGAAAAAAGGGAGGATAGCTGAGTTTATAATGAGACTTTTTCATATCTAACAACTTCTGAAAAAAGTTAAAGAGAAGCTAAATCGCCCATGTGAAGATCAGCTGAAGTTCAGCTTTGCAAAAAGCAGATGGACATCCAATTATTAAATAGATGAAGTCTCTTATTTGAGGTTTCGTTGCTCCTGTAATCCTGTACAAAAAAAAATATCAGTTCAACTAACTCAGAGTGACTGAGAGAGAGAGAGAGAGAGAGAGAGAGAGAGAGAGAGAGAGAGAGGAGTGCTCTGTCATGTAGCAGTGGATGTTCTTTAAGATCTCCAGGTTATGGAGGTTAATGGAGGAAACAGAGTAAAGCTGACAGTAAGAGCAGACGGCTTCAGGTTTACCATTACATCTCGACCATGAAAGCATTTAAATGAAGAGTTAGTGTACGTGTCGATTCCTCCTCCTGACCCCAGTCTGGCATTAAAGAAACTTGAGTTAATTTTGTTTGGAGAAAGTGAAAAGAAAACCTTCTTGTCGAGTTAGAAACATGAGATTAGAACAAGACTTCATAGGAACAGTTTATTCAAAAAGCACTAGTAAAATATGAATCATGTATTTATTTAGATTGTAAACACTGTTACTTAGTAATCCTGATCTGTTTATTTAGTTTCATATTTAAAAGTTAACCAAAGGATTTTTTTTTAGCTCAGTCTTCCTGATATTAGCATGTAATATCCCAACATTTCACTGCAGATGCATATGCTGTTTGTGCTGCTGTATTCACGTTTGTAAAGCTCGGGGGACGTGCTCCCACAGAAACACGTATGTGGATATTCTCCGGTCCTTCGTCTCGTGCTAAGTGTTAGTAAAGCTTGCAGGGCAGGCTATAAAAAACTTAGCCCTAGTCAGCTTTGGTTCACTGTTATAATATTATTTGTTAACATGTAAAATCATCTTGTCTTAACAACATTTTATTTGTCATATCCGATGTATTGAAAGTACTGTGGACCACGCCTTCATTAACACTTGTGTTAGCGTACACACACCCTGTAGAAAGCAGCTAGCATGTTCTTGCTGACCACTAAAGAAAACAGTGTTTGTCAGCGAGTAAACTGAAGTATAAAGTGAATATTTTGAACCCCTGTGTATTTCAAAATGTTTTGTTTGTGACCAATTTGGTTTGTTTATGTGGAGAGGGCGTGATTATGCACTGATACTTTATATCAAGTATAATTTTTGTATTCTAAAGGTATATTATTATGAAACAGTGTTGAGGGTCACATGTTACAAAGATTTCTGATTTATTTTGCGGTTTTTATTTAACTCTTAGCTACGTTATTGGAAATTAACATTTGCAGTTTGTCTTATTATTTCTTGTGTATGTTCACTTCTTGTACTTCCGTCTTAAATCTCATGTAAGTCACTGCCATCAAAGTTACATTCAACATGAATGCAAAGACAAACATATTTGGATTATATTGAATTTTTTACACATAACCATCAAAACATCCTTCCAGCTTTTTCTGTTTTGTTCATGTAGTGTAACAAACTAGTTTTGATGTGTGTAATGTTCCCAACACTGTTAATATGAAGTAAAAGAATGAATAAAGATCTATATATTTATACATTACTCGCAGTCTGGACTCACAGTTGCTTGAAATAACGACCCTCTGATTTTTTCCTCCATGAGGTTCACATTTGTAGATCAGAATGAAACAACAAACTTTTATTGTGTTACAGTTAACAGTTTGGTTTTGTTTACGAGTTTTAGTATTGCAGCCTCACAAAGCTGCGAGCTTGGCTGTAGATTTTTAGGCTATGACTATGCTGTAGCCATTTAGCTCAAAACATTACACTTTTTTGTGCTTTAGATTTGTTTTTATGAAAAATAATGTGTTTGCACAACCTCATTTAATAAGACAGAAACATTGTTCAGTGTACTTGAGACCAGTGCATGTCCTTTTCCTGATAATCTACAGCAAGCAAACAGCTTCAATCACCTCAATGTCATTAATATGAATAAAACCCTGATATATGTTCACCGTCTACTTCATTGGTCATGCTTATATAAGCATATTATTACATAATGGTTGAAACATCGTGCACTTAAGTACAACACCACCACCCACCACGACCTCAGTGAACTGTAGCACAAATCACTGGGTGAAGAGTCTCTTATCTGTGCTGCATTGCCAATCAAACAGTGGTGTTTCTTTCACAGTCATTTCAAGTAGTAAAAACGTGCAGTTGTTTATATTAAAACAATCAAAAATTTGCGTTGCAGAAATTTCCTGCAAATCACGAACCTTCTGACGTATCCTGCAACCCCTTAGAAGGCCGCTACCGCCATCTTGACACAAACTGGCATAAGCAGGCACTACCGGAGGCTTTCATCTATTGCTAACTCTAATCAAACATTCCTCAGTTATCCCCATTTGAATCGTCAAACTTAAACTAAAAGGTCTGTTTAGATTGGACTGAGCAGTCAATGTTCAGCCCCTCTGCTGTTCCTTGGGCTGTGAGAGACTCACTTCCTTTGCCGGGACAAGGTGTCGACAGCCTGTCTGACAATGCCCCTCCGAGCAGGAAAGGAAGGAACTCTTAATCATCCTGGTCACGACCGGAGGACGCCACACACAGGGCTTCCTATGGGGGTGCAGTGCCCCTGCTTACGGGCACTGGGTGTGTCGGCGGGGGGAGGCACACGTAACAGGACAGGTTGGGCTCTTGACTGTCGCCACTTGTCCTCATAGGATTTACTATGTTTACTGTGAGGTGAGGGGTCAACATTACATCCAAACACATCAACAACCTCTGGCTATTCCCAGAAAATTCGATACAAACAAACAAGGGAAGGATGTTGGAGGGGGAGGGGATTCTTGACTGTCATGTTTTTTTTTTTCTTTTGGTGACAAACAGGTTTGTGTATCTGAACCTATGCACTGTAATTTTCCATGCAGGCAGTATGTAAGAAGAAGTATGAAGATGTTTTCCACTGGGAGCTGCACTGATAATGAGCGAACACACTGCAGAGAGCGCTTGACTACAGTACTGTACTTAAGTACGGTACTAGTTACTTTCCACCACTGCCCGCAATACTCAAAGTGGCAGCATTGATTTTATCAGTAAAAATGTGAAACTTGTGACAAAGGAGAAAAAATATTCATAAAATCAAACTTTGATAATTCTTCATTATTGTTCACTTCATCAGAAGTATTACTGATGAAACGTGAAATATAAATGTTACCAGGAGAGTCAAGAGCAGGATTTCAGTGTGTTTTGTCTTTAATGACAGTCTTATAAGAGGTTAATGAAGTCGTTTTTTAATTCTATAGGTCAAAGTCAAAGTCTTTAAGAAGAAGTCTCATTAAGAGCGACAGAAGAAAAATCCCCATTTCAGGATCTGATCGGTCAGTCAGCAGTTTCGGTTGCAAAGTGCAAAGATACACAAATCATAAATGTTGTGTTTGTGTCAGGTACCACACCCATGGTGCACTGTTTTTGTTTCCCTCATTGAACAATTGCATTTATAAAACTTACGTCTCCCCTCTTTAAACGCTTCCACAGCTTCTTCCCAAAGCAAACAGAGCTGCAAAACACGGCATTAATCAATCATTGAAAAAGAGGCATTAATGAATTCAGGAAACCTCTGAAACTACGCCAGAAACCATCCAACTTAATCTGTGCAGCTTGAAATCCTATCATACACTGATTTGTCGACCAAACAGTACAAAGGTCTCTCTCCCCTCTCCACCCCATACAAACGGCCTTCCAAAGCTATTCCCAGACCCCTGCCTGAGAGGGTGAATGGTGGGTAGGCCACATCCGTGCCTCTCACTTAAATGTACAACAATGAGCCGGATACTGTCCCCTTAAAATACCTAACTCAGTCCACCTTTAATAAGTAAAGCAAAAGGCCGAGCCAACAACACATACAGCTAAATAAAGACGCTACTATAAAGAGCTTCAGCACCACCGTGGCGCAACGGGCAAAAAAATAAACATCCACAGGTTAATACAGTGTCGTGTGTAGCAGCTGTGTGAATGTCTGACATGAGGAAGGCAAATTATATCGCACCTTTCTGATCTTGTTACATTCACCCATTCACACACATTAATTCACTGATGGCAGAGGCGGCCATGCAAGGTGCCAAAGCCCACACAATGAGTCTAAGCTCACCCGTACACATATATTCATACAGCCATCTGAAGAAATTTAGGGTTCAGTATCGTGCTCAAAGACGGTTAGACTGAACTGGGGAAGCCAGGTGGAACGAAGGCAAAAAATATTCAACCCGGATATAATATTGTTGTTTTTAAAGTTGTCTGACAGTTTTTACGGTCTAAAGTGGAGTTGAAACATAATTAAGTTAAGTAAAGCTCATCATTATAGAGTTCCTTTGACTGTGCAAGAACCAGAAGAATACCGTCCCCATGGTCAAGCATGGAGGAGAGTCAGTAATGTTTTTCTACAGCAAGAACTGGCGTTCCTGATCCCGGACCTGGCATCATGAATTCCTAGAAACACCAAGCGAGGCCATTTTAAAGAGGAACGTGATGCCTTCTGTTGACATCTACAAGTCAACCAAAGCTTGGCTACGAAAAAGATCCTGGAACGTCCTGGAGTGCACAGAAGCCATCAAACATCGCTGAGCTTGAGGCTTTGGCATGCGACGAATGGGCAAAGGTCCCAATCAAGAGGAACTCAGATACCGTATCAATAAATATTTTTTGTGGCTTAATGAGGTTCATTATCATCCACACCACTATGATGTCTTTTGAGGCGAGGGGGTTGAATATTTCTGATTGCAACTGTAAAGAAGGCAAAACTATAACAGCACCTGTAAACTGTGTTTTGCTTGTTTCTAATGGAGGCCCTTTGTTGCATGTTGTACTCCACTTCCTCTCCATATTTTCTAGCCATACTGTCACTATACCGTCCTAAGACATGCGGGTTAATTGGTGACTCTAAACTGGCCTGTAGGTGTGAATGTGAGTGCGAATACTTGTTTGTCTCTATGTGTTCCCTGTGCTGAGCTGGCAACGTGTCCAGGGTGTACCAGGCGATCAGCTCTAGCCCCTCTCAGCCCTGATAAGGATAACTGGTTACAGAACATGGATGGATGAATGTAGCGTGTTTGCAAGTACCGCTGGAAATGTGTGTACCAAATTTGCAATCCATCTATTGTTGACACATTTCACTAAAAAAAACCCACAAAGGTCAACCTGATGGTGGAGCTCGAGGAAACTCGTCTCTCATGTCTGTAAATTTGTCAGAAACCCAATACTTGCTGAGTCATTTCAGTGAACAAACACACATGAACTATCACTTGAGCCACGCTGCTGGTGCGGCTGTTCATAAGCAACTTAATGACTTAATCAAAATCTAAATAAACTTGCGAACATCTGGTGACTCCACCTGTTAACACCACCTGTGTGTTGTTTGGGAAATGATTCATGAGGATCTGTGATGCTGCTGCAGTTTCAAGAACTTTAAACCCTTTTCAGGAAATTAAAAAGTGGCATTTTTCTTCTGGCCGAGCTGGCCATGTGTTGTGAATTAGTAAGAACAATCAAGCAAAATTCAAGCATAGTTGTTTTTCAGTTTTTTTTTTTTTTTGACTGGACCTCTTAAAAACATCACAAAGCTCGTATTGTTGCTCTGAATTTAAATTTGACAGGCTGGCATGCCAGTGGAGTTTAAAAAAACAACGAAATATTGCACAGTGTTTACTTTATTCGCAGCATGTGTTTCCCTTCTGTCTCTCCATGTATGTTTAGTGTTGACGAAGAGAAAGCAGACTCATATCAGATACGATCCGAGCATCTGATCACCTCCTGTCTCCATAGGTTTCAGTGATCACACTGCACACCCTATATCTGATCGTTTCCAGAGAACTGCAACAAAACTACGCCAGCCTTCAGTCTTCAGATTCATCTATGCACATTCAAGCTGCAGTGAAACCAGCTCACCCACTTGCCCCCATTGTTTACCTCTCTGGCGGGGGGTACGGGGTGTACAGAGCACTCGTACGCCAGGAGGGCCTGGGAAAAAATGCTGTTCACAGTGGCATAATTAATGTGAACATGGTGGTGTTATTTTGGAGGATGTTTTTTCCCCCCTTCATGTTAATCCCCTTTCTGTCCAGTTCTGGTTCTGCTGGGCTTCTGTGCAGCCTCCCTGCTGCGCCGTGCCTGCTTTTGCTGAACTGAAATCCCCTCGATGAGTCCAAATGTGGGACATCAGAACCTCCTGTTGGCTGTCAGCAGCAATTTGCACATGTACTATGTAGTGCCTTCCACTCTGGCTTGTCTCATCTCTGTTGCATGTTGTGGTTTAGCTTGCCAGACATCAGTACAGTGGAAAGGATGCGAAATCCATGATCGTCAAGAAGTGTAATTAGTTTTTTAGGGGGTTTTTCATGTTTTGACGCACAAAATTTGGTCTGTTGGTTGGTCCACCAACAACAACTATTAGACAGATTGCTGTGAAATCTGGTTCAGATCTCTGTTGGACTTCCCTGATTTTTTTTTTCTGTATCGCCACCACGAGTTTATTGGCTGGACTTGAATGAAATTGGGTCCACACACCCATTCTCCTCTGGATGAACTGTCATAACGTTGGTAATCCCCTGACTAGACTGTGGAAGTTGGGACTAAAGGAAACAAAAAGGTGTAAAGGCAAACAAATTAAGGAATCTGTAAGCTGGTCACAGAAATATGTTTTTCATGTAGCACCAATGTCCCAACCAAATGTAATAACTTTGGTAATCCCCTGACTTTTCCTATAACGCTGGGGAACGATTTGAAAATCTGTTGAGTTACAGTTTTATGCTGATTAAAACTAAAATTGGCATGCTGATTGTGGTAGCTTCACCATTCCAAGTCAGAGGGCAAACATCAGTGCATTTGTCAAAGGTAGCGTGTTTTACATATTTTAAAGTAAAACTCTGTGATCAAGGCAAGCCATGGGCCCCTCACAAAGTGTGCAAGCAGTGTGTCGAGAGTTTATGGATGTGGACCAAAGGAACACGTGAAAAGTTGGCATTTGGTATCCCCATGGTTTGGCGAGAGCAAAAAAATCATTGCACAGACTGTTACTTTTGTTTAGTGAAAACATCAGGATTTAACAAGAAAAATAAAAGTAAAATAGAATATCCTAATCTACCGTCAGCTAATTACAGTCATATCCTTTGTAAAAACATAATAGTGTTAAATAAACATTGCAGTCATGCCTGTTTCTTTCATATTTCATTGTCAATATTTGAAAATGTTTATAAAACAAGTACATATCTGTTACATAAAGTATTTTTTAAGAAAGCAGTGATCCTATTGTTCAAAAACTTGACGTGATAGAGAAAAACTGAGATCAGTTTTGGATTCCGCACCCCAAAATGAGTTAAAAACAGCTGTCAGACCTAACTCAACAAAAAAATGTGTTCCCCAGTGTAATCCACCATGGGTTTGACTTTGTGGTGTACATCATCTCCACTGTTTGGTGGATTCCCGTGAAATTTGTTCCACTCCCTTCAGGATGAAATCATCTTGGTGATCCTCTGACTCGTCAACCAGCACCAAATCAGAACCTGCTTGTGCCCAAATGGATTAAAACAAGTGGACTTCATGTATTATGATTCATGTGCTCTCCTTTTCCAGCGAATGATGTCAAATAACATCTTGGAAACATTTTTCACACTCTTGTCACCATATATTCCTGTCCTGAACAAATTAATTAAAATAGGAACATGACTTTTGTTTGTAGTATCCTGCTTTACATGTGTTTCACATTAGGTGACAAACGAAGCCATGTTGGCCATGCAAGCTGTTTCTCTAAAAATAGTAGCAGATGGTCTTGTTTTACCTCTCTTCATGCAGAGAAACTCTGTGGCCACTTTAATAACATCAATGAAGTTATGCAACCAACCAAATTCTTGAGCTGCTTCACCACTGACTGATCTACACACTGTGCTGAGCTCATCTCAGCTCATCTATCTATCTATGTATCTATGTATCTATCTATCTATCTATCTATCTATCTATCTATCTATCTATCTATCTATCTATCTATCTATCTATCTCCATGAGACAGTGACAGCACAAAACTTAACTTAATTGCGCCATCTAGTGACCATTCAATCAGCTATTTGTTCTAAACTTTTAGATGAGTTACTTTGATGCTAATACTTTTGTACTTTTACCTATAACGGAGTATTTCTACTCTGTCCTTCTTCCAACACTGCTGTGCTTCAGTCAACCTGTATGTTTATCATTCTTGTTGAACATCAGACTGAAAGTGAAAGGCAAAAGAACAATGACACTTTATTCTGCAGCCATGGTGACACGTGTACTACTGAGTCACAGTGGTACACACTCACTTGACAGACAGACTTATTCATGTGATAAAGCATAATCTGACAACACGTCATGTTACTCATCAGGGTGTCGCAATGAAAGTCAGAAATAGACTGAGAAAGGAGATGACAACGTGGTGAATCTTGAGAACTGAATATTCCAAAAGAAAGCTTTTTAAAGGCCTGTATTACAAAATCTGAGAAACTGAACAGAAAGATTCCCGTGTGAAACAAGAAATGTGCAAAGATAACATGGAGGAGATGAAATCTCCATCACTTCTTATGCTTCTTAAGTTCAATGAAAGATCCCTCAAAATGCACCTGAGGATAAAACATCAGAAACAGCAGGTTGTAAACTTTTTTTTCTTTGAAGATTATTTTCTTGGCCTTTTCAAGCTTTATTTCTGACAGGAGTGACGGGAATGCGGGGAGAGAGAGAGATGGGAATGACATGCGGGAAAGAGCCACAGGTTGGATTCGAACCCAGGGCTTAAGCCTTAACCAGACTCTGAATGACAAGAAGTTATTGTGACAGTAAGTTTAAAGCATCTTGTAATACTCTGACTAGTGTACAATGTCATTGTATATGTGCTTTGTTGGTGGAGGCTGCCCTCTTGTGGTACTAGGAATTTGACTCTGGCTTCATGTTGCTCTCTCTCTCTCTCTCTCTCTCTCTCTCTCTCTCTCTCTCTCTCTCTCTCTATATATATATATATATATATATATATACATATATGTAGAATTATAAAGTACATCCCTTTAATGTTGCAGCTGGTAAAGGTGGAAATAAGTTTGACTACTTGAAGATTGTAATTCTGTCCCCCTCAGCAGAAAATGGCTGAATGAAACTGACCAGTACACAAGATGGATAAGAAAATGCTCAAGTTTTCTAGTTTCAAGTTTCATATGCAGGTTAACACAGGGTCAACGATACAATGAAATGTGTTGGACAAGAGGAACCGGTCAGCTCAGCATTAAAGGTGTGTAACAGACAGAAAAAAGTTAAAGAAGTGAAATACAGTACCATAAAATGGTAAAAATGAATATAAAAATACAAAATATAAAATATACTAAAATAGATAGAATATAGATGATAGATAAAATACAATATACTAATACAAAATGTATTGAAATAAAATCAGAAATGTTCTGAACTCAAATAAAAATAAAATGGAAAAAAATATATAGTCAAAATAGAAAAAAACTAAATAAGACAACAGAGTTATAAACATGTAAACATTTTAAGTACGCATGTTGGATCATTTCACAGAAATAAGTGTTCTGTATATACACATGTTATGTAGCATTACACTAAGATACACATATTTATGTGTATATAACAGGAAGTGTTGTAATGAAAAGACGGTAAAGGTTTTTCAGGATGCAACTTATTTTAATTGTGCAGTATAAATAAATTAAAAAAAAATAATAAATAAATAAATAAAAAAAAAATATATATATATATTAGCACATAAGAAGTAAAATGACCTCAAAGGTGTGTTTAAGTATAATACTTGAGTAAAGGTATTCTGTTACTTTCAAGCACTGGAGGTCAATCAGCAGTTTAATTACAGCATCTGTAGTTTTGTAGTAATCCACAAGAAGGCAGCAGTGAGTCTACAGACAGAGCCTCAGTGTGAATACAGTACTGATGTAACCCAGTCTGAAGTGATGACAACAAACTGGACAAGTCATGAACGGAAACTCAATTAGCTGTAGTCTCAAAATCAGGAAATATTTATGTAAGAAGTGATTCAACAATTCATCCATAAAGTCTGATGTGACCTGAATTTTTATGTTCACTGTCTTTGCACATCACACCGAGAAAAAAACAGTTTTAAGTCATATAAATATGTAAACTGCCTTTAAGAGAAAGACATTAATTTGCGCTCTTTTTGACAGACTTGTTTCATAGCAGTGATTGTGACTGCTGACACCGCGCTACAGAGTTGAAGTTGAAGCCACCAAAAAGTCAGGGAGCTGATGTATGCAGGAATCAGAGAGGTGACTGGCTGTGGACTGTCTCATAAATATTTTGTGGTCAATAAACAGACGCTTCAGAGACATCCATCAACATTTATGACTTTGAGCTGGATTTTTAGACAAGCCAATTAGTCAGCTCTGATAAATAGGCCCTGAGACACCTGCCTAATTAATCTGAAAATAAAAAACAAGAAATTAAAAATAGAGAGTGTGTACTCCTCAAAATTAACTTTAACTGGTCGGTACAGATGCACAGGAGTACTGCTCAGTTTTGCGCCTGAAACTGAGATCTTGGTAGGAAAAAGTACATTGTAAAATAATTCTTAACATGTCATGACATGGCATTTTCAGATTTATACTCAGCCAGTTGTTTCATTAACTGGCCGTATCAGTTTGCAGCAGATAAAGTAGCATCATAGAAACTTTGTGGAACTGAATTAACTGCATCCGAGTGAGTTTTTTAATCTCACATTTTGGAGCAGACTCGTGACATGACCACAGAACAAAAAATAAATTCACTGTAATTTCAGGGGGCAGCCGTCACTGATGTGTCGAGAGCCGCTGTTTGTCACAGAGGGGGTTGTTGGAGTTTCCTTGTAACCGGAATTAGCTGTGAAGTGCGACCTTGAGGTGTGAACACGGAATACGAAAGGTCCGGCTTGCTTCAAGAGGAAAAAAAAGTCTCTCATACTTTGCACCTCGTTTGCAAGTGAATATCTTAACAAATAAAACGAGATTTACGCGTGAAGTGTGGTTGGAAACTGCTGAATTCCCACCATAACACGTTTTTAAACCAAAAACATGTGTTGGGTGGTTCTGGGTTGAGTTTAGGAAAGATAAAACTGTGCGTAAAATATGAATCTATGCTCTGTTATAACGTAGAAGACTATAGCTCAATTAATTGTAACTAAACAGTGGATGTTTCTAACGAAAATAAAATACATCTGCGCGTAATTACGCACAGGCATTTTTTTTTTCCTTGATGCATTTGTGGACGTGTATCCTCGGTTTATTGCCGGGTCGTGCAGCTGATAGGTTGTGGTGTTAATTTATTCATGGTGACGAGAACTCGTGTACAGGATAGGCCCACTGTCAGGTGATGACGCGCTTCAGGACAGGCGCAAGGGGACAGCTGGGCCGGCAGCACCGGTCATCTCTCATTTGAATGCAAATCTCCAAGAGTTGAGGAGTTGGCTGACGTCAGGCGGGCCTTAGTATACCTTTACCATCTTGTCAGCAGAGTCACATCATGTGAGACTGGAGACAGACTGGAACTACGACGTATTTCACACTGGGAACCCATTTGGACTACATAAACAGCATAAGGATTGTTTTTAACAGTTTCAGGGCAAAAATGTCGCCTTAAACCGGCCGCATCACCCCTTTGCTGTTCTTTTATTATATTTAATTGTTTTTTTGTACAAATCATGTATGTGGGATACCTTCTGGATAAAGAAAGCGGCATGTATCACCAAGGGCCAGTAAGAAGATCAAGCATCAATCTGCCTCCACAGAACTTTGTTTCTACACCACAGTACCCAGACTTTACTGGATACCATCATGTGCCAAACATGGATACGCACGCACAGTCTGCGGGGAGTTGGGGACCTTCATATGGCGCTCCACGAGAGGACTGGGGTGCTTATAGTTTGGGACCACCTAATACTATTCCTACACCCATGAACAACTCCTCTCCTGGACAGGTTCCTTACTGCTCATCTGAGTACAGTCATATGCATCCTCCAGGATCTGCGGTGTTACAGCCGCCACCGGAGAACGTTACTGTTGCACAACTTTCTCCTGATAGAGAAAGACGCAATTCATTCCAGTGGATGAGTAAAACTGCGCAATCATCTTCCACAGGTGAGTTCATCTTCTTAAACCCTGACACTGTGCTGAAATTGTGTTATTCCGTCCCGGCACTCGTTGCATTTTCTTGCAACACATTTTTTTTTTCTGCACACGACAGTTTGAGTTTCTGTGAGTTGCACAGACTTTTACGCACGCGTTTTCTGGCAATTTATGTCATCTAACATAAAATATCCCGTCAAATTCGTTTAATTAAAAAAGGTTAAAGGCTAAACTTATTGCCAGACCAAATGCCAAACGTAGAAAATGCATAATATATCATCAGAAACTGAAAGAACAGAGTGAAACTCGAGTATTTTGACACTCGTCTCATGGGTGTTGCTCACATTTCGGCTAATAACAGTGCAAAATGTGAACGGGATGGCCAAATTTAAAGGTTATAATTGAAACTGCCTCATGTGAAATAATAAAAACGAACTGAGTCAGACTGGCCCAAGTGAAAAGTGTCCATAACTCATTTCCATATCTCATAATTTCGATGGGAAAATGGACTGAAGGCCAACAGCTCAGTCTGCTGTGGTGGAAATAAATAAAAAAAAAAAAGGTGTGAGGAATAGGCGCCAGGCCCAGTTGTGATGTTAATGTCATTATTCCTGGAGATGTGAGGTCGACTTCCCTGTCACATTGTTTGGTGTTTTGAGTGTTATCCGTCATATCCAGGCGGTGGTCTTTGCTTTCAACACCTCTTTACTTTGATATGCACCAACCTTCCCTTCCTCTCCAAGAGTTATATTGCCGGAAAGAGTGTAAGAGTGAAAAGTTTTTCACAGCAACTGTCTCAAACGTGGAGTAGTGCATACTGTAGGCCTGTAAAGTACACTTTGAAATCCAATATTTAAAAGTTATGTTACTTCTTTCATAACCTGTATTCGTTAAATAAATTTAGCTCACGTTTTATCACATTTTAAAAAATCATTTTTGATCAGATTAAACATCGTCAGTCATTTGTTTTCAAACTCACTTGTATTAAAAGTTAACATGAACTCCTGTATCAGGATCCAGCTATTTCAAATGAGCTCTCAGGCCGTGTGGAGGTGTTTCAAGGCGCTCTACACATGTTTTTCTTCTTATCTCTTGTGTCGTTTCTTTCTTTCTAACTTGTCAGAAGAGAATCTGATTGTAAGCTGTTTGAAATTCACTGCGCCACTGTTGTCATCAAAGCAAGATAAAAACAAGTTCAATTTGCGTATGTGTAGACCAGAGCAAAGCGATGTGGATTTAAGACGCAGTTAATAAAGATGCTATGTGCAGATAGGCCGGTCCTGGCATGCAAGCCTGCTCTGTGTAAATCTTCCAGTTTAACCACCTAAAAAACAAAACAAAAATCTTAACGATGTGGTTTTGTTTTTTGTCGCCTTCACAGGTAAAACAAGGACGAAGGAGAAGTACAGGGTAGTTTACACAGACCATCAGAGGCTGGAGCTGGAAAAAGAGTTTCACTTCAACAGATACATCACCATCAGGAGGAAATCTGAACTGGCTGTCAACCTCGGTCTGTCGGAAAGACAGGTATGTCTCTATTAATTTAAATCCTCCTGCCTGGTTTATATTTATCCAGAAAGATGCAATAAATCATGTAGAAATAGATCATTATAACAAGCATATAGTCTTGGACACCACACAGAACTGTAGGCCTGTTTTCACACTTGTAACTTACACAATATCAATATTATTATACATTATAAAATATTATGATAGCTCTCTGAGACAGAAATACATCAGGACATATTTAAAGAGACACAAAACACTGATATGTTGTCTTTATTTATTTTAATTCACTAATTATTATGTGTTATTCATGGTGTTCATGGTGCACACAGGTTTTTATATTTTCTATCAATCTGAAAAGCCACTAATAATAATAACAAATTATGTAAATGTGTTTATTATACTAGGCTTTTTATTGTTTGTTATTTATTATTGTAATCATCTCATCGATATGTGAATAGACATTTTATTCTAGTAAGACATAACATGAATATAAACGAGCTAGCTCACACTCAAAAAATGCATGTACAGTTTGTCATTCTTATTTATTAATATGCTATATTTTCTATCTTTCTATATATTTTCATTTTAATTATAAGGTAGCTTACATCTTAAAAATATAGCATATTTTAATTGTTCATTACTTTACGCGTATTTTCTACCTTTTTGTTGTTTTACTCTATTGTGTTTCATTGAAGGTCATAGAAGCGCGTGGCCCTTACTTAAAAATATAAATAATAATAGTAGTAATAATGTCATTTTCTTTGTACCTTTTCAGGTGAAAATCTGGTTTCAGAACCGCAGAGCCAAAGAGAGGAAACTGATCAAGAAGAAGCTGGGTCAATCTGACGGCAGCGGGGGTTCTGTGCACAGTGACCCGGGCTCAGTGAGCCCTCTGCCCGTGCCGGGCTCTCTCAGTCCCACAGACATCCACGGCTCCCTGTACCCTCCTCAGGGAATGAACACCTTGCCATCTATCAGGAATATACAGCAAGTGACTGTGACTCAGTAAAGCAGTTCACCCTCTGGACCAACTAACATAACTGAGCACTCCGACACGCTGACAGGACACTTGATAGGCAGCCAGAGGATCTGAACTCTCGTCCTGAAGCACAAAGCTGTGGATAAAGATGTGATTTATAGCAACGAAAATGCTGGAGGCTCTTGAAATATTGCTTTTTATAGAATAGTTCTAATAAAAACGTGGGGATTTAAAAGAAAAAAACGAAAAAATCGACGTGTTTCAAACTTAAAAGCTTTAAATTGTTTGTGAGTTAACAAGATATAAATATCCTTTTTTTTGTATGTGACGAAGTGTATGTGAATAAAATGAGAATTCAGGGACATTTTAATGAAGATTCAAACTGGATTTGTGTATGTAGCTCATGCCACATGCTTGTTTGACTTGACAAATCATCTAAACACGTTTTCTCAGCACAACTTTAATGATACGGGTCGTTTTATGGCAACGTTCAAAATGTAAATAAAATGAGGGTTTTTTTTTGCAGTAACACACCTGTCATTTCTCTTATTTCTGAGTTTGGAAGTTTGAATAACTGAACAACTTATATCATGTGTTGTGCCTGAAATGATTTTATTCACCTGTACAGATCCTGTGCATATCCTATAATCTATATTTTTTACTTCAGAGTTAGGTTAAGTCAGGTACAGAACAACTCAAAAAAACATGTTTGGACATAGTAGAAGTAGATATAGAAGTAGGAGTAGTGAATCAATTCAATGCATCTACCTCATCTGAACATCTTAAACAGACAGATATCTCTCAAATCGCCTCAGTAAATGTGACTTTTAAACTTAAGACTTTTAAGACTTTTAAGTGTCCACAAGTGAACATAGTAATTAAATGATGTGGTGTTCATGTTTCCTGCTCTATTTAACACTTTAACAATTAAATTTATTTGGCTGTTCATGAGAAGCACCTTCATTTTACAGCCACACCGTAAAACATTTTAGTCTACACACTTGACTCTCGCATGTTCTGGGTTAGTAGAAGTGAGGCAGGTTCAAAGCATTTCAACAGGTTTGTGTAGGTTCAATTATGTGAGGTGACATGTTAATTGTCAATTGGTTAAACTAAACTGGCTCTTTTAGGGCGGAGGACTGACTTTGAACATGTGTGTCAAGTTAATTCATTAATTGTAAACTTATAATATCAAACACAGTGTGTGTGTGTGTGTGTGTGTGTGTGTGTGTGTGTGTGTGTGTGTGTGTTATATAATCTGTCATGTTTTGATGACGGTGACGATGAACACAGAGGGGCGATGGTCGCTCTCCACAAACTCCGGCTGCGCGTCCCCGCTCGTGCGTCCCGTGCGCAGCCCCGTAGGAGACGTCATGAGCGTCTTACTACCCAACATGGCGGACTTTGATACCATTTATGAGTTGGAAGACGAAGAGGATGAGCACGTAGTGAGTGAAGAACACTTGCCCAGATACTGTCCGGAGCCCGTGGTTATGCGAGGGGCCGGGCACATCACAGTGTAAGCAGAGCCGTGTTTGTCTGTCTTTATTCGGGTGTCGCTTTGTTGTTTTTTTGGTGTCTTCAGCCTTTTAGCCTGTTTAGCGGATGCTAGCCTGCTAGCAGGCTAACGCCAAACACAAACAACTCTCACAGTTTAGCCGTGTGATTAGTGAGGGCGGCTGTTGGAACGTTGTTACCACAGAAACTAACGTTAACAGTCTCGTGTCTCCTTGGCAACAGTGAATGTGGTAGACCAGCAGCCGTTATCCGTTTGTTTGGTAAGTTTGGTGACGCTGGGTGTGAATTCCGTTAGCTGGAAGTCAAAGTAACGTTATCACCGAGCAGACCAACACGCCATCACCTGTGTCGCTGTGTCGCTCACAAAATGATCTACCGAGTCAGCACGATGTCACAGCTTTAATCAACGCATGAGACCAAGTTTCATCGTTGTTTACATGTTAGCCTCTTAGCCACGCTATGACAAGAGAGGAGCCTTGAAAATGACGTCATAAAAAAAAAATCTGTGTTTATTATGACGTCATTTTCATCGTTCTCACATCGTCTCACCATGATATTCATATGACTGGTACATGTTGTCTCTGCCTGCTTAGTGTGAGGATGTCAGCATCCCCACTGTTCACATGTGTAGTGTTGATATTGATCTCTGCGGGAAACATGATCAACTTTATGATAAAGATAAATACGCTCACAATAAGCTAATCAGCAGACAGATCAACATTGTGTCTTTTCTTTCTTCACTCCACGTGGAGACAGAATATTTTATTCTTTATCAGCGCCCATAGAAGTGGTTGCTAGTCTTCCTAGTCCACACAACAACAACAACAACAATAATAAAACAACAATTTAAAATCAAACATTATCAGTGAAGACAAAAAATATTTATTTTATTTATTTATCAAAAATAACATCTATGTGAGATTAATATGTTTTTGTTAAAATCTGTTTTTGATCTGTCTGATGTCAGTAATTAAACATACTCCAGGCACAAGTCAAGTAAACAGGTTTTATTGTCATTTCAGCCATATACACAGTACACACTGAAACGAGACAGTGTTTCACCAAGGACCATGGTGCTACATGAAACATACAACATAGTGCATCAGGACTACATGAATGTGCACACACAACACAGAATACTACTAGGGCTACATAAAGTGCAGAATACATTCAGACAAAACAATTTGATAAGAAACAACAGATGGAGTGTGACAGACTTGGCTGTGTGTCTAGAAGAAGAACAGTTCTCATCATACAGTTTGTTCATGGACTTCAGATGACCAGTACTCACTTGATGACAAACACAGCGTTCACCTTCACAAAATAAGTCTGTTGTATTATTCCTAATAACAGTATGCATGAATAAGCGATGACTAAATTTTAGTTAAGCAGGTAACCAGGATAATTGTTCATCCATCTCACATACATTAGCACGGAAACAACAATGAAGGACTAATGTGGTTGCTCTGTTCTGCATGTACACACATGTATATACTGCAGAGATAACATGCGACACACCATCTGTGAAGCGGATGTTTTTTATATGAATGTGAGGATGATAGCTGAATTATTTAATAATTAATTACTGGGTGTGATCACACATTTCCAATGTATAACATAAAATAAATAAAGTACTAAAGGCTTATGGGAAGCTTGTAAGCATAAACTTATCATCCCAATCATCATTTATTAGTACAATTTTTTGGATTTTTTTTTTATTTTGACATTGAGTATATAGAAGCATTATTGTATTAATTAGTGATATGATGTCACCTGGATTCCTGCATTATTTACATCATGAATTACAATTGAAATAATTATGCCATAGTTCTCTTCTCATAATGTCAAATAAACTAAACTTAAAAAAAAAACGTGCAGAAGAAATAATTTGTTTCCGAGCATGTTCTGTCTCATCACATATCATAAAAAGCTGGATTATTTTTGTTCTCATTGTGTTTCTAGTAAGATTTTGTTTGTAGTTTAAGGTAAATCAATGTTCACATTGTGTTTGTTGTTGTTTTTTCAGGTTTGGACTGAGCAACAGATTTGACACAGAATTTCCCTCTGTTCTCACGGGAAAGGTACAGTTGCTTTTTAGTCTTTTTGCACTTCAGTCTTGCAGGTTTGCTCTCTGTTCAACTCCAAGTAGGAAGAATTAAGCAATTAAAGCCACATTGATTCTATTGTTCTTTTGGGCCTTTAACAGCCCCAACTTCCCCAGACCGACCCATTCAAACCTCCCCGAGTGGTTTTGATCTGATGGAGATGCATTTTAACTAACGCACCACTGTGCATAGAAAAGAGCCTGAATGTGCTGCTGTCCAGCTCTGTAAATGAGTAAGCCGTCTATGGGACTCAGTTGGCGGGGACCCCAGTGTTTTTGAGGGTCCAGCTCCAGGTGATAAAATAATGAAATGAAGACTTTGCCGCAGACAAGAAAGGAAAGCTTCCTGGGTCGGACGCAGAAACACAAAAAGGCTGTAGGGGTAAGAGCAGGCCGAGGGAAGTGTGGGGCAATAAAAAGTATCTTCAGTATTGTGACCCAGGGTGACATGTGATGGATGAGGTCACAATTATGATGATTGAAGGGTGCAGATCAGGCCCTGCTGGGCTTTATTCTGAGGTCTTTGGCTGTTTGCAAAGAGACCTTTGCATCCTGTCATAAAAGATTACGACCCCTGTTTTATGGCGTACAGACTCAGCGAGGAATGAGCATCCATTCAAGTTGTTTGGCCAGCGCAGCCACAGGCACTGAGCTTATCTCTCCTTTGAGTCCCTCCTTGCCTTGAACAGTCTAGAGCTTGGTTAGCAAGTCAGGGGGATAGTATTTAGAGATCTCATCTCATCTCTGGACAACATCTGCAAATATCTACCTGTTGGTTTTAGCTCTTTGATCTCTGTGCACAGGTTTTCTTTTGAGCAATTAGGAATCTTTCATGTCAGCACCACCTAGAAACACTTGAATTGTCTCTCTCCCTTTTGCTCTTTCTCTTTATGTTAATTTCCCCCCAACTGCACGAGCCCTGTAGAGACTGTTTATTTTGATATACGCGCATCCATCCTCTCTCTTTTTTTTTGTTTTTCTAGGTAGCACCAGAGGAATTCAAAACCAGCATCAGCCGGGTGAATGCTTGTTTGAAGAAGAACTTGCCTGTGAATGTGAAGTGGCTTCTTTGCGGCTGCTTATGTTGTTGCTGTACCGTAGGCTGCAGTCTATGGCCTGTTATCTGCCTCAACAAGAGAGTAAGTCCCAGACCTCCTGTGACAAGAGTTGGACAGTTTAACTCTCCCTTACATCAGTGCTGATTACTCAGGGGCTGCAATTCAGCTGCATTGGTCTAAGTGTAGAGGGTAATAACAACTTCTGTTCAATTAGTGGCTCTGTGTAGAAATGACGCATTGCGCTGCACAGCTCCTCTCCTGTGCTGCTCAAGGGTGTGTCATTTAAAGGTGGTGTTAGCACTCAGAATTAATGACAGCAAAGTGGAAATTACTAGCTGGTAAATTGGGAGTTCAGTCCATAAACCTAACACGGACTCTTTACTGTTACCTGTTAAAAGTGTTAAATTGAGTAATGAGCGTTTTGCTGCTCGCATTAATGTACATTCATTTGTTTTCTCTTCCAACAGACAAGACGGTCTATTCATAAGTTGTTAGAGTGGGAAAATAACCGGTTATACCACAAGGTAAGGAAAACAAATTGCACCTTAGCACCTGTGCGTAAGCGCTTAATTGTCCGTGTCAGTGTGCAGTGGAAGTTGAGTATCATCGTGATAGATAATGACCATTAATCTGCTCATCTGTTCGCTCTAACCCCTCAAAGCTGTTTTGAGTCAGGTCTGGTGCACGGGGTCTGAGAGGACCGTGAGGTCAGCAGTAAAATGCCGTGTTAATTTTGTTTTGTCTCGCAGCAACAAATTACAGCTAGTAGCTGTGCAAAGGCATAAAGGAAGCTCTTCAGGGTGTCTGGCCACAGTTTGACCCCGGCGAGACCAGACAGCCCTGCTCCCAAATTCCCCCGACACTGAAGGAGAGATTTCAGACAGATTTTTCTTTGTGCGTGTGTGTGTGTGTGTGTGCGCGTGTCTTTGTTTCTGTTTGAGAGTGAGAGAGATTTTCATTCATTGTGTCTGTGTCTTTTCTTCTCTCATCAGCTGGGGCTGCACTGGAAACTCAGTAAAAGAAAATGTGAAAGCAGTAATATGATGGAATACGTAAGTATTATTATTGTCTTATAGCTGTCATTATTGGTTTCTTACATAAATTTGTAAACTTTGATTTTTTTCATTAGCGATTAATCACCAGATTTTTTTTTTTTAATGATTGTGGTGTCTATAAAATATCAGACCTTTATAATTTCCCAGAGTTCAAGGTAAAGTCTTGTTTTGTTTGTCCAAAATGCAAATATATTTATTTTACTGTCATATATATGACAAAGAACAACAACAAATCCTCACATTTGGAAAGCTAGCCATAAAAAATTAAAAATTAAATACTAAGAGCACATATATTGTAAGCAGATGACAAATGAGACCCACTGTCAGTGAATTATTTAATTTTCTTTATTTTTGAAACTTACCAGATGAGATAATTCCTTAAAAATGTATTTACTCTTTTGTCTGTCAACTTCCATGATTGTTTATGTCATGTAGCTTGTTGCAGTTGTCCTAAATATTAATTATTTTTGTCTTTGTCTCTCTGTAGGTGATTCTTATAGAATTCTTACCCAAATATCCTATATTCCGACCGGACTGAGGAAGCTGTTAAAAGACTGGATGTGTGGCCCTTGAATCTTATCCTTAGTGCCTTGTATATAACAGTATGTTGGAACAAGGGTCTGCACTGGTGTCTCTCGTGACGACCCTGTACATCTCCCAGTACCTTGTACATTAGAATTTGCAACACTGTCACTTTGCTTTAGAGCAGATTTTGCACATTTTCCCCGACAGAACTAGACATGTCCCCCTTTGTTGCACTCGGATGTGTTTTTGTTACATGTGGCAAACAAGTGAAACTCTCAAAAAGTGCATTTACCCCAAAGAGCCGTCAACCTGTATCCCACCTATGATATCAGTAATCCCTTGCAAAGAATGTGATGCCTCCACCTTCCTGAAATATCCTTGCCTTATGTATGATTAAAAAAAAAAAAAACTGAGGAGGAGGAAGGCGCTGGGTAATTCAACAGTCTTTGGATTTAAATGCTGTTTGTTGAGTTTCCTGTCTTTGAATCCAGTTCTTTGCAGATGGGATGGTTGAAATTGCCTAACGTACAGTGTACGTCACCACCTTGTGTTTTTTCTTTACATTTGACCCTCTGTACATGGGAACTAACTAGTAAAATAACTTGACCTGTAAATACCATGTTAGGATAAGCTGTACAGTGGTATACCATTGTTTACATTAAGTTACTTAGCTCTTTAGTTTTTTTTGCCAATATATTGCTGTACCATAGATTTGATTAATTAAAGATGTCTATGTACCTTTCTAGTTTATATGGACCTGTTTACCTTGTAAGCCATATAGTTATAATATACATGATGCCAGAGTTAGGACTGATTTTTGCACTTGAGCCTGATAGAAAAGTCAGGATTTCAGACGATAAAGCAGTGCATCGTTTTGCCAATCAAGATGATTCAACGAGTCGTCACCCGTTAAAACCAGAGATGTTTGCATCTCTGATGTGCAAATGAAAGAATATTTGAACTCTGCTCTTCCACTAATTTCTTTGCTATCATCTTATCCAAACTTGGCATTATCATTATTATTATTTCTTTTTTTTTTTTGTAGTTTTGTACTTTTCCCTGTGCTGTGTGTGTCCTCCACATGTGTTAGGAAGCACATACATCTACAGTACATGGCGTATTGAGCAGATGGTTCTTTTGTTTTGGCCATTCTGTGCATCGGTAGTATTATTTTCCTGAAGCGTAATCACAAGAATGCTGCATTGCGTTGTATTAGAGTGCCTCTGGATTAGTCGGTGAACCACAGAAGTACAGGTTGAAATCTGTTCTCTTGTACAAAGGAGATTTTAAATCTTCCTCCCAGTATTGTCCCTGTTACAATTCTTGTAAATGTTTGTCATGATGACCTAATCCCAATGGAGAGAGAAAATAAATTGTTGATTTTGATTTTTCTTTGCGGCTGCTTCCTTTTTTTTTCTTTTTTCATTTCATGTTATTTACTGTCACACTGTCAGTAAAAACACATCTCCTCATGCACTTTAACCAAAGCCTGCAGCCTCACTGCAGAAAAGTAGCTATTTGTCATGTTTAACAAGGTGTTGAATCGTTAACTTTAACAAGACAGTTTGCAATTAGTCAACACATTTATAAAACTCCTGCCTGCTACTTTCTAATGTCGTGGACCAGTGGTCAGAGGATACTGGACTGTGTTTCTGCTGTACCTCAACCACAACCCCCGAACACTCTGCTGAGTGGTTTGCTTCACCTCAGTGTGGTTAGTTTTATGGTCCTTTGTTTTTTTGTTTCCACATTCACAGTCTGCTCCTGTTTGGACAGAAGGTTTCAGCAACCTTTTACTGCACCGGGTTGCTGCCTCCACCACTCACCAGTTCATTTAGAATTATTAATGGCACAACAGCATGTAGAAAGTACAAGATTTAGCCAAGCAGTTTATTAATTTAACTCATTTAGCTGTCATCTAAAAAATGAATAATTATTTGAGAAACACAAAGTCAGAGCTGACTTGCAAAAATGTAATTTTAACTTAAATTTTAACTAAATCACACATTGTGTTCTGTCACTTGTCACGGTTAGCAGGGGAAGTTGGATGGATGGCTGCTTCACAGTGATCAAAAGTACATTTAGTACTTACGTACAATCTGAGGGTACTTTAGGATTTCCAATTCATGGTGATTATTATACTCCACTACATTTCAGAAGGAAATATTGCACTTTTAATCTTATTACATCTACCTTACAAACAAAACATAAAGACATATGATGTATTAAGACAAATTAAAGGCCTCTCACGCTGGTGATTTCTTTTATGTGGCTGATGGTGACACATGCTCAGGGTGAAGTTACTATAAAGCCTGAAGTCATCAATGACAAAGCTGCAAGCTGCAACAAAACTAC
The DNA here is from genome assembly GCA_028641955.1 of Protonibea diacanthus. Lineage (NCBI taxonomy): Eukaryota > Metazoa > Chordata > Actinopteri > Sciaenidae > Protonibea > Protonibea diacanthus. The sequence goes on from CM053980.1 coordinate 12,325,804, forward strand.
AACGAAGTCCTGCAAAATGTGGATATTTGATCTTGTTTTACAAGATTACAATTTATGTGGACTAAATATAAGATAAAAAAAAGAAGCTACTTTTTACTTTTATGCAGGATGTTTACTTGTAATGAAGTACAATGTACATTCTGGTATTGCTATTTCTACTTAGGCCAAAGGATCCAAGAATTTCTTCCACCACTGTAAGTTTGTACTGTATATGACACGATGCTGAGTGTCTCTCTGTGTGACTTGCATGTGTACTTTTTCCTTCTGCAGCAAGTTGTACTGGTCTTACTATCTTGTGTGTTTGCATGCACAAACATATAGAGCAGAGAGAGGAGGAGAGGTTATAAATGAGAACTCCTCCGTGTGTGTGTTTGCACATGCAGATACACTCTGAACCACCAGGTCTCATTTAATCCAGAACAGTTTATTTGTACCCAGATGGTGTTTAGACATGATAAAAACAACAAATTAGATAATTTTGTATTTTGTGTGTACAGCGCTGAGCAGAGGATTCATGTGGGGGGAAAAAAGCAATGTGTACAATCGGTACCAAACACAAGAGGGAACGCTCCTTCTCTGTACAGTTTCTGTCCACTAGGTGTCAGACTGAGCTATGAACAGACTGTACATCTTATTGGACATCTGTGACTCGGGTAAATGATTCCAACCATTTGTATTCATACTGAGAATTTGATGCTCTATCAGGGGACAACTACAGAAGCTCTCAGTTCTCCCTGAATATTACAAGTTTATGAAGCCCAGTAACTTTTATATTTGACATGTAAATTACAGTATAGTTACTATTTTCCTGACACTTTACACATTTGCAGTAAAATATTTGAGACTCAGTTTCTCCTGGTTAAAATTTCCAAGATGTTTGTCTTTTACTTTGTCATACTGATTAACCTCCTCCCTCAAAGTCTTCTCCGTGCCGGAGGTGCTCAGTCTTTGTTTTATGTGACAGAGTGCAGTTAGAAGATAAACAGAAGAACAGCATGATTTGTTATGATTTTATTGAACATAACGAAACAGTGGACAGGCTATATGCACACTACCTACTGTATATACTGTATATATTGTCTCGTATCAATCAAGATACAAGAAAGGCCACCGGGAACGTGTTGACACAAAAAGAACGAGGTAACACAAATGTATCTGAACAAGGCCATTCTCCCTTTCGTATAAACTGTATATAATGAGAGGAAATGATGAGAGGAAACACAATTTGGTACAGTGGAAATTTAAGGCAAGTATACATTCTGGTTTGTCCTTCAGGGCACCCGCTTATCAAAGTCATTCAGTACGAGCCACTATATCGTTTGAAAAATAAATACAGATCACAGGTCAATGGACATGTATCGATTAATAAATCAAAAGTTGCTGAATGTCTTATTTATAGATTAAGACCAAACACTCATCACAGAATTATTTGCTTCTACAGAACAGCTCACAGCTTTAAACAACAGGCGTGTCCAAGTTTCTTTTCTGTTGATAAACTCGGAGCCAGGCTGTTTCCCACCAATGCAACTCTGATTAAACGCAGGTTTCCTGTAAAGTTTCAGACTGTGCGAGATTTTACTGATTATTTTTGTGGCTTTTGTGGATCTTTCAGACTCTTTAAGCCCCTTTAGATTGAACCTCTCTGTCAAACCAAATGATGATTTCAAGTCCTTTCTTTGGCTTTTCAACAACCTCCCTGTTAAAACCAGGGTCAAGCCTCCCTAATGTCAGTTTGTTGCACGCGTGTGCAGATGTGAAGTAAATAAAGTTGATGAAGTCACACGAGTGGGACAAAAGAAAAGATGCAGGACAGGATGATTTTTCTGTCTTTGGCGTCGGTCTGTACAGTCAGCAGCCATTTTGTTACATGTAGTCATCTATAATTCTTCATCACAGCTGTCTTTATATACTGTAAGCACTACATTTCATCTTTGGATTCTGTTCATGTGAATCACTTGAATCAAGTTATGACTACCAGATTATAATTAAACAGTAACAGGAAAGTAAAAAAATACATGAAGTATTCAAAAAAGGATCAAAAGGTGTTCAAAAAAACGACTTTCCTTCCAGTTTGCCCTTAACATATGATTCACTGATTGTCATCGTTTTTTTTTTTGCACCCTGATTAAACCCAGTTTGTGCAATCATCTGCCACTGAAACAAACAGACTATGCTTGGGATTTCACACACGCCGTATTACACAACCGATCAAGAGACAAGAACAATGATTTACATATGGAGGAGACGGTGAGTCATGAATGCAGCAGAACAGGACATGTGTGCATGTGATCAACTAAGAGGGCAATAGTAAGAAAAGTGTGTTTTGCTACACAAGACTCCCAGGCCAGGACACCACAGTCATTGTGACTTTATTCTTCTGCAGCTTGAGCATGGGGATGAGAGAAGAGTTGTTCATTCCCACTGTTGTGGCTCCGTTCACTGCCACGATCTCATCGCCGCACCTGGAGAGAACCACAGTCCATTAATGTGAAGTCTTGCAAGGGCAAGTGCTAACAGGACAGAGGGGCGGATTACATCATACGGGAGTCAAATTGGGTTTAACTTACTTGAGGCGTCCGTCAAAGTGAGCAGGTGTACCAGGCACAATGGTTTTGATGAAGAAAGGCTGCTGGCCGTGGCTCTCCTCGTAGCCCCCCACTATACTGAAGCCCCAGCTCTCGTTGTTAGTCTTCTGCAGGACGATGTCCCGGCACCAGTGCATGTGGCTGAAACGACAAGGGCAGTGTCAGAGCTAGGTCTTTCATATTAAAATGAACACTGGAAGCGGAGGAGCAAAATTCAGGTTATCAAGTGGAAGAATGAAAGCGGCTCTACCTCGGTAATCCCAGCCAGCGAGTCCACAGCGGTGTCCACAGGGTGTCATCTCGTGAGTCGTCCACAGGGTCCAGTTCGTCCTTGTTGGAAGCATCAGTGTCCTCCTCTGAGTCCTCAGACAGGGTCTGGATAACACGCAGCACCACCTGGGACTGAGCTGTCTGAGCCTTCAGCACAGAAACTGCCTCGTTGTAGGTCAACTGGGTCAGATCAACACCGTTGATGCTCAGCAGAACGTCACCTAAGGAAAAAGACAGACAGAGGAGCTCTGAGGTCAACATGGGGAGTTGTTTTTAAATCTACATTTCCAGGCTGTTTTTGTAGCGACGTCTGTCCACAGTGAAACATCTGTATGATTTTTTTTTTTAATTTGGCAAACAACAAAATCGTGAATCACAGCTGACATCTGCTAGAGAGCTGGACAGAGAACCAACCGAACAAATCAGTATTGCATGGTCAGAACTTTGCCAAACAAAATCAACATAGTTACAATCTGAACTAATGATGACAGCTGTGCTGTATAATTGGCTATATCGATGTTTAAAACGTGTGCTCACAGAGAAAGTTAGACAACAGACTGTGGCATACAGCCACGACCCTAAGTGAGCTGATTTATGTCATCGATTTGGAAAAGTTCAGTTTGGGCTGTACACACTGCAGCGCTTTAAGATTTAGAGTCTGAAAGCAGTTTAGTCTGTACAGAGAAACAGAGAGAGAAAGATGTTGGTGCTTACAAATTTGACTGGCTTAATGTGGGCGTGCTTTGAGCTGGGCTGCACCTCTCCCAAAATCAGTGCCAAGCCATTATTTTAGCACACATCCTCTCTGTTTAAGTGTCCTTGAAGAACACAATGTATCCCTGAACAGAAGCAAGTGAAAAGAGAATTGCTCTTTTCTTATTCGGCCAATTGTCACATTGTGACGGATTTGTAAACTGAGCTGGAAATTGTTTCCCATAAAACAGTTTCTCGCTCTCGTTGTGTTCACAAGGTTAAGTTTTTGATTCAAAGCACTAATCGACTGAACTGACCCCAAACTGATACACTCGCACTGACTAAAGCTGCAACGACAAGTCGATTAATCGTAGCTCAACAAAAAAATTAATGGAACTAATTTGATAATGAATGAATAATCATTTAAGCAAAAATGCCAAATATTTGCTGTCTCCAGCTTCTCTCACGTGAGGATTTGAGGATTTTCTATACGATAGTGAACTGAATATGTTAAAGTTTGGACTGCAGGCCGGACAAAACAAGACATCTGAAGAAGTTATGTTGTGTTGAAACTTATAGCAAGCATTATTTTTACATTTATAAAGACAAATGATACATCAAAACATTTTATGTATCAGCAATTAAAATAACCGTTGCGCTGCCTTGTACCTCTTTTGATGGTGCCATCTCGATGCAGACAGCCGACAGGCTGCACACTTGTGATATAAACCGGCAGGCGACTGCGACAGTCCCTCCCCCCGGCAATGGTGATGCCCAGGGAGAGCCGAGGCTCCTTCTTCAGGCTCACAGTCTTCTCCTGGCTGGAGAACCCACCTGGAGGATCCTGTATGAACAATGAGACAAATTAATACCAATTAAAAAAAAAAAAATCACAGATTCATATTCTTCCACAAAAACTATTGTTTTATTTTGTTTGACGTGAAGTCTGTGCTGCCAATTAACTTCGGCCTCTGCAGGCTCCTTTGACTTAATTGATTCCTCTCACAAAACCACTCGTAGAAACAAATGTGAAACATTTGAGAAGGAGCTGAGAGGTAAGGGTAGAGCTAACGTGTGAGGATCAACACTGAGCTCTCGTAGTGGAAAAGATGTGTGGAAAATGACAGCTTCAACCAGCCTCCTTGTTTCCCTCTGGAGTCTGTAAACCATGAGAAGGGAAGCTCGGGGGAGGTGAGGGGGCTCTTCCTCCTCCCCAGCAGGGATCCCAATCCCCCCCCCAGCAAGACGAAAAGGCTCGACTCTGCAGGCGAAAGCTAACTGTTACCAGCTTTGATCCTCTGCCACGCAAAGAAACAGCCAAAAAATAACAAGACAGTGGCCCCGTAGCAGCAGAGTGAGCAGCACCCCAGGCCTTTTGATCAGGACAGAGGGAGGCCCCAGAGAAGGGCTTTCATCTCCGCTCACCGACGCAGGTGTCTGCTCTCAAATCTTCTCACCCCCAACTGGGGGGTTGCTATTATTTCTACTGACAGTGTATGGTACAACTGAGTGTGACTGACAAAGGAGCGATCGTCACAATTACGCTGTGTAAACAGAAACATGTCAAGTTTGTAAGATACAGAACAATGAGGTCAGTGGTGTAAAAGGAAGTTCCAGCAGCTGGTAAGGACCCAAATAAACGTGGATAATAAAATATTTTCTTCAAAAGAAAAATAGTTCAGGCATTGATTTGTGAGGAAATGTCCAGTATTACCTTCATGTAGGTGGAGCGGCGTCTGAAGTACTGTGGCTCAGGCCTCCTGGCTGCTCTGCTGTGTTGTCCCTCTCTGCTGCTTCCTCCTTCTTCTTGAGTCTCTGCAGGTCTCATCACCACAAAGTTCACACGCATCTCGCTCGCCTGAACGCACACACAAGAAAAATACGGCATTCTATTATGAATTCTTTATCACCAAGTGATTGATTTTGAGCATGATCGTTTTTGGGTTGATCTGATATCTCCCTGGCAGCCTTTGGGTTCACGGTCATTTCAAGAAGGAATGCAACTTGTAGAGACTTACGCCGTATTCAGACCAACTCAGGGGTTGCCTGATGTGTCTGTTAGTAATGATTACAACTATGAAACAATCAGAAAACAGCTTTAATGTCTTAGATTCAAATTCTTTCTCACCAACGGCACTCCCTCTTTTTCATTCACTGCATATGTTGCTTTCTCTCTCAGGCAATCAGACAAACAAAAGGAAATTTTTTGTAGCACAGACACTGAGCCAGACACAGAAGTAGAATCTGGTACATGAAATAAATTAAGCCTGGAGGAGTATCGTAGTTTAGTCCATGAACTCCACTTGGATAGTGCTTTCAGGCTGACTGTGGAGGACCTCTGATCATCAGATTGTCCATAGCAGCACAAGTTCAGGTTGTGTTTCTCCAAAAGTTGAGCCTTTGGGTCACACCACCACAGCCCAAGCCTGTATTTTAACTGTAGTTCAAGATTAGTCTTAGTCAGGCCTTAAAACTTGAGCTTAAGATATGTAATCTATCACATAATAATGGCCCATCTATCACTTTTCCTTTGGTGCAGAATTCATGACATTTTCTACGTATAATCATGATCCACAGACGATGTTTGGTCACCGCTTGACCAATCATTATGGCCAATATTGGGCCAAAAGATCTCATAATTGGCACATTGTCACTGGCAGATTATTATTTCATGTGTAGATAGTAAATTCATGCTCTTTAAGGATAAATCCTGTATTTTTTTCCTGTTGTGCCACACTCAGCATGAGCTGAAGTAGTAGCATTACTACTTCTACGATTCTGTCGTCAGCATCTTGATTGCTCTCACTAATCACTTTGAGTGGTGTAATGAACGCTGCGACCTCTAAGTGAGCAAACTTCAAGGCTTGTTTTGTTGATGTTATCACTGCAGAGTAATTGAAAGTGGTGACTGTCCTGAAAGTTTGCCTTGTTTCTGCATTCAAGTGTTTGTGTGAAGCCCCAACAACTGATGACCAATAAGAAATTTACTGCAGCCTCTTTATGATTTAATTATATAATTCATTAAAAATGTCTATGATTGCATATTACTTGTGTTCTTTGTTTCTCAGCTATGCACTGGTTTTGTTTTTAAAAAGGACATAGTTCATTGGTGCGTCCTCCAAAACTTGGTGAGTTCAAACTAGTCCATGCTCACAGTTACATAATTATAACTTTAAAATTAAGTTGTCTAAATGTTCAACAAACTGACATGAAGTTAGACCAACAGCAGAAATCAATCTTTAGTGTATGTAGTTGGTAGTTAATTGGCTAAATGGTCACAATCCAACTTTGGTCTTTTAATATACCTGTATGATTTGGGCAGCGCTCTCAGGTGTGCCATGCCTCAGGTCGTGTCCATTGATGGCCAACACCTTGTCATTGTTCCTCAGCTTTCCGTCTTTGGCCGCCAAACCACCAGACAGCAGGTCCAAGATAAAAACGCCACTCTCATCGGATTTGCGGATAAGTTTGATGCCAAGCGGTTCGCTGCGCTGACTCTTCATTAGCGTCACCTGCAGGACTGTGCCGGGGTTGTGATTGGAGGTAGCGTTGCCATGGGGACTGTGAGAGGGCTGGGAGGCAGTGGAAGTAGTGGAAGAGGAAGGATGATGATCAGACCGTGGATCCCTCAATTTGAAGCCTTTCTCCTGCATGACGGTGAGCCTGAGGAGGGAAGGCTGCTGCAGCACTGTGATGGCCCGGGCGTGGGGGACTGAAGCCAAACTGACATCATTCACCTGGAGACAACACAGAGAAAAGAAACAATACAGTCAGTGGTGGAGCCACGGCCTCATACAAACATGACAGTACACACTGTACATGTATGATGCAGCTATAGAGGGCTAGATTATAGATTAGTTATGTATAGATCAACTAATTATGTTACTTTTTTTTTTTAAATACGTGCCTGATCTTATCTTTTTCCAGCATTAGCATGATTAGATCCATAACAGATACTAGTTATCAGCTTGCCTCTTAAGTTCATAATAAGCAAGTGATATTTGATATTTGATACTTCACAAAAATCAATGCATCGATTCAAGGGGAAGAGACAGATTGAGTTTCAAGATCTTAGTGACGCAATCTTCACTCGTCTTCAGTATCCCTCTTCACATTCACCGGCTTTCCAACAAAAGCCCCCCCAAAAAAACTGCAGTACTAATGTTTCACATCCTGAAGGCAGCCTGTTGCCTGGCAGGTTTTCGTTTTCATTTCCAGGTTTGGGATTGGTTGGCTTTAGAAGAAAAGCTGTATTTTGGAGGACTGAAATAGTCTATAAGCTCATTTTACAGTGGTACCACATTCCAGGAGAACCGGAGGGTAGAAATCCAAGGAGGACGTTGTTGGAAGAGAGGGAACCACAACAGAAATCTCCAATTAATTTATATCCTGCCCTTCTGTCCTCCTCTGTGGAAACCAAAAGTGTTACTGCAAATAAAACACTAAACCACACTCACAATATGTGGCATTATTGACACTAACTGACATATTTAGATAATAAAATCAATACCCATAAAATTGAAAATCATACCAGCACCACTAGACCTAAAACAATTAGTCAGTGAATCCACTAGTCAACTGAACTTCTGCTAATCAATTAATTGTCTTTTTTAAACATTTGATGAGTCCAGGTCCTAACACGATTAAAACAGAAGATGCACATGATTTTCACTAGCAAAAAAAAGTTATATATATTATATAACTGTTATATAACTGCTGTTGTAACATTTTAGTTCATGTTTGAACAGACACTCTTAAAAAAGAAGACAAACAACCAGGTAAAGTCGCTTTCATTGACGCGCTTAGCCATGTAATATTAACCACGCCTTGTTACCATGGAGCTAAAACTTGTTTATCCTGAATGTCAACTTTCCCAGCTGCGAAGCACTTTGTTTACAATAACAGCAGATCGCAATGACAAAGTGTTTATGTAAAAATATGCTGCACTGAATTATGTCACACGATGCCACCAGGATTCTCCTGAATTCTCATGCTGAAGAAGAGATAAATACTTGACATTGTGGGAGACATTATCTCAGCACTTTCCTCAGTCAGAGTCTCTCTCTCACCTCTAAGATATGATCCCCTGGGGCCAGTCTGCCATCACGCGCTGCTAGCGAGTCCCTGACAATCTCCTGGATGACTATGTTCCCCAGTGGTGTGTCTTTCCCCCCCACGATGCGAAGGCCCAGCTCCTCCTCCGGTTCCTCTCTGAACAGCTCCACCACATTGGCCTCGGCCACCAGACTGGACCGCAGGGGGGTGTTGTCTGGAAGGAAGAGGAACAGAGAACCAAGTGGAAAACATATGGTTGTATTTCCTGTTTAAGAAGCATATACTCAGCATATACATCTGATAAACACACAAACTTTTAAAAAATATGTGCTAGATATCATTCCTGTCAGAAGTCATAATGGGGAGTGTAACGTCACTAAAAATGACTCCAGCAAGACAAGAAACAGAAGTGCTCAGGCAATCATACAGGTTTTAAACAAACAAGTTCAGCTTAACCACTGTGGGAAAGAAAACACAGTTAATATGATCATTTACATCGTCAACAGTCATCACAGTGTAAGGAAAACTTCCTGCTACAACTTTGTCCTAACATGCTTACCGCTTTACAAGCACACGGTTTTATTGCACAATGAATGATCATTTCTTTCAGGTTCCCTCACTTTCAATTTCACCAACCCATTCAAGTGGTTTATATATCTCTACTATTGTTTATGATGTCTTTGATACTCTTACTGCTTCTATGTTGTTTCTTCTGTGTAGTGTTGTCATTAGACATATCCCAATTTTAATATAAGTTGTAGAAATGATGTCCAAATCTGTTAAAATCTGTTGTAACTAAGAGGAATCACACACAGTGTGAGAGCTGAGAGCTGACAGATCTTGTATCGCTCTCCTCACTGAGCGCAGAGACAGATGATGATCTCATCTGAACTCCATGGAAAAACAGCAAGAATCCAAACTTCTGGAGAAAAACCTTTACCGATAGAGACGAGCATGAAATTACACAACGCGGAGTCATCTAATAACCTGTTCTGGAACTAGCTGGCATCTGTTTTTACAGTACACAGTGAACATAGCCGAGAAGCACTATGAAACTTGGCATGTAATCATCCCACTAAAACAACACATGTTCTAGCACACTGAACAGACTAAACCTTAGGACTGATCTGTGCGTACACGCACAAGCTACAGCTAACTACTGAGCAGTGCTACCAAGGTTTTTAGCCCTACAAGCGCTACAAAAGGCACGATTTCAGCTAAAAAGCTTTGAAAATATATAGATTGTAACAATTAATAAAAATAAAACTTCATTGTCAGTGTAAGCCCACTGTATTTTCAGGAGCATACAGGAGTAGTTTGATCACAACAGAGATTATATTGACAATGTCTTCTCTGTAGACACAGATTACCAGTTGCCTGGCAACTATGTTTCAGCGGACTTTGGTCTATAGTGGCAGCTTACAAATTCTTTTTCGGGTTTTTCCCGGAGATGAGACTGTCTGGTTAAAACATCTGTGAGATGATACGTGTTCTTATGACCTGGCTGATGATTCACCTGTGTCAGACTCAAAATGAAAACCTCAGGGCTAAAAACATCAGCAATACCCGTCTGTGTGTTTTGACAACCACCCCCACCGAAGGAGACGAGCACTGGGGAATTAGGTTTTGTGTAATCACCCCAGCAAGGAAACCATTTCTCTTCAGCCTGGAAGCTACTATAAACATTATTCAGTGTCAATGACACAGAGGATGATCGGCAGAAAATGGAGGTTGTTAATGTGATAAGATGACTTCATACCATCCTCACTTTCTTCATAGGCAGGATTAATCAGCCCGGGCTCAGGCTGATCTCTGGTGGGATTTCGGGACAGAGTTGCTGAATGTTTAGCATCACCAGACGACTCCCCGTCACCCTTACGTCCCTTTAGTTCATTCCATGAGGGCCTCTTCCTCTTCTCTGCTTCCTCCCTCAGTCTTTTAAAAACAGGACATCTGTGGAAAAAGGAACATGGAGGAAACTAGTAAAGAGAATCATTTTAGAGACACCACATGTGAATGAATCAGTCTTTAAGATGGAAATCTTTGTTAATATGAATGTTAAGGTGAGACAGGATGAGTGTTTAGACACAGGATTTAGACGAGAAGCAGTATGCAGATGAGTAGACAATTTCACTGCATTGCAGGGTGTCTCTGTGAGATAGGTTGAGTCTGATTAAGTCAGTCAGAGTGCTTGGACTGCTGCTTGCTCCTCATGCCTGTACTTTGTCTCCTCATTGTTTGCACAGTGAGGCTGCAGCAGGAAAATCTGCCACCCACAACTGACTGCGTCACAGCTGGCCACTGGGATGATAAGCACCATGCTGGCCATGAAACAAACAAAAAAAAAACAGGACTGCTGACCTGCACCTTACCTTGAGCTCAATAATTACAAGTTTGTGTGTTCATAGGGGAGCTATGCAATCAGAAATAAACGTTGCAGCTCAAAGAGGGAAAACACAGTCTGCAGAGGAGAAACAAACTGTTCTGATAACATGTTTTTTTTTACATTCCTGAGGAAGTCTGAATTCTTTTTTCATGACTTAACAAACCTAAGATCTTATGTTTACCTTCAAGTAAACGACACCTGCATGCAGGACATGTATATGGGGGTACCAGACATTTTTATACGCCTTACAATATAATGAATTAACATCCAAGGAATAGTTTGATGTTTTGGGAAGTACACATATTTAAATTTTGCAGAGGGTTCGACAAGATTATTGATAGCAACTCTCATGTCTGTATGAAAAATATAAATCTACAAGCCAGTTGCAATTTGCCATTTTTACACTTCTGTTTTGTGTTAAACAAACGAAATATAACTTAATTAATTTGTGAGAGGTTCTGTAAAGTCTTCCCTTGGATAAAGCCAAACAAAGCTAGCTGTTTGCCCATGCTTGTAGCTACATATTAAACTGACAGATATGAGTGATATGAATCTTTATTTCCATGAATGTCAAACTATTGTTCTGATGCCACAGGACGGGTCAGTGGGATTTGTTTGCAGTGGCATCAGAAACAAACAGATAGTAAAAACTGGAAGGAATATATAAATGTGATATTTTCTTTATACGGTCTGCTCTTGCTATGAATTATCCTGTGCTCACTTGTTTATACGCCCACCTCCTGGTACCATACTATTCACTGTGATATACGACTTCTTCAGATATCTCCCCGGGTTCTCCCCGATATGCCTCTGAATCTATTTGAAGCTGTGCCTTGAATCCCAGCTAAAAGCTTCCTGACATGTTGATGAAATCCAGGACTCCAGACTATACGGATGTATTATCTCCTCTTCTCTTCTCTTCTCTTACATCATCCATACTGTGTGAAACAGTCTCTTGTTGGTGAAAAACCTCTGCATTGTGCTGTGTGGTTTTCCCCTACTGCAGCATAATAAACACAAATCCTCTGCTCGGGGAGAGGTCTGCCTCAGACTCTAATTTTACTTTTCTACAGCAAACTGCAGCTATTAGCAGGGGTCACTGAAGGGTAAAAAAGTAATACCTGCAAAACCGCACCATTTATATGATAAAGACTTTACTTCACCATCCAGAGTCTTACCTGTTGTGCAGGTGAGGCTGCAATTCACAGCGTTGCATCTGCTGCTGACACTCTGCATAGTGTGGGCACGTCACAGTCAGCTTGTCCAGCAGGTTTCTGACCAGCAAGCTGGAGGGACGGCATTGGTGCAGCTGCAGCCGCTGGCGGTCCACAGGGCAGAAGTCCTGCTCTTTCAAGAAGTTGCTCAGACAATGAAAGCAATAGGTGTGACCACACGGGGTGTCCATAGGTTTGAGGAGAGGCTGCAGACAGATGTGGCAAACCAGTTCATCGTCCACATCGTCCTGGTACTCGTACAGGTGGCTTTCAAGGCCATCGTGCTGCTGGCCACACTCCTTACAGACCCGTGCCCATGACAGACCTGCAGCGCAACTGCTGCCAGCAACTTTGGCTTCCGTTGTAGCCATGTAGCAGAGCTCCGTCCAAACTTCTTTTTCTTTGGAAAAGATCTGCGTCTTCTTACCTCCTTAAAAAACTGTGTTTCAAGACACTACATCTGCGTGTCCGAAGCTAAAATCCATTCGAACTGTGAAATAATGACCCAGAGTCAAAAAGTGTTATCTCCATGTCTTCATCTTGAGTTTCTGTTGAGAGAGAAACACAGTCAGGTCTAGTGCAGAAGTTGGACTATTCCTACACATAGCTCCACAGGAAATGACAAATTCACAGAGCAGCAGCAATATGGCAGCAAGCCGCAGCTGCTTCCTCTCAGCTAGTTTCCTGCGGGACAAAAGGAATTCTCATCTGACCTAAAAGTCACTGCGCTCCACACTGAAGGAGGTAAACTCCGTGAAATGAGGCAAGAAAAAACAGACTAAAGTCAAACCGCTGGCTAATGGGAAGGAACAAAGGAACAGTGCACCACGAGAGTAAGAATTTTGAATGAACTGGGCAGAAATACAACCCCCATCACTAATGACCCCTTGCACCCAATCGGCAGTGGTCTCCATCCCTTTGTGCAGCTCCCTAATCTCCTTTAATTCCCTCTCATAAGGAAAGCGCTGATTAGGAACACATTCTTTGGACAAACTTTTGGCCGCTTACTCCACAAATACATTCAATAAACACACATACCATAATTACACCAAAGATCTAAGAGAAGGTAGCTTTTTGGATAAATTTCATCCACTAAAATCAACGTGTATGGATTCTGAATGAAAATGAAACGTTAAAGGACAAACATATACTGACAAATCATAACGGTTAGGAGGAAATGTCTTTTAATGAATGTATACAAGGAGTCTTGAGCTGAACACTTTGACAGGAATCATTTCAGAAGACTTCATGCTGTCTGGGGAGCTAAAGTGGCACAGAAATAATGAAAACACCACCTCAAGATGCATGACTCTGTCCTAAGAAAAGTAAGGCGTAAAGAAACAGACAAGAATAAGCCACCACAATGAACTCACTACCTTCAGTTCCCTTCTCTTTGTGACCCCAGTCCACATTTCAGCCACAGAAAGACTGCTTTATCTTCAGTGTTACTGCCTTGCAGCGACTCACCCAAGATGATATCTTTGCTGTCAAGCGCCCAGTAGCCACTGCACGCAAACACGAGACTGTAACCCAGCAGCTGCCTGAAGCCTGAATGAAACCAGAGCCCTGCCTCTCCAGCAGCACACCGTCAGAATAACGTGTGTGTGTGTGTGTGTGTGTGTGTGTAACACATATTTATGTGCACGAGCATGGATGTTTATGAGATCTGACTGCACCGGTGTGAGGAATGCAAAGGGGAATTGGTGTAACTAGGCAGAGTAAGCGTAAAGGAGAAGTGTTTCTTTCGTCTCTATTAATGCCAGTGAATGTGAGTGTGTGTGTATGTGTATGTGTATGTGTATGTGTGTGTTTGGTGGTGGTGGGGAGCTGGGGACTCAGACTGCTGATGTTGCACTATTACAGGTTCAGTAGCGGAATGACTGATTGCAAACACACAAGAGCTATTACAAATATGTGTGCACACACACCTTTCCACATACATGCACAGCGGCTAAGGTCACACAGGCCTTCTTTCTCTCTTTGTCTTCACTTTGTATAAGCGATACCTCGGCCTGTAATGGATAGGGGTCATGGATCGTGTAGCACAGAGACGGAGGCACAGTAGAAACCAGGCCGTGCTCCATTTATTTGGAAATCACATGGCCAGGTGCAACAATGTAAAACAGCAGATAAACAATAAAAAATGCAAACATTAGATACATTATGCTGCTCTACAGCAAAGTGTACAGTCAGTGCTCTTGTCAATAAAACACTCAATTTCACTCCTATCGAGGAGTATTATTTACTTTGTGATTAAGCAATGTGTACTAGCTGGGAGTAACAGCTGGCAACAGAGAGCACCCAGTGGGTTTTACTGAAGATGCAGCGTGTCTTCATTAAAGCAGTGGTCAACTTCGCTGTGACCCTGGAGACCCTCCTGATTGCTGCGTCTGAAGGTGGGCGGCTCTGCAACAATCCATCAGTGTACACTATTACCAGACTGACACTGCAGTGCATGTCCACGTTTCTCAAAGATGCAGCAGGACATCGATAAAGGTGCTTGTCTTTCTCGGGATCTCTCACGTGAAATGGAGACTTGTCAAAATGCAAAAGCATTTTTAAAAAAAAGTGTAGTGCAGAAACAATTAGCCGATCGATTGGTTAGTCAGTTAATCAATTAGCCGATTTACCATTGACAGCTTTTTAAATGTTAGCTTTGCAGCTTCATTCTGTTGTTCTATTACTGCAAAGTGAATATCTTTGGGTTTTGGACTGTTGGTCAGACACCTTTGAGTTTTTTGGGACGTGGTGACGGCCAAAGGATCGAGTGATTAACAGCAGAAATAATAGGCAGATTAATCAATAATGGAAATAATTGCTAATAACTTCTTAAATCTTTATGTTTTTGGACTGTTAGTCAGAGAAAATGGACAACATGACGATACAACACTGGATTTCAGACATTTATATTACTATCTTATGACTAAACTAAACAACGATCTAATTAATTAAACAAAATAAACAAGTGATAATGAAAACAATCACTGGTTGCAGCCCTGGACAAGTAAGTGTACATTTTTCAGTTTATCAGTCATCTACTGTTTAAACATCATTTATTCTTGATTATATTTGTATCAACACCAACATTCTTCCTCAACATCAAATGTACGTGTCCAGATAGTCCTACTCCTACACTACAGCTCACAAAAAAAAAAAATTCACAAGTCGATGTTATGAAATGAGTACAATAGATGGTGGGAAATATGTTTTTACAGGTTTGGAGCCAACCAAAGCGTCGAGACAACCAGCTATGATTAAGAGAACGCCTTATCCAAATCCATTGCCTTGTAATCATGTGATAGTCTAAGCTTTCAAGGGAAATGTCTGCAGCCTGACGGTGTCCTCTGGTCTCCCACAGGATTACCCGCAGTGGCGTTCCTTCAAAGCTTAGCCAAATCACTTGCTTTGATGGTTGATATGAATGAGTCACATGTGCTGCCACACCCTTGGAGAACACAGGTGAGGCCACGTTAACACTAATAAATTCTCCATGAGAGTCCACGAGACAGGTTGTGTGTCATCTCCTTACGCTAATGTCTGGTATTACTAATAGAAATAACTGCACATGGAAAATAAATTAAATTAGCAGGAGCGAATGACTCTTAATCATGAGTGTCTGAGGAATACGCAAGAGAAGAGCTCCATCATGTCAAGATTACACTCATCGTCATCACTTACCGTCAGAGTAACATATTTTCCATGGTCAGTGCCAGTCTTAAAATGGAAAACAGAATTTCCTCTCTAATTGATATAAAACGTGTATATTTTGACCACTGTTTGAACATTATGTAACTGATACAACACCGTGCAAAGTCTCCTGCTTTAAATACATAAAGAGCAATATTTGCATTGCACACAGGAAGTACTCGACAACACAAACCACTTGAGTTACATTAAAGTCTTTTCCACTCGGACGACTTCCTGGTTTCTACGTTCATACAACCAACTGGATTCTCCGTCTCACTGCAGACACTCACACGTGGCGTGGTACAAGTGTCTCGCCTTTAAATCACAAGTCAAAAGTTTATACTCAAGGAGCTTCTGAGCCTCCCAGCCTGTCTGTACATACCAAACAAACACCACCCGTAGCATTAACTTATCATCAGTCAAGGATATTGCCAGCACGACGGGCAGATAACAGTAATTCATAAACAAAAGCCCATTCCCACACATTTTCCTACAGTGTAAGTCATTACTCATAAGGTCAAATATGCAGGTTGGAATCTGGATTTTCCAAACCTCACAAAACCTTTTTAGTTACCTTCATTATCTCATCAGACAACTATATTTCTATTCCTTTTTCCCCAGAACAATTCAGCTTTATAACGTCTAATCTGCCGTATGTATACCTGCAACAGATACTGCAGACGTAGCACAAACACTGGAATATTTTCGTCAACAGACGAACATGACTGAAATATTACTCAAGGTGAAGTCGGATTACCCTTGATTTCACTTCATTTACTTCTCAGGGACAGCACAGACTAATCAACATTTCTGTAAATGTGCCATTGTTAGCCATTGCTGACTGCAGTCCCTTGGCAAGATGTTTTAAAACCTGTAGAGAAAATTTACAGAAGAACGATAGAGACAACTACAAGACAAGAAATTCATCACACAGCATAGTGACGTGGTCATGGTGAAAAGAATGTAAGTTCTACATGTGATGTTGGGTAGTATAATCTATAACAATCCATCAGATTTTATAAACCCATTCATTTCAGCCATTTTCTGTAAACGCCAATCCTGATCAGGGTCATGTTGGGGCTGAAGTCTATCCCAGCTAACTTAGAGTGAGAGGCAGGGTACACCCTGGACAAGTCACCAGCTCATAACAAAGCTATTATAAACTATTATCAGATTTTTTTTTTTTAGACTAATAGGTACGTTTTTAGAGAGCAAATATTCACAGATTACTGAAATGGCGGCTGATACAGTGAATCTTTGAATAGATCTTTTCTTAGAGAAGTGTTTACTGAGTTTGCAGAAGGCTGTTTTATTAAACAAGAACATTTAATATAAATAATCTAGAATAACTTTACACATACACTGTGGACCAATTCTAGTTGACATCATTGGTCATTTGTCTCTGTGTGACAGCCCTGTGATGAACAGGCGCCCTGTCATATCAGTGAATACATGCGCTCATACAGATATATGTGCAATAGACTGATGTTAACCACGATATACTTCAAATGTGCTCCACAGATAACAGTAGAGGAGTGAAAAGTGTATTTTAAAGTCACATTAAATGTATAAATCCAGGTAAAGTGCACTCATAATTGTATTTAAATACAATACTTGAGTAAAACCACTGATGTCGACATGTCCAAAAATGTGGAAGAAATCAGTGTGTACGTGAAAAAGCTGCTCAATAACAGCAACAAGGACATGTTGTGATCACTTTCCAGCCCTTCCTGGATGTGTGTGCTGTCACCGGGGATCATAAATAACTCACTGCCCCCCTCCTGTCAGCTCATGGCTGTTGGTTTGCTCCTAATCACTACACCAACGTGACAGATCCAGATGACAGAAGAGGTAATAAAAGTTAGGCTTCATGGGCATCAGTCAGATGGACGGGATCGTGGTTAATAACCGCGGACACGTCTTCACCTTCAGCACACAACCTGCTGAGAAAGCGCTAACTAAGGCTACACACCTTGAGGACGGGAACTCACCTTTCCGTCCACGAGTGGACATCATACCTGTATATTTCACCATCAAACACGAGCTTGAAGCAACACTAAAACTATCAAACTGCTCTGTTTGGTGTCTGTTAACATAAACGAGGTGAATTTGCTCATGAAAACACCGAAACTCGTCTTACCTGTGTGAAGGTTGTTTTCCGGAAGCGGCTAACGTATGGCTAGCTAAAACAAAGAGCCCAGTGTGAAGTCGCCGGATAAACGACTTTAAAACACACCAAACACCGGACAGCAGCTACAACACCGGGGTTTAATATCGTTTCCTTACCGCAATGCTGTCGTTGAATGATCACAGCCCGCTCCCCCAGGTGTAGTTCATCCTACAGGCGGAGGCTGGGCGACTTTCCCAGTTTCGAGCAAACATACTTGTACGCCGAGAGACGTTCAGTCCAGGAAGGAGTCCACTCAGGTGAACACACACACACACACACACACACACACACACACACACACACACACACACACACACACACACACACACACACACACACACACACACACAGCTCTGCTGTGAACACTGTGGATCTGTGCATGCACTGTTACCTTTACCAGACAATAAAACACAATCCACATGAACACTGTGTGTAATGAAATAACCACTAACTATTATCTTTATACAGCAGTATATATTAAACATACAGCATACAGGCAACATGCAGACTTCAATGTAAAATGTGTTTTTTTGAAGACTTATATTGATTTAAACTGCAGAAATGTAAACAAACACTGCAGAAATGTATTTAACACATTGTTATTAAGAAATTAATTAATAATTATAAGAATAAGAAGAATAATTGAAAACAGCAGTAGGATAAATAAACTTAATTCATATGAAGGAAAGGAGAAAAACATCCTCCTGGAAGAGTTCATCATACAGGTAGACACTTTTTCTTTTCTTTTATTTATTTTTTACTTATTTGTAAAAGTCTTAATATATTCATATGTTCATATGGAAAAAGTCTTTATTTAGATTATCATCATACAAGTTTATATGTTTGAGAGTCTTAATATATTCATATGGATATTATTAGTTAATAGCCAGCTTGAGGTGCTGTACTTTATACATGAACTGCTGCCTTTGTCCGTCACTATAATACAAACTACACGCCAGTGTGCAATGAAATAACCACTATTATCTTTATACAGCAGTATAGTACAATAAAACATTAACTAAACATACAGTATACATGCAACATACAGACTTCAATGTAAAATGTGTGTCCATCTTTAGATATACTGGGGAAAGACTTCGACATATTGATTTACACTGGGGAAATAACAGATTGCCATAATGATATTTTTGGGTATAAGGTGGCACATTTATTTGTTGATTGAAGTCTTCATATGGACATTATTAGTTAATGTAGTAATTTGTCAATACTTTGACAAAACTACATGCCAGTGTACAATTAACCACTAACTATCATCTTTATAAGCTGTATAATGCAATAAAACAATAACTAAACATACAGCATGAAGCTACGACTGACCACTTCATTAGGATTTGTACAATCCAGTGTGATCCAATACAACAGCTCTGCAATATATTCTGCTTTTACAAAGCTTATAATGTTTCAGTTTTTGGTGACACTGTCATAGACACCGGTATTCATTTATTTATTAATAATTTTATTTAATATATTTGCCACCCCATTTACATACACGAGAGGGCCATAATGCAGTATTTATATAGTAATACAGTAAAACAATAACTTACAACAACAACATGCAGACTTCACATTGGACATTTCTCTTTAGATATACTGAGGAAGAAATAGTAATGAAAATGGAAAACTGATATTTTGGAGTTATAAGGTGGCACACTTATTTGTAGATTAATTATTTTTCTCCTTTAAAAAAAGTTTTTATTTAGAAAAAAAAATTGAAAAATAACAATAAGTGAAAACAGAAGTAGGACAAAACTTAATTCATATAAAATTATGAAGAAAAGAAGAAAAACAACCTTTGGAGAGTCCATCATGCAGGTAGATAGTTTAATTACTTTGTTAGTGTTTATAAGTTTGAGAGTCTTAACATATAGTTATATGTTCATATGGATATTATTAGTTAATGTAGTCATGTGTCATTTTGCCAGCCTGAGGTACTGTACTTTATAAAAGAACTGTTACTAAAACATTTGACCTCCCTATACAGTTCTTCTCAGGTGTGCACCATATAAGCAAAAAAGAAAAGAATGAAGTCATTAAAGCTACATTTTGACACAAGGATCCTCTTCAAGACAGTATTCAATATCAGCAGGTATTGCTGATCTCTCTATCATGTCAGTTGAAAGTTGTGTTCAAATTCTCATTGAGGACCTTTGGTGGCCCCTGGAGGTCTAGGCCCCGGGGCTGTTGCACAGTTTTCCCGGCTGGCAATAGTTGACAGAAAATTGAATGCAATGAAACAAATTAAATAATTCTGATAACAGATCAAGTTATTAAAGTCAAAAACATCCTTGTTCCAGCTTCTCAAATATGCATTTTACAGGTTTACTGGTTTGAGCGTTTTCTGATATACTCAAGCCTATTGGACTCTAGATCATTGGTTGGACAAATCAAGTAATGTGTACTTATCGATCTCTGAGAATCTCCTTAGTGATTTAAGAATTGATGGAACTCCACTACATTTATTTGATAGTTTTACTTCCTAGTTACTTTACAGGTTAATATTATTAATAGAAAATATAAATAAACTAATAACTCATGATTATCATTATAGGTTAAGTTACCCAGTAGTATATAATATAATCAGAAGTAGCTCCACAGTTACCAGTTGCAACATGCATCTCGCTTCATTCTGCATAGTGGGTACTTTAAATGTAATTTGATGCTAATACTTATACATATACTTATTATACTACTGTAATTTAACATCTGCAGTCTGAGTATATCTGCACTGCAGTTTTTACTAAAGTAAAATATCTGAATATCATACTCCTTTTAAGCCACACTGAACACAGATGAAAATATCTGATTCCCATAGTCGACTCTTGGCTTAATACTTGCCCACATTTCAAATTCCTGTCTTATCCAAACATCTGTAAGTGAACGCCTGGATGAAGGTGAATAGAAAAATACTGCTGTTTTTTGGGACTGCGCCAGTTAAAAGGACTGTGACACATGAACACACGGTGTAAAGCACCATACCCCCTGCAGAATAGAAGGGAAGTCTCTGTGCCATAAAACATCTCTGTGAAAGCCTGTTTCCCCCAGGATTTATAGCTGTGGTAGGAAACCTCAATACAAAGTGACATTTGCTGATACAAGCCCACAGAATGAGACACTCCTGTGGCCTAAGATGTCAATTGATCTATATTTTATAAGACAGACAGGAAGGTTTTTTTTGCTATAAGTGTTAATTGAATTACAGGGTTGATGGGAAGTCTAATAATTTCAATTAAAAAAGTGGTTACCTCAGATCTTAACCTACATTCTTGCCTTGATTCTACCTAAATAAAAAAGTAATGTAAATGCTATACTCATCAGCTTTAAAACATGAAACAATTCCCTACTGAGTAATGAAAGCATATGTTTAAAACAGGACATGTTGTTGCCATGAAAGGTTTTAAGACACAATTTTATTTAAATGGTCTAAAAGTCCTGATTCAGGAAAAGCTCTGTATCATTCAGCTTCAGCACAATGCACAACTAACTGTGTTTATTTAGCCATTTTTAACCCAGGTCATATGACAAAAATGTAAATACAGACTTAAATGTCTGGAGGACATTTAAGTACATACAGATCATATGAAGTGCTTTTATGTGACAGTGACACTTTTGGCTGTCAGAGTTAGACGTAATATATCAAAAAGTATTGCTTACATCAACTTGTCAGCATGATAATATGTGACTTCCTCCCTATCAGCACAAATGAGAAAGAGTGACACCATGTGTTTAGAAGAGGTATCATAACTGAGCTTCTTGAAATCACTCAAATGTTGTAAGAGTTCTGAATTAGTTGATTTTTAGACTGAAGTTTATTAAATTAACTTTTATCATCAGATAGATATTTTGTAGATGTCTGGCGTGTGTAACATTTGTCCTCTTTTTTGTCAAGTTGTATTTCACAGCTTTGAATTTGGTCATCTTCTGATGGGAAACTTGGAAGTGACGTGAACGCAGAGACAAAGATAAACACTGACCTAACAATACAGAACATCCTGAAGATCTGACCCACTCTCACACACACACATACGCAGAATTGTCTCACAGCTCTGTGTTTGAGTTGAGGTACCTACAAACAAGAAAGAGGCTGTTTGTCTTTCCTGGGATCAGTAAACATCCTCAACACAAACAAGTTCCTCTGGAGTGAGAGAGGAGAAACTCACACCGTCAGGGCAGCTGCACTCTCACTCCACCACGGCCTTTGATGTCCTTCAGAGAGAGCTGATAATGAAGATCCCTTACATCTTAATTCTTTTAATTGGAGCGTGGATGTAACAGGTTGCTGATACCTTGTTGTCACTGTCTTGGCTTGATGTGAACAATTTAAAAGAAGTCATAATTTTCAAATTGTGCAACTTGTCTAAAATAAAGAGTTGGCTCACAATAAAACATTTGTGTGCTCAGTGACTTTCTGAAAATAATCATTAAATATTCCATGTTTTTAATATTGAATCCCATGAAAAGACCATAGCATACAGTACATTAGTCCACCATCGCTCATCAGCCTCAGTCAGCCTCTCTGTGGCTCTCAGCTTCAAGTCCATTCATTCCTACTAAAGATGTAAATCTTTAAAACTCATAAATATATATGCTTATATATACTTTAATAGTTTAATATATACTTTTATAATTTCTCACAACAGCACTGTAGTTTATGACAAACTACCTCAAATGTAAGTAAATAGTGCATTTGCTTGGAAGTATTTTCAGCTGGGGATTAATACACATTTGGTGCTCTAGTGAGTATTATCTGCAACAGGAAGATGTACATGGGAATGACTCAAAATAAACAACAGTGCCCACATTCATTATACTGTTTGCTTGTGCAATGGTGTGGTTCATTTATGTGTTACTTTTGTAACATACACCGTGAAAAAATCGGAAAAAAATATACGGAATATCAACAAACTCAGCCTTTAAGTCCTACACCTCTGTGGGCCTTGTTCTGTAAAAGAGGGAGCTGCTTTAGATACATGAACAGGTATATGTGCTGTTTTGTTTTTAACTGCTGCTAAGGAGAAACCAAGGACACTTAAACTCTGCAGCAGCTTGCTAACCCCCCCTTTGGCCACTTCAGGCAAAAAAAAAAAAAAACTCCCTCCTCCTTCTTGCCCTGGGTGAGGACAGCGAGGCATTTGGTTCGGGCCACAGCTTGCACTGCAGCCTCAGGTCCTGTCTGGCCTCCACATGACAAGGCTGTTTTTAATAAGTGACTTATGACACAACTCACCAGACTACACTGTGACAATCAAGCTTCTTTTCACACATTTGTGGATATTGAATGTATTGCATAGCTTATTTTTTAAAAGATCTGCTGCATCATAAAGCTGATTTTTTTTTTTTTAATTAACCTAATAAAAAGTAATTGGCCGGTCACTTTCTCAGAAAGTTTGTGTTTCTAAAAAAAAATCCTAACTAAACATGTTAAGCCTGCTACTAGAGTGTAAAATCCTGAGGACAGCAAGCTGGTGTGATTGTGTGTGTCCATCAGAAGAGTTTCCAGTGTTCCCTGTGTAAATACGTTTTAGCCCAGATGATCTTCAAGGGCTCGCTTGTTTGTACCTGCCGTGTCGTTCTGCTCGTCCACCCAGCATGACACCCTGTAGCCCAGGATCAGCTCCTCTGAGATCAAAAGACTTCAGTGGTTCTTATCAGATAATATTCTTGTCCGCCTTCTCTCCCCTTTGAGTCCAGCCTCCTTACACAGTTGACCTGAACCATGCACACTGTTCCTTATGGCCCTTTGGCCTTTCCTCTTCTTATCACCATGATACCCAGGCCATGATAAGGCAGGTCTAGCCTCAGGACAGAAGGAGGGTACTGTCCACTCTTCTAAACCTCCACAGTTGCATAACTTGGACACTTCAGGGCAGTAAAGAGGTTATCTCAGCTCTGTGCATGTGGTACTGTGTTTTACACACTCAAAAGGCGCAAGTGAAATATCTCATAAATGTGTACTGTTATTAGATTAATTTAAATGTGTACATGTGAGTGTCACTTTATTGTTTTATGTTTACAGCTGGAGGTTCTTTACTTCAAGCTGAATCTGAATTAGGATTACACCTGATCATTTTGCTCTCATCCTCTTATTTAAAAAGGCTGAAATCTGCTCCAACACAGCTGCATGCTTAACCCTGACACGTAACAACAGTGCATCTGTCTCAGGTTTGTATGCATTTATGAGTATGCAGGCTGAGCAGACAGACAGGGAAGACTGGTGTCCAAAGTCACGACCCTGCCCTGACCTGGATGAAGGAAATGGTCACACTGCTCGAGACAAAGCAGGGCAAAGGAGAGTCTGAGGGGCTGGCTGGTCAGCCTCTAACAATGGGTCCGTGCTCTAAGACCGCGGGCCACACAAAAGCCAGAGAAACCCCCCCTCCTTCCCACTCCCACATTGCAATAGATCTGGCATTTCACACTGGCCTGTGAACAGCCATTCAATCAAACTACTGTTTAACCTGACCCCTGGCCTACACAGAAATCAGGATGAGTCTGGCGGGATGTATTTAGGTAACTGTCCTCACTCCGAGCCAGCCTTAGTGACTACAAAACTCCTTCTTGCTGCTATCCTTACTTCAGTTAATATTGTCTTTTCATCTTCTTTAAATGCAAAATGTTCCTTATTTTGTGATTGCTGCTCCAAATTCCTGCAAGTCTTGCTTAAAAACATTTAATCAATAGGCCGCCCAATAAATAATGTGTCTAGTGATGGGTGTAAGGGGCAATAGCTCCCTGGGGAACAAGAGACACCACCAGACCCTTCGTCTGGGTCAACTACCCTCGAGCCAGGGTTGAGAGAAGTAACCACATGACCCTCTCTCTTCTCAATGGACTGCTCCTCCCCTCTACCTGTACATGGCTCGGATCAAGGTGTGGGGGCTGCATATCAAACAGACTGAGGCCTTTGATGTGGATGGAAACACAAACACTGATTTGAGCAGAGTCGTAACATCTTATTTGTTCCCTTTAGTCATTCATTGAGCTGCTTGTTGAATGTGTATGTCTTCAAAGGACTGGCTGCATGCACCAGTGGTACAGTAGCCGAGGAGGCCCTGAGAGCACCCTGGCCCTAGTGGGTTGTGGGAAGGCCATCTGGCTTCCTGTTCCTTAGATTTGATATTGATTTATTGGCTGTACATGTGAAGATAAGGGGGCACCAGCTGCCAGAAGTTTTCCTCTGCATCCTCACAGACAATAGGCCTCCTGGTCATCTACATCCTGACTAAATAGGTGATGCATCATTCCTTGTTAGGCTTTTACAAAAAGTCACATAAAAAAATATGACATTTTTGCACAAATTCCCAGTTTAAAAATATTTTTACTCACACGGAGGATTTTTGGCTAATCACAATGGCTGCTCTTTTCAATTTAAATTTAAATGTACTTTAAATGGGGTAATATTAATCAAATACTTTATGGGTGGGACACAAATTCACTCCTTGAGGCTACACATTTACCACAGATTTTACAATTATACAATGCACTTAAGCACATTTAATGGTCTGCAGGGTTTAGATAACACTAGCTTCAGTGTTTGTTGTAATAAAGTCTGTTCCCAGTAATGAGGTGCAAAATTGCATTCACTATTCCTAACAAACCCTGACAACTTTTCACAGTTTATCCCATCACAGAAACCATTAATTCAGAATGAGGCTCCTATGCATAACAAGTCTCCCATTCCTGTTAAGTGAGCCGGGGAGTGCGGCAGTTTGGCCTGAGCCTTGTTGGTAGAGGTGTCAACATGGTGCCACAGTGAATTGTACTGATTTTTCTCACCAATGCACCCCCCACCCTTAAAAAAAAAAAAAGACACACTCACATACAGACAGACTTTGGTGTCACCACCTTAGCCTGTTCCCCACCCCCACCCCTTTCTTCCCTTTCCCCTCCCCTACCAGCACAAGCCTGTGATGTGACTGTCTCAGATAATGAGGTGAGAATTTTATTGCACCAGTCTGTGAGGATGACAGCGACTCGGGCCTCTGTGCAGCCTCCCTGGTATCAGGCGCCCTCTGCTGACTCCCGTGGGCTCGTACTGGATACACAGACTGGTCTCTCAGGTCCTTCAGCAATGCACTTCAAAGTGGGAGATCAAGGGTTGACTTGCGCATGACAGCCAGAGAATGACAATGCCTCAGCCAGCCTACACCTACTGCTACGTGCCGGTCCCAGAGACACAAAGGCATACAGGCTGCTCCCGCACTACTTTGCTGTATGGAGGAAGTACTCATTCGAGAGGGGGGATATACATACAGGAAGAAGGCAGTGCTCTATGTGTATTCTATAGAAACACTGATGGGTAAAGGCAATGTGAGGGGCAGAGGAAGGGCAGCAGAGGAGACAGAGTGGCAGCAAACGCTTGGTGGTGTCCTGTTTGATTGCTGAAGCATTAATTGATAAGATACAGCTTGAGTCCACATCACACCACTTATCTTTAAAGGAAGACATCACAGTATCTTCTGTATTACAAACTGAACACACATGACAGTGAGATCAAAGAATCGTGGACTATTTTATTGCTCTGGGGAGCAAAACAAATGTGTTTCCACTTTTGACTTTCCTCAGTTTTGAAGTAAATTACAGTGGCTCCTCTTTCCAGCCAATCATTTTGGCTTTTATAATTTTATTGATTTGCTAGTTACATGATTCAAATACCCCTGAACTTCCAAACAGAAGCTTGGGGTGCTTGAAGAACAAATATGAACTGGAACTTAAGGAACTCATCTACGGGCGATAATAACTTTGGAATTGTCTCTTAACTATTAGTGCAATAACCTTCACTGCTTCAAACTTGCTGTGTTTTCAGAGGTGAAAGTTAGTATCCCAAACACACACAGACACACCCTTTTCCACCCCCAGTAGGCAGCTAGAGGTTGAGTGAGGGGAACTTCTTGTGATCAGGCTGTCATTTCCTCTGGTTGACTCTGTTATTCCAGAAAGCCTTTGTGAAGGAGCCAAGTGGTTCAGCCGCAGACAGAATGTGGGCTCCTCGCATGCATCTGAGGTTGTCAACCCGGCAGGGGAGGGAGGCGATCCTGGCAGGACAAGACAAGGAGAAAACAAACATGGTGCTGAAACAAGACAGTGACAACGAATCCCTGCTGGTGAATGCAGTTATACAGTAAATTAGACCTGATTGATCTTCTTGGTACAATAAAAGAAAATATAATAAAGAATTTACCAGAAAACATTTTTATTTACAGTGTCATTGCAAATGTTGAAAGAAAAACAAAAAAACAAAAGAGAATATTACATTAATGTTTGCTGTGATCCAAAATCCCTCCACACTAAAGCTGCAGTTTAGAAACTTCAATCAAATATTCAATCAAAAATAAATACATGAAAGTATAGGAAAAAGGGGATTTTGATTGTTATTTATAGTGACCTCCAAATCCTTATCTTAGTTGGGCAGTTTTTTTTATTATTATTATTTCTCCCTATTTACCATAAAGACAAATTACAAGACCAAAGATCCAAAAAGTTGGAGTATTGCGCCACCTATGGAGACAAAGTCACTCCAACAATCCCTGAAATATTTGGTGCCTGAAGTTGACCTCAGATCAGATGGTCCAAGTTTAATTTAAAGGTTTAATTAATCATTGCAACATTTAAGTAAGGTTTAAGAAAAAGATTAAGGAATGCACTGACCACAGGTTTCACTTCCTCCACTGTTATCTCTACACCCACAGTACAGATGCTGTTTCCTGTACTGCTTAAAAACTGTATTTCCGTGAAAATACATGAGTGAAACGTCTTTTAAACTGTGGCACTGCTGCTATGTATGCGGTGGCAGATTAAAAACAAAATTAAAATAAAATAATTTATCATCAAAATACAAAACTGCAAGTAAATGCAAACCTCTAAAAATGAATGAACCCAAACTGTTCACCTGTTTCAAGTGTACAAATAGTATTAGCTTAGATCAAACATCTTTGTTTAAAAGTTGACATATATATTTTAAAATCAGGTTTGTGTGTGCTTATGTATTATGAGCATCTCTTAATAAGAAGTCAAAGGGAGTAAAAAAGTGTATTTTTTAAGTACTTTGTACTTTGATTGATATATTTTATCCCACTTAATACTTCTACTGCACTTCTACTATTTAACGGACACCTAGATACAACACTGCTCACAGACTAAAGTGAGACATGCTTACAGAAGTGTTGCACAGAAATATCAAAGTAGCAGCAGTCATGGTTGGTGGTGCAGACAGCTGTCCTTTTAGATAATGAGTTAAAAGTCTGATGGCATGGTGGTAAAAACTGCTCTTAAGTGTGTTACCCATGAACAGTGTTATTTCAAATATAGTGTAAGAGATATAGTGCAGTATAATATGGCACCACAATATATAGGCTGTAATACAACTATATAGCATAGATAGAAGATAAATCTGAGTTTAAATTGAACCTATGCAAAGAAAATATAGATCATAATAATATATTGGTCATAATACAACAATATAGCATAGAATATAAGATATAATAAATATTGCGTCATAAATAATACTGCTAATTTCACTTGTTCATTAGTGTGAAGGCACATCTGGTAAAGACAGCATCCTTCATGTAATCATGGCTCAAAGCAGGTCAAAGAGCGCCCTCTGGTCTCACTGAGCCGTCAGTCCAGCTCACCTCCAGTCACTGTCACATAACACCGCTGGTCAGGACAGGAGACGGATACCTCCTGGGCCTCTAAATTTAGATGTCTAACCTGCATAAACAAATCATTTCCCGTCCCTCGGAAAAAGACAAAATCATCGCAGGAACCGGGACAGTCCAGAGGAAGAGGAGCAGCGGACAGTGATGGCCTCAGTTAAAAAAGACGACAGACTGACGAGGTCTCAAAGCTTTATATGCGTCGGTTTCGCCGGGATTTTCAGTAAAACCGTCACGTCACCTCTGGAGGTGGTTAAGATTAAAAGTCAGGTGGGCACTTTTCACAGTAAGAGAGGTTTGTGGCAAAGCTTTCTTCTCATCTACCAACATGAGGGACTTCGAGGATTTTGGAAAGGAAACCTCGCCTCTTGTCTGCGGTTATTCCCCTACACCGCAGTCCACCTCACAACATACAAGAAGTAAGTCAGGTTCACCCTGAAGTGGCTGTTTTATTGTGTTTATTGTGCCGACTGTTGTTTTCGTCTGGGTTTGTTTATGATAGCTGCTTAAATTAGCTCCTTAGCCAACTTGGTCACCTGACGTCGACGTAGCAAGTTTGTGTGGTGAACAGTGTTAAACACATTAATGACACACATTGACATCGTTTAAAGAAAACATTATCATCACGTTAGTTGTGTGACACGATAAACTAACTAAAAAGGTTTATTTCTTTATATTTAACCGTTTAAACTTTGTGTTGACTTCAGTTAAACACCTACTTCCTGTTTTGCCGTACGAGGCGCACCTTCTATTTTCAGCCAATCAGGAGCTGTAATTTGCTCAGTCGATGTTTGAAAGGAACGGGTTGTCCGTGCCCTGAGTTTTGTCTCACAGGTAGCCTGCCTCACTAGTTCCCCTTTACACATTATGTATGTTAATCTAAACATTAGAGAAAATTAAATGGTAACTACTCTACTACTACTACTACTAGTTAAGGTACATTCTCTATTATTGTCATTATAGATGATAGATAGATAAATAGTTTTACAAACACAAAACAGGCACACAGTATTTACAAAAAGGCACGAGATAGATACAATTAAAGTGTATAGTCACAGTGTAAATATAATTAAAGTTTAAGGGAATGTTCTATCATGTAAGAAATAAACAAAATAGCGGCATAAGAATATGACAACTATACGTTATTTCTTCTTATTGTGTTTTCTTTATTCTTTTTTGTGGCATTTTATCAAACAATCGTTTCATTGATTACACAGTAAAAAGCATGCCTAACAATTATATGTTCATACATTCATCATTTTATGTTTAGTTATTGTTGGTTGGTCAATAAGAGGACAATGAGAGGACTTGTTGCCTGTGAGGCTCAACTCAGGGCACAGAGCTACCCTCCATACATTGGGTTACTACAGGACAAAACGTACTGCAGCATGACTGATACTATAAACATACATGCAGGGAGGATCCACGCCGTGACAACAGGTAATCCAGGTTGTAGTCATAAATACAGTATCTGTAGACTCTACTGAAGCTGCCGCGGTCAGCACATACTCTTTAGGACACGTGTATATGTAAACACCACCTCAAACCACCTGACTTGTACTGTACACCCTGTTCCAGGAAAGGAAAGACACACACACGCATACACACACACACACACACACACACACACACACACACACACACACACACACACACACACACACACACACGTGTAGTGTTTCAAGAGTTTCTCTTTAAGTGTATGTACTGAAACCTGACCTTGTAAACGATATAGTTAATGTAGTTAATGTTTATTAACTTGCACAAGATTGCAAATAAAAAATATTTCACTTTAATATTATTTATTTATTAGTCATTTAGAATTGGGATATAGGTCCATTACAGTCTTCCTGATCCCAAGTTAACATCTTAAAATTTCTTATTCTGCCCAACCAAGAGTCTCAATCTCAAAGATTTTCAATACATGGTCAACCTCAAATAATTATGTGAATTAATTGTTTAAGTAATTTATCAGAGAAAAATTCAAAATATTCTCCTATTTGCCACTTACATTTTCAATATATTAGATACTTTTTGGTTTTGTGGATGAGATGAACGTTATCAGACATCATCTTGGGATCTGAGAAGTTTTTTTTTTTTTTTTTACTATTTTTTTGACATGTGTTAGATTAAATCAATCATTTGTAAACATTGATATATTAAGAGATAATTCAGTTGATATCAAACAGAATAAAGCAGCAAAACCAGGAAATGTTTAGCTTTTTTTCTTTTAAATTATTTTTATTATTAAAATTGTTGCTGTCACATTTATGAAACATAAACAGACTGTCAGATCTGTGAAATTATGCTGTCAAACTACGAAGACAAATGAGAGAACCATTCATTCTCTGATCATTACAGTCCATACAATTTAAGTGTTATCAACTTTGCTCTCCTCTGTGTCCAGGATCGTCCACCTTCACATGGATGAAGTTGGCTTCATCTCTCAGTGGAGAGCCATATTAGCCGGTGGACTGGCCGGTGTTGCTGCGGCTCTGGCCACGTACCCTTTGGAGGTGGCAGAAACCAGGCTCATCGTCCAGAACTGCAGACAGCCCACGTACATCGGCGTAGTTCACACTCTCTCAAAGATCTACAGAAATGAAGGGCTGCTCGCTCTCTACAGGGGCTTCTCCCTCACTTTGTTGGGTGTGTTTGGATACTCATACAAATTAGTGAATTCCCTGTTGGTGGTGATATCAGATCTTACTACACACCTACAATACATCTATGTGTAACTTGAAGTACATTTCTTTTGCCTACAGGTGCTTTTCCCTTTTCTGTCGGGTGCTATGCGGTTTACATGAACTTGGACAAGCTCTGGCAGGAGCCTCCTTTTCGTTTCACTCCCCTCCAGAATTTCATTAATGGTTGTCTGGCAGCAGGAGTGGCCCAAACCCTCTCCTACCCTTTTGAAACTGTAAAGAGGAAGATGCAGGTAATTTACCACCAGAACACAACACACAACACACTGCATGTAGGTTATGGTCTTTAGGAGAAGTGACATAAGGGCATTTTTTCCAAAAAGGAACAAGCAAAGTAACTTATAAATAAACAATTTCAGTAAAAAGTTAAAATTGGGGAAGAAATACAGAAATCAACAAATAGAGAAAAAAAGTTTAACTTAACTTGCCTGTTGTTAGTTTATTAATAATAAAAATAATTAATTGAGGCATTTTGCAAGCTAGTTATTGCATGGCCTTTTAAAGGGAAATAAGTTCATATTCATTAGTCGGCACTATAACTATTTTTAGTTATACTCGGTATGCCTGAGTTTAGGGATAATGCAGAAGAAAGTTAGATAGATCTGTAAGACAGATTTAGTTCATATTTATACATATTAATACTAGTATTCATATCTATTATATATTGTTATATTGTTGTTGTGTTACTTGAAATATTTCCAAATAACTAAACAAAACAAGTTCACAGTGTAGCGGGTTCTGTTTACTTGCTGTATTACCAGCTTTAGTCCACAAGAGGGCAGTGGGAGTGTGTCAAAATAAAGTTTAGCCTTACTTGGACTTTCAGTGTTTGTGAATATGGAAAGTTTAAATTCTTAAATCAAAATATTCTTACTATTTTAAGTTTTGCAGATTGACCTTCTGCATGTTAGGAAGGACACATTGGGAACAATGGCGCTGCAGAGGACAGAATACTACATCCGGTTTTATCAGCTTATTATTAGCTACCACAAGGTTCAACAGCAGCTGGGAATGTGAATGTGTCCTGGCTACGCAGAAGCTATAGATAAGTTCTCTAAAGATAGACAGTAACTATCACACAGCAGGCAAGCCGTAAGTGTTGTGTGTGTCCAGTCCATCAAACCATCCCAACTATGTCGGCATAGAGTAAAGAACAGTGTTAGGTAATTATTGCATTTAGGGATTCAGCTCGCGTCTCAGCGTTAAACATTAAAAGTCAGGCAGAGAACAAATGATCGGGAAACATCTGTGGATGTTTGCAGAAGCTTAGGGTAATGATTTAAGCTAAGTATTGTTTAACTCACTGGCTAGCTTGATGTTTCCTCTACAAATGAATCTGTTTGAGTATTCTAACACTGACTCTTTGGGAACGTTGAAACTTCTAAAGATACATTTCCTCTGTCACATGACAGTCGTCATGAGTCACAAGCTGTCAGTGCTGTTAACAAAGAAGCACAGGACACGGTGTGACTCGCTGACACAGAACAAGCCTTGTGAGCTGTAATTTAAAACTCCCTTATACTGTTAACTGAGTTCCCTGTCTCCTCGAGCCCTTATCGCTTTACTTTACACCCTCGTAGGGACAACATTGGGTTTATTTTCTTGTCCCCACTTTTGTTATAGTGTTTCTTATTTTACTTTTTAAAGAATGTGTAGGTCAGTGCTATAAAAGTTGAAATAAGAAGTTGATTTAGTCAAGAGATTTAACAGATATCAGTGATTAGGCACCAGCTGATCACAGAAGAGTCCTAAATACTGTTTACTGAGCTACTTATTAGCAGAACACTGTTTTCCTTCAACAAAGTGCAATAAATTCCATCTTCTGTGTCCTTTATGGTTATTACTATATAGACACAATGAGACACGTTGCTGATTCACTGTTGCTCATTTTCACTTTCAATCTTTTGTCAGGCGCAGAGTGCCCGCCTTCCCCACTACGGTGGAGTTGACGTCCATTTCACTGGAATGATTGACTGTTTCATTCAGGTTATTAAAAACAAGGGCGTCCTTTCACTGTGGAACGGCCTCACTGCCAACACAATAAAGGTACGGTTTCACATATACATACATATAGATACATTATTAGCCACATTGTGCTCTTTATCGATCATATGGACACAGTACTGATCTACTTGTGTTACATCCAAGTAAGTTAAGCTGAATTAAGTGCACGTGCTTAAACATGAGTGACTTTACGACAGTTGAAGACATTTAACCCATGGCTCACGCAAGAAGGAGAGTGAGGAGGGGGGTGGGGCATGGAAAGCAATGTTCAGTGTGTAATTCATACCGTGAATATCACGAGCAAGGTGAGCAAAGTCTGTCTCTGGAACAGCATGCTCCACTCTCCTATTTCAGCTGCAAATGTCATGATAGTTGTACGTTGTTTTTACCAATATAAGACCTTTTTAATGAGCAGCTGAAAAATAAAGCAACTTAGCAAGTTTGTAATAGCCAAACCAGACTTTCTCTGGTGTAAATCTGTAATTTAACTAAATGATTGAGGTCACTGATTGAAAGTGTTGGCATTGGCAGTGAAATACATCTCTTTCTCCCAACTCTGCACAGATTATTCCCTACTTCGGCCTTCTTTTCACCTGCTTTGAGATGTGTAAGCAGGTTTGCCTTTACCGCAACGGCTACATCGTCTCACCTCTGAGCTACAAACTTGCACCAGGGGTGGACCAGAGCCTCGGGCCGTATGAGCTACAGGAGGCGAAGCGCTACTTGAAAAACAGAAACTTTGGGTCAGGGGAGTCCTCTTTTGGAAACCGCTGGTGAAGCGTCACATGAGAAGATGTCTTGTGGAAGAATATTGACTGACTGCTGAATACACTTGACCAGCAAAATTAGTTATTTGGCGGACTGAAATACTTCAGAGGCTTGTGTCATAACTACATAATATTCAGGTTTCATGTCTTCATGTGAGGTATTAACTTGCATTTACATTATGTCCTGTCAGCAATGGTCTACCTCTTTCAGAGCTTCATTTTATCAGGCAGTATTAATTGTTTAGGAATTGTTTCCTTACATACAATGTCTTTCCAGCACTCTTTTTAACCAAATATGTATAATTATGTGCCTTGAGCGTTAACTATTTATTTTGAGTTGTACTTCAGTTATATGTCATTGACGTCAAATAGTGCCATAGTTTAATCGATTAAGCGGCAAATGCTCTTTTACTTGACTGATGTGATAGATTGTATTTTTAATGTATAGCAAATGTAACATGTTGATGTTTCAGAAGTCTGAGTAAGTAAGGGACAATCATGTAAGAGTGCTAACATGGATTGTGATTGAAGAAACGTGCTTACAACATTAAAATTTCACGGGTACATGTTCTTTTCTATGTTTTTGAAGTCTTGAGTAACCCTCCCTCATGGCTGAAAAAGAATGCTCCTATGGTAGATAAAACATCATAAAATGTCTTCTATGATGTCCCACAAAAACATGATTGAGTGCCCCGCTGATGTGATAATGGTAATGTGTCCTCCAGGATACCCTTACAGTAGAGAGTTTTTAACCTATTCCACCATAAATGCATCACAAATCTGCTTACAACATTAAAATACCATGGACACATGTTCTTTTCTATGCTTTTATAAGTCTTGATTATTCCTACACACCATTGTCCTGCATACATGTAACAAAGTGCCCTCTAGGTGACCTTCCAGTGAAGACCTGATAAAGTGACAGACAATAGTTCCATGTGTGTTTTTATTACGGAGGTGTAAAACTTTAAATCCGAGTCACACGTTAAAACAGTTTGAAACTTAACTTTAAGTTTCAGATCTGTTCCACCATATATGTCCTATAGGAAAAAAATGCAACTTAATGTCTAATAGTTTAACCTTTTTCCAATTAATATCCATGTACATAGTCACTTTATAATAAAAGGCAACACTTCTGTATGATTTCAGACATGCTTACTTGGCATTTAGTTATTAAGCTTGGCTCAGAGGAATCAGTCAGCTGATTTAATCATGTCCTCCTCCTTTTCCATACTGTGGGAAACTGAGTGACAGCCAAAGGACGTCAACAGATGGGATGACCTTTACCCACCATAGCCTTTCAGGCCTCAGCTGCTTCAAAAGTGACACCTGACACGACCTTGAACAAAGTCTGATCTAAAAACTTCCATGAACGGCGTTATCCTCGGAGCTCTGCCGACATGTCATTCAAACTAAAACTAAAACTTTCATTCTTGTTG
The DNA here is from genome assembly GCA_028641955.1 of Protonibea diacanthus. NCBI lineage: Eukaryota > Metazoa > Chordata > Actinopteri > Sciaenidae > Protonibea > Protonibea diacanthus. The sequence continues at coordinate 12,361,452 of CM053980.1, forward strand.
GACAGTTTGCAGTCGGTGCTGCCATGATGCACTTGAGTGATGAGGGAGAGCAACAAATCTGACCCAAAGGACATCAATTAACCCCGCCCACTACCCTCACTAGCCGACCAATGAGAGGCGAGAGTCGAAGTTCACGGGTTTTCTCGCGTTCAGTCTTCTTAAATCCCCTCTCTCCTAGATTGGAGTCGGCCATTTCAACCCCACAGGCAAACCCCTCCGACCGAAGTAAGCGGGACTGTGTCTGATAACATCCGAAGATGAGTGAGACAGCTATTTCCTTCGCCAAGGACTTCTTGGCTGGTGGTATTGCCGCTGCCATCTCCAAAACAGCTGTAGCCCCCATCGAGAGAGTGAAGCTGCTCCTCCAGGTAAACCCCCCCTTTTTATAATGACACTTTAATTAGTTACAGCTGTTAATTAAATCCTGCCTTTGTGTGTCTGCAGCACGCTGCACATCACTGTTGTTAATTAATTGTTTGCAGCGTTTTCTTTACACATTTTCAAGTGATGGGTGATGAATTTAACAAGGTCTAATTAGATGTTGTGATTGAGGAAATCATGTAGGCCTATAGGTGCTGCACTGTTAGGAGGATATACGTAGTGACAGAGCAGTTTGGTGCAGGCGTGGATGAATGAGCATAATCGAGATGCATCAGACCTGTTACGCAATACACCGGCCAGCAGGCTGCAGTCTCACCACTGCAGGAACAGTGTGTTATAAAGAGGCAGACATACAGCACATCTACTGTGACTTCTGGGTTCACAAGTGCTCCTCTTCCATGACAAGTCTTTAGTTTGGCCTGACAACACACAGGCAAGGTCACTGCAAGGTTTGCACCATGGCAGTCCACTGCTGCATTGGGCCTGAGCTCAGCAGCAGCAGTAACAGCAGCAGCAGAGGGAGGAGGTGGGGCTGTGAATTGTTGAACGGATGCCAACTGAGTTGTACTCTGACACATGGATGCAAATGTCTGTCAGACACACAGGAGAAGCCTGGGAATTTGTGTCCTCACTGATAATGAGTTAGAAAGTTAAAAGGTTAAAGGTTCGATTCTCATTCACACTGAAGACTTTTAATGATCTTTAATTCGTGACTGTATCTCTGCTTTAATTACAGGTACAACATGCCAGCAAGCAGATCGCAGCTGACAAGCAGTACAAGGGCATCATAGACTGTATCGTCCGTATCCCCAAAGAGCAGGGCTTCCTCTCGTTCTGGAGAGGAAACCTGGCCAACGTCATCCGATACTTCCCAACTCAGGCCCTCAACTTCGCTTTCAAGGACAAGTACAAGAAGATTTTCCTCGATGGCGTGGACAAGCGCAAACAGTTCTGGAGATACTTTGCGGGTAACCTGGCATCTGGTGGCGCCGCTGGAGCCACATCTCTCTGTTTCGTCTACCCCCTCGACTTCGCCAGAACACGTCTGGCTGCTGATGTCGGCAAAGCCGGAGGGAGTCGTGAGTTTAAAGGCCTGGGAGACTGCCTGGTAAAGATCACCAAGTCTGATGGCATCAAGGGTCTGTACCAGGGCTTCAGCGTTTCAGTGCAGGGCATTATCATCTACAGAGCTGCTTACTTTGGCGTCTATGACACAGCAAAGGGTGAGTTTGACGCTTGATGTATCTCATGTCTGTTCACTTCCGTACCTTTTAGAGACTTTAGTTAACCTTCCTGATCGACTTTTCTCTTGTAGGCATGCTTCCAGACCCCAAGAACACACACATTGTTGTCAGCTGGATGATTGCTCAGTCTGTGACTGCGGTCGCTGGTCTTGTGTCCTACCCCTTCGACACCGTCCGTCGTCGTATGATGATGCAGTCTGGACGCAAAGGAGGTAATAGGCAAAATATATCAAAGTATAACGTTTGCTGGTTTTGCTACCTTGTCACTAGAATAATGGTGTGATGATGTTTTTTTTTTTTTTCCCCCCTCAGCCGACATCATGTACACTGGCACCATTGACTGCTGGAGGAAAATCGCACGTGACGAGGGCTCCAAGGCCTTCTTCAAGGGGGCATGGTCTAATGTCCTCAGAGGCATGGGTGGTGCATTCGTGCTTGTCTTGTATGATGAGCTTAAGAAAATCATCTAAGTTGCTTTTGTTTGTGCACTATTCATGTTGTGAAGTTTTAACTGTAACATATCTTGTACATTTGGAAGGACTTAAATGCCACACTATATTTATAGGGACCAGCTAGTATTTTCTACTAGTTGTAAGGGGGGAATCTGTTATGCACTCTTCTCTTGGCCCATGCTTTCTTCTTTTTTGTTTTGCCCCTCATCAGAATGTCATTCCCTGAATACAGGAACCTTACCGGAAAAAGAGAAATAAACACAACCTACTGAGTGAATCTCCTTCCTGGTTTTGAAACGTGATAATGTATGATGCATTACAGACTGTGTGACTGAGTGTCCTGGCAGCTCGTGTCGTCAGTCGTGTTGCTTCAGGAAGCCGCTTGGCAGCGTCTCGTGTCAAATGTAAGCTTAGAGCTGCAGAGGTCTCCCAGGTTGTAGTTGGGCACGAGCCAAAATCAGCTGAGAAAGTTAACCTCCTGACAATATTTCAACCAAGGCACACTTGCTGGCCAGGACATCAGGAGCATTACCCGTGTTATTTAACATATCTTGATGGTTCAGCAGAGCATGTGCACGAGTGACTTCCTGCAGAGAAGGGTTACCTACAGCGAGGTGGATTATTCCAACCTTCTAAATATACTTTTATCTCCTGCCATGCCTCATCCAACTCCAACTGGTGTGACTGAGGACTTTAACCTTGAGCTGTCTGACCATTCAGCAGAGTGACACCACCTGTTCAGCTATTTACTACCACAGTCAAACGTTCTATCAATTGAAGTGCGTAGAAACCTTATACCACAGACTAGAAAATAACCAAAAGTTACCTAGACATGTTCATAGTCAAATTCCTTCTGTTCCTTCTGTTCTGTCCTTCATGATATTGCCAACTGTAAAGAAGCACACGATTGTGACATACACAGGACAGGCCATGGTTTACTTCTTGGTTTCAACCATGGTGTGTACTGGCCTTTCTGTGTCTGTGTTGCCAAACAACTCTCCACACAAAGCATTTTCTGTATTGACATATAAAGTGGCATACTCTGGCACACTGATATCCCCAACTTTGATCAATTTTTATTGAGCAATTAAAGAGCAGCTGTCCCCTGAAAGGGTAATATATCTATTTCAGTTTTTTTTCTAAAAGACACAGTTTCAATTAAGTGGCTGTTTGACATGTGGTCTGAAATTCTTATTAGCAGTGAAATGGACAAATTGCAGTACAGCCAAGTTCAACAGAAATCCTCCCTGAGTATTCAGTCACTGAGCTGTAATTGCGCTCAGTGAAAGTGTGATTACATAATTTGAGTCTTTGTGAATAAGTTATATCAGGGTCTAAAATGTTAGTCCAGATATTTTCCCACATTATTCTTCACTAATGGAATATATGAAATCAAAAAATGATAGTTTAATGAGTGTCAAAGCCAGAAAAATGAACTGACTACAGAGGGCTGTAGTAAACTCACTGTGTCTTATTGAACGCAGACGGACATAGCCTCATTTTACTAACCCTCTCAGATTACATGATTTACTCAGTTGGATAGAGTCTAATCTCCTTCCAGTGATTCAGAAAGTAACCACTGACTTAAGGAAATCAGTTTCAAACCTGTTTTCACCACTCCATCCCTAAAAGCCGCTCTCAGCACATGGTTAATCCTTCATTTGGCAAGCTGCTCCATTACAACTTTTAACAGGGATTAGTGAATCAGAAGCAACAGGGTTCATAGTCATTTACACTCTGTCTGTCTGTGCGGCTTTAGATATGCCGGGCCTCCTCGAGTTCACACGGGTGACAAGTCAGACAAGTGTAGTCTGCTTGTTTTAAGTGTGACTGAAAAGTACATTGATTTTTCTAGAAAGTTGCAGTGATCCAAAGTGTCCACTTATTTCTCAGTATTTATTTAGAGACTACTTAAAATGTTCTGTTTATTTATTTAACACTTTGAGCTTCTGCAACATCTTCTAACAGATTGTAACTCTTAATTTTAAATGTATAAATCACTCCACCTTTCCTTATGAAAGCCTATAACTGCAGACCAGACCAGAAAGTGTTTGAAACAATTTCCTCAAGTATTGAGGTCAGCGTGAGTGTTATTTTCAAATCTGCATGGTGAAAAATAATTAGATCAGTTTAAGTAAATGTTTCAGCTCTGCTGCGAGTATTTCTGAGATAGTAAATGTCTTAGTATTGCAAAGAAACACATTTGTGTTTGAGGTGCTGCAAAGTAAAGGCAACAATACCATACTGTAAAAATAGATCATAGTGAAAGTACAGAAGTATTATTGACAAAAAGTTGCAAAAGTATGAAGTATTCAAAGCAGAAAATGCTAAAAAATATAATATAATTATGTTATAAGATTACTAATACTGATGCAGTAAGGTGTAAGTAGCATTTTAATGTTGAGCAAGTTTAATCTTATATATATTATATACACTGTTGGGGAGTTCAATCTCAAACAACATTTTAAATTTGGCTTAATTTATTAAGTAACAATAACTGTCAAAATAATGTAGTGAACTATAAAATATCATAGACTTGCAGTATTTGCAGTACAAGTACCTCAAATATTGTTGAGTAAATCTGTGTAGTTATAGTTAGTATTTCATCACTGCTGTGTGTTACTCTTCAAAGGCACTTGATCAGTGTACATATCCACATGGAGGTCTGTGGATCACTGAAGCTACCCTTCACATTAAAAGCCTCCTGTTAGGCAGCCTGTTGCATAACTTCAGCTGTCAGACTGAATTACGTCACCGCTCCACTGGGTCATGACCTGTATTTTCCACTCATGAGGGAAAAAGCACACTTAGAAATGAATAAATAATTCAGATTAAAGGCAATATGATTTTGGCAATAACACCAAGCCCTCTAAATGTTTGTTTAGGCCTACATGTTTAAGGCAATCAGTGGTTGATTACATTACAGAGTTTATTTACTGGATGTTTATGCATCATTTCCTCCTTTTTACATTTTGTGGCAATTAGCTTCACTGCACCAGGATGTTGTTGAATTTACTCAGTAAAGTGAACAATACGTTTATTCGTCACTTCTTCATGCTGTGTTGATTGATGGTACAAGATAAATTAAATAATATTCGGATTAAACTAAAACATCAGACCTCTTGTACCGGTGATAAAAGGTGTTCTCCAGTTGGCTCCAGTTTTGCTCTGTATGTGATTAAGAGTAGTGCAGCGCCACCTTGTGGCATTTAACTTGCTACTGCTGCCTGAAAAGAATTCAGGGCATTTGACATTGTTTAGATTTAGAGCCAATGCATATTTTATCAAATAGCTTCAGCAAATACTTTGTATTTTTCATCACTATTGCATAATCACATAAACCTTACATCAGGTTTGTATAATTTAGAGGTAGAAAACGGTTTTGTACCAAAATTACTGTCACATCAAACATTAAAAGATAGCACCTCTCTAAAGGTGGGAACACTTTGATGAAGGTCTTTTGTTGTTGTCATGTGAGCCATAAACCAGTCAAATGTATTTTGTCCTCTGTGACTTGAAAGTTTGATCTGATTTTACCTTTGCTGTTTTGGATCCTTTTGACTGATTTATATTTGTATATTTGTGACTCATGTTTTTGTTACCATTACTGTTACTTATTGTTTCATGCAGAGTCATGTTACTTATTACTTATACTTACATACTTTTCATTTATATTTGGCTTATATTGCAGTTTCTTGTCTAATTGATACTGTGTGATTTAAAATCGATGCCTTACTGAGGCAACATTTAGCTCAGTTGGTAGAGCAGCTGCCCCATGTGCGAAGGCTCAGTCCTTGCTGCGGGGGCCCAGGGTTCGAATCCGACCTGTGGCTCTTCCCCGTGTGTTGTTTCTCATCTCTCTCTCCCCACATTTCCTGTCACTCTTCGGCTGTTTCTGTCAAATAAAGCTTGGAAAAGGCCAAAAAAAATAATTTAAAAAAATTGTTGCCTTATTCCAGGAAGACTAATGGCCACTTTGTGGAAGCTAATGGGGACCCAAATTAACAATGAGAATAATAAATTAATATTAATATTAGAGACTAATGATGTGGTTCCCAACACTTCTGTGTCTGTGAGTATGTCTATAGTTGTTAGCAGTTGAGTGATTTCCATCTAAACTAAACTTAAAGGACATGTAGCAGATTTAGTGACACCTGGTGCATGTAGTGGGTGATTGCAACCACCACGCCTTACCCTCCCGTTTCAAGCCTAGAGAAACAATGGCGGCCCCACCTAGAGCTAGTGTTTAGTTTGTCCATTCTGGGCTACTGTAGAAACATGGTGGGCACATGGAAGAGGCCCAGCAATGTCTGTAGATATAAAAGTCTCAATCTAAGGCAACAAAAACATAACAGTTGTTATTAATGGTGATTATACACTAATGAAAACATAGTTTTGTATATTATATTTAGTTATGCCAGATTCTGTAAACAAAGATAGCTAAATCCAATGACAGTGTAAAGAATGGACAAAGCACAAGTAGCGTCACCCATTGGTTTTTGAAGTGCTGTTTTGAAGCCAAAAATATGCGGTGCATGTTGGCTCTAATTTAAAAATCAGCAAAGACGTGGATCATTGGTGGACCTGAGACAGGCTGAATGATGCCTGGGTGCTCTAATAAGCCATCTTTAACAGCACTTACCTGTTAATCAAAGCGACAACACTGTTAATTATGCGCAACTTTAAGCCTAAATAACGTTTAAAAGGGTGAGTTAAAAATTTTGCTATAGAGACCAAAACCATTTTCTGTACCAGGCTGTAAACATGTTTATTTCTGCTGTGAAGTTGGACATTTTAACATGAGCGCTTATAGAGAGTGACTCACTTCTGCAGCCTGTCTCAAGTGGCCGCTCACGGAATTACAGTTTTTAGCACTTCTGCATTGGTTTCATTTCCCAGCACTGGAGGTTGCAGCCTGGCTAAATCTGACTCTCTGGACTTTTAAATAAAATAACTGTATGGCCCATAGAGGTGGAAAGAAGAAGCAGAAGAACTTTTAATACTGATACTCCTGTAGGCCTAGTTGGACAAACAGTTGCACTGGAGCACCACGCCCTGAGAGGTCCCTGCTGTCAGGTAAAGCTGGTACCTGTAGATGGCATCCTGTCACAATCAACAGCAGACACGCGCGGGCTGGCTGCAACCAATCACAGCTCCGCCTCAGCTCAGCCTGAATAAAGTTCGCTTCTTCCCCCCCTCGCTTGACTTCGTGTGTTTTTGTGGAAACATCGTCCTCTTCGCGGCACTAAAAGATGTGGGCGAACAAACCACCTCTGGCTATGTGCGACACGCGTCGGCTCAAAGTGAGAGATACGAGCAAAAAGAGTCTGTAATAGGAAAAGAAGATGTATGTATGGCGCTTCTCCATCGCCTTAGCCCTCGGTTTGGTGTGGTATTTCTCTGACTGCGGTCGCACGGTGACACAGTACTTTATATGTTTCCTCTTCTGTTTTTCTACCCCGCTGTTATTCTCAAACTGTGGACAAGAGAGCGGCACTCAAACTGATGAAGAGACGAAGGAAAATCAACCCCAGGTATCTAAAAACATGTTCACATTGTTGGCTTTTATTGCTTTTATGAGCATCCTGTTGTAATGAGTTAAATATTAAAAATGGGAGCGTGACATGCGCCTGTAGATCATATCTGACCACTTTTGAAAGCCTTTTTATCGCATGTGCATTAAGTTAAATAAGTCTATTACTGGTAGGCTTGTTAATGTAAGTCAGAGTCCGCTTACCTGATACCTGATCTGTATGTTTAATATAACTAGTCAAATACTCACATACTTTCTCTCATAGCCTGAGGTGCTTTTTTTTTGCAGTGAGGCCTGAACAACTTGTTTTCACTCATCACATTACTCGCAGTCAGCCAAAGTTCAGGCCTTTTGTTTTGTTTTGTTTTGTTTTGTTTGTTTGTTTTACTATGTTCTTAATCTTCTCAGTCCCTGATTGTTGACTCATAGTTTTGTATTTTGCAGGAAACTGCGAAGAAAGAGTTGTTCGGTGATTTGACTGATGGAGGAAGGAGCCAGCAGGCTGAACCTCTGGAGTCTCAGTATCCACATGTCAAGAGATCTCTACAGCAAGGTGAGGCATGTTTGGGTTTTTTTTTTTTTTTGGTTAGAAGGACTATGTCTGACTGACTTCGGGGGTGCTTTGTCAGCAGGTTTAAGTTCTGTTTTAAGTTTACACAGTTGAGAAGTTTTGCATACACACAGCTGCAGTTGGAGCTCATGTTACACGAAGTGAGGAGGGGCTTTAAGCAAGAAAGGGAACAAAAAGATGAAAACCACACCCTCTCTCATAGATATAGATTATTTTTGCGGGGCTGTGATGTGTTGCAGCAGGAAATAAGATATCTGTTTTTTGTTCCGTGTGGTTGTCAGGCCTCGTTATTAGTGTTGTTTGCTTTGTATCCATTTTGGGCAGATTATTATCACAGCTCTGAGAGAGTGTGGCTGTAAACATGTACGTCATGATGACTATATTCACATTCAAACTCAAGATTCAAGTCAGACCTTGAACGAATTGTGGAACAGAGAAAGATAAAGTAAGCTTTTTGTAATGATTTGTCCTTGAAAGCACACTATGTTTTCAGTCCTAAATATAGCACTCATATTCATGAGCTTTGTTTGACACCATTTGAACTGTCCTCACATCACATGCATGGTAGCACAAACTCAGCTATAAGTCCGACCTCTCATTTTGTCAGTTTAACGCAGTACAAAGTTGCCAGGAACCCAAAAATCAATGTAAAATGACATGCACCTTTTATATAAATTTACAAATCTTTAGTCTTAATCACACAAAATATGACTATAGAACAGATTTAAGTTGTAATATGATTTGACTAATTATGCGAACATATTAAAAAAATGCAGGACATGAAACTATAATACGGTCTATTTAAATGTAAGTTATTTTATTTCAGCTAGCTTCTATGCCCTTTTCACTGAAAGTCTACGTCAAATATTAATAATTCAGTTTTAAAAATGTGTTTCAAAGAAATGTTTTATGGTCTGCAGACATAAATCAGCATGTTCACCGTTCAGCTTGTCTCTACATGATGTATAAATTTATGCTGCTGTAAATAAAGCCTGCTCAGTGTGTTCACTGATGAATAGACCTGTCCTCATCTCGCCATCAGCTCCTCGTGTTCAGAGGAAAATCCTGTCATGGTTATTTGTGCTCGGCTTGGAAATGAATAATTTGTACAGGAGTAAAAAAAAAAATAAATAAAAGAGCGCTTGAATTTCACCCAATTTCACTGCAGCCTGTGAGTTTGATGTTCAGGAGTAGAGCGTGGGAGCTAGGTGTTAATGTGATTTTCCTTTTGTGACTGTTCTCAGTGTTTGAGTGCGCCTATGCTCAGCTGGTCCTGCCTTGGTACGCCGTTCCCGAGCAGCGTGAGCAACAGCCTCTGCACCAAGTCCTCAGCAGGGAAGTCGACTTCGTAATCGACCAGATCATTGAGAGAGCCAAAGGCTTTGATGTTTGCCAGGCAGTCGTGGGCTCCATTCGGATTTTAACCCATCACTTGCATAGTGCGAAGCAGTCTGAGAGGTGATACAACTTTCAACTTTCTCAGTAAATGGCTCAGACTTCATGCTGCATGGGGTACTCTTTGTACTCAATAATGTGTCGGCACTCTATAAATACCTCCATATTTCTTTATCACCTATGAATAATTTACCTTGGTTTTACAAGATCATATCTTCAGTGACGTCCTAATGGGTGTTCTTATGCTACATGGTGTTTCAAGAGTAGTCCATCCCATTGCATTTAAGATTTAGATCCAGAGAGATATGTGGTGATAAACATATATGATCTTTTCTCTTTCAGAGAGCTCTTGTTCACTACCAGAGCAGAGGAGATCACAGTTCTCCGAGAGTTTGCTGATGCTCTGGTACGTAACCTTTTTCCCAAAGCTCTCTTGGGCCAAGAAGTCAACCGCTGTGCCTTAAATGAGATCGTTGCCTTAAAGGGTAAGAAGGCATTAAATTCTCTCTCTTACATAAGGGCTAAGCCTGCCATGACTTCTTTTACAAGTGTGAACTGCATGTAATCCCTTATTGTCAGTAGCATTGTGAAGCTTAGGACATGAATTTTAGGTTACATAAAAAGGAAAGCGCCTTCCACAGTGATTTGCCAATTCCCATTAAGGTTTTGTCATTTTTAGTTACAGATAAAATGTTTTATCTTGCTGAGTCTTGCTGAGCAGTAGGTTTAGCAATTAAGTCTGTAGCTCTGTTACAAAAAAGTGATTTTCACAGCTGTAGCAAAAAAAATATATATATATTTTCATGGGCAGATTTCTCTTCATCTTGGGATCTAGAAACAGCTAACTCCTGACAGATGCTTCATGTATTGATGCACATATAATTGAGCATTTGCAATAATGTTGTGCATATGAATTAAACAAATGTTAGAAATATAAAAACCATAAAAAACAAGACATGTTTTGTTTTTTCTTTTAGATTTTTAGTGTTTGTGTTGTGACAATCTGATTATGATGCTGTCTATTGTCCTCAGGTTTGGGCCTGTTGGTGACATGGCTGTCTGACCCTGACAACCTGAATCAGCTGGTGGTAAACCAGCTGGACAGCGTGACCCCCAAAGGCTCTGTGGAGGAGCTGTCTGGGTCAGACCTGGATCAAACCTCTCTGGCATCACAGGAGGGCGAAGGAGAGGGCAGTGAAGTGTAAGTGGCTGTCATCTTTTGCACCCTGCTGGCTTGACCTAGTAGTGAGCCTCAAAGCAATGACTGCAAGGGCCACCTTCTGTGTTTTGAAATTGGACCTGACCTGCTTTTGATATATATATATTTTTTCTAGAAGCTTGGAGGGAGCAGTGATATCACCTAGCACCAGGATCAAGGCCAAAAGGAAAGGTGTGTTGTATGATTGCCGAAATTAAAAGGCTGTAAGCTACAACAAAAGTGAGAAATCATTTCAGATGAGGGTGACGGAGACTAGAGAGAGGCAGATGGAGTAGTCTGTGGGCGTGAAGAGAACAAAAAACTGCTTATATAACGAATAGCAAGGTGACGAATAGCAAGGTGTTATCAGCTATGTGACATTAGAATTTTATTTACCCGTCTGCCTTTTAGCACACAATTAATCCTGTTTCTTTTGTTCAGACAGTCAATTACACAAATAGAAAACTGAATGCCAAATGATTTCTATGCCATTTTCAAGCAGTTTCTATTTTTTTTATATTGTAAACAATCCAACAGTATAATGACTGAACAAGAGCTGATTATGCCACAATAATTAACCTTGTGATACAGTAAATAAATATGTGTTTACTGTAATGATATGTCATAATAAATACTGAAGAAAACACCATCATCAACACCAACATTTGTCAAAGTCAAGTGATGGAATATTTATTTAGTCATACTGATTGTAACACAGAAAGTTTGATTAGTAATCATGCCTAATGAAATGTGGATTATATCCGTTGAATGTGATTCTTCAAAGTGGTTGTACTTCTTCATGCAAAATGCAGATTACAAAGAACAGTTGTTAAAGTGAAGATCAAGGTCAAGGTAGACTGTATTGCTGTTCTCTCCATGTGCAATACTTGGTATATTGGAAAGGCAAATTGTGTTTCTTCAGTGCTATGGTGTGCACAATAAAGAGAACGGGTACAATGGGATCTAAGTTTTATCTCTTTGTCTGTTGTCATTTTCAGCTAATAAGTTAAAGGAAGGATGGTCAAAATTTGTGGACAAGATGAAGTCCAAGAAAGCCAAGAAGAAGAAGATGAAAAAGATGGAGCAGGAGCTCATGTTCAGAATCATGGCGATCCAGGGAGACGTTTCCAATGAAGACGACATCAGCAGCAGGGAGGGCTCCATTCACAGCCAGCAGGAGTCTGACAGGGTGAGTCGACTGCAGATAATGCACTATATTAAACCAAAGAGGACAGCTTGTAAAACATGACAGATTCATTGACTCTGTTTTTTTTTGTTTGTTTTTTTGTCCAAACAACATCAGGAGGACAGTGATCTGGAGGACTACCTGACAAGCGTCCAAGAGGACATGATGGAATTTAAGCTGTCATATGAGATGTGGCGTGTCGGCTGCTGGACTGTCAGCATCCCTCATGTGAGTTATAAATATCAGTGGCAGTGTGGAATGTCCTGGAGGCTTGTTATCAGTCTGAGGCGCTGTAAAATCTTGTCCTTGGAATGGTATGTTAATGTTTGAGCAGGAGTTTAAAGAGGAGTTAACTGTGTTGTAGACCGACTGGGAGGATGGGGAGTTGATCTTCACTGCTCACCTGGAGGAGAAGGACAGCCCTGAGAACTTACAGTGGGACATCAGGAAGACCTACATGGATGTTATCTACTTCCGCAATAGATGGCAGGTAAAAGGCATTGTAACCGAAAGAAGATTTTCTGGTTGTTTGGATTTTTTTCCGTTGACATCAGAGAAGAGCTGTCTTATTGTATATTCAGCACAAGCGAGGATTGTTGTGTAAACAAACCACAACTTTTGTTTCACAAGTCAGGAATTTAACTTATGTGAACCACAAAATTTAATTACTATCATCTGGGATGCTCTTTTCTGCCAGAAGTCAAAGACAGTAGGGTTGACTATGCACTGTTAAGTCGTGACGCTCTCAAAAAAACACTGTTTTGATTGGCCTTTTTCAGGACTCAACCAGGCTACCCACAATCCTGGTGCTGGAGGACTCGGACGTCAACGATGAGGTCAAAGAAGAAGCCAGATTGTCAGTGGAACACTTCCTCCAGGTGAAACTCAGAAAAATGTACATGTGTCGACAAAAAAAACACTTGAAAATCTTGATGAACATCAACATCTTATTGTTTTCTTTTTTAGGAATTAGTTTCTGATAATCTGATCGGCCACACTCAACCGGTTTTCCAGTTCCTCTGCCCTCTTGACAAACTGCTGAATGAGGAGGAACATTATCAAGGCGTGTGGGGCATTCTGAGCGGCTTGGCTTACTTCCTGACTCCAGGTCAAGAGGAAGAAGAGGTAAAGATTCGCAGATCTGCTTTTCTTCAAGTTGACACCTTAAAGCCTGGGTCTAACTTCTGACTATTGTTCCTATCGGTAATAGTAAGATTAAAAAGTTGTCTGACGGGGAAAAAAACCCAGTGAGACAATCAGGCTAGACAAACTTATTTGTAAGAAAGAACAAAAGCAAACAGTAAAATTATTACTCAAAATGTTGAGTGTAAACATCCTTTCCTGGTTTACCTTTGGCCTACTTACCATGGTTGTACGCACATACAGTTTTCCTGTACAGTAAGGGGTTATTACAGCCATCACTCACTTTTGGTTTTCACTCCATAAAAGGGACAGGCTTGTTTACAACTTTGCCTGATCATATGACTGCTTGTATTTCTTGCCCTGTGGGACTTTTGTTATTTCTTGCCCTGTGGGACTTTTTTGGAATAATGGCAGTGTTCCCAAATCATTATCATAACCACTACAACCATGACCACAGGTTTTATTTAAAAATGGAAATTAGATTCAAGATGTAAGCATCCAGGGATTAGGATATCCTGACGTTTAGTCCCTAGCACCAGTGTGTGTAACACTGACTTTCTCTTAAATATTAAGAGTTATTTTTTCAGACTATAGAAAATTTGGTGGAGTGCCCCTTTTTTTTAAAAAAAAAATGTCTTCCTGAATAGATATGTATGGCTTTGTTTAGTTGCTGGTGTCGGCCGGTGCCTCAGGGTCAGCTGTCACAACCTGATTGTTTTGTTTTCCTTTGCAGAGCTCCAGCCCTCAGACAGAAGCCCCAAAAGAAATCATAGCACCATCTTCACATTCAGAATCCACAGCTCTGCCTTTAGAAAACCCTGGGGCCTTTACTGGGAAGGGCATTGATGTTCCCCATACGACAGTTCCAACTATTGTTATCTCCCAATGCGATCCTCCTTCAGAACCGCCTGAGGAAGCCGAAGCCGAAAAGGAGCCACAGTCTGCAAACGAAAACTCCTTCCAGGACAAAACTGAAGACTCTGATAATCCCTTAACCTCTCACTTTAAAATGATTTTCAAAGGACTGGCCCGTTCCAGATCACAAGAGTCTCTGGCCTCAGCAAAAATGAACAGTGACGAAGACCCGCCTGATTCAGACTCCATGCCTCACTGCAGCCAGAATGGAGACTTGCAGGAGGAGAGCGCAGAAGGTCCATCGTGGCGTCATTTCAATGCAAGGTCAAATAAAAAGGAGAAAATAACTTTCAGGCTGTCTGGTGGAGCGAACAAGACTAAAGGGAAGGACCAGGGCACTTCGCCAAGAGGGGAGGACTGTCCAAAGAGCCAAGGCAAATGGGAACAGATGGAGGCGACCAAAGCCATATTTGATCTGCTGAAAGAAATATCAGGTTTGTTTAGTGTTCAGACTCGGGGGATTATTCACAATATTACGAGTTATAGGATCATACCAGTGTTTTTGTATGATGCCCACTTACTAAAAATCATGTATAATTTACTGCTAACCCTTTTAAAGCATACTGCAGCTTGTTAAATTAATGAATGCACATTCCTTAAAGTCTGGACAGCCAGTTGTTTTAGTTCATTTCATTACTATGAAGACATCAACCTGTACAGACTTGACAATCGGCTGAGAAGCTAATACTCTGCAGGGTTTATCAGCATGAAGTATTTTAAGGTGGGTTGCCTGCACGTGCTTGTTATGAGCTCCAACAATCCAAATTTGACAGCTTACAGCCAAATGTGCTCATATTCGCAGTGCATGTAATTTAGAAAAGAAACGAGAAGATGGACAATAAGCACACACTGATGTGATGAAAATGTCCTTCGTAGCTTTATGCACTGAAACTGTTTGTCTATGTAGATGGATATCTAAAATGCAAAGGTAATTTTATGTTTGGTTAACAAAATGTTTCACTACTCGTCCAAGAAGCTTCATCAGGAAAGAATAACACAGCTGTGGGAAAGAATAAGTAACCTTACTGTGATACATTCTTCAAACATATAAAGGCTTCACAGGAAGGGAGGAAGAAAGTGTTAAGTGCTAATCTTGACAGTCACAATGACTATCAATTGGCTTGTGAAAAAGTCTAACTGTGTTCAAGTTTTAGAGACTTAATGAACCAGGTCAAGTCAGTTTCTCTGTAATATGCACAACATATAACACCTTCCATCTTCAGCACCTTGATTTGAATATGGAAAACCATCAACACCCAACTGTGCAGCTGCAGAGCTTTGTTTGTTTATTTAGCTGTTGAATCTCAGCTCAGACATTCTTATCCACCCCTGTAAGCTGTACAAATAAGTTTAAAATATCTATGACAAGCAAGCTAAAACATGCAAAAACACTGATACGGTCCTTTTTGGAAGTGCTCGTGAAGATAAACTCATTATACTTCATCTCTCTTAACAGGAAACTCCATCCTCATAAACATATTTGATGCCATATTGAAACCTGTTATGCCCATATTAAAAAAGTAAGTTTGGTGTTGATGTCCACTCCTTCCATATGACTATTTGGATTGTTGCCTATAAATGACTTCTGGTTGTGCTGTGTTCTTCTCCAGAAAGGTGAACTCCTTCTTAAACAAGATGAACCCAACAGAAGTGCAGATGGCCTCATACATCGACACTATGCGTGACAAACAATGGCCAGATTCTCAACCAGCAACACCTCCTCCTCCTCGCACCGATGAGGAGAAAAACGAGACCAGGGAAAGAGCGCACAACCTAATCAATGCCAGATGTAGGTCACGCCTTTCTACACATGTAGGAAATATCCAGTTACTCTTTGCAGTTAATTAACTAAAATGTGTTTTTACACTCTCTCTGCAGATTCTCACTATCTTGTCCTGAAGAAAACAGACATGGAGTCTGTTTTTAATATTTTCCAGGACAGTGAAGAAAACAAAACACTGGTCTATGTAAGTAACTCAACATTTTACTTTCTGTCAACCATTTACTGTATCTGATTTTCACATTTGATTAAATATAGCATTCAAATCGTTGTGATTTTCTTGCCCTGTCTTTCATAACAGAGACTCCTGTCATTCCTTTTGAGGGAATTCTTTCCCAATGAGCAATCCCTAACTGTGAGCACAGCTGCGCTACAGAGAGTGACCAGCTCCACCAACTGATCTGTGAACCCATGATTGTGTTTTTAATGGTATTTTTACATTTTAGAATATCAAATTATTTATTAAATAATGTGCCTTAAAATATTTGACCATTACTATATCAATATTGTTTCTACCTTGAACATATCAAACATACTGTGAACATTTTGTGAATTCCCTTTTGGTTTTTATTTTGTAAAGTTGAACTGATGTAAGCATGACTTAATTGTGTGTGAAATCGTAAACTTTCTTTGCGGGAGCCAGTTTTCCATATTGTACTTTTATTGTTAAACTCATAGGAGAAAGTTCTGTAAACTATAGTTCATGTTTGCAGTTTGAATTTCACCCTTCACCTTTTTAATGTGAAAGAATTTAAATTTTCTAAAATATTTTGTGTCACTTTGAGCACCCTTGGTGAGAGTGTCGGTATACTGGTTAATTTGGCCTTAGGTTTTATATAATGGAATATATCACAATGGACAAATCAAATGGACAGTACCACTATCAAAGGAAACTTGAAATAGTGTTCATGTAAATAACTTGAATTAATTCCAAATAAAAATATTTTAATATGAAGTTTTTTCTTTTCAATTTGAATTCCTATTTTATGTCCTTAGATGTGTTTAGACTCTGTAAAAGATAAAAATAGTATATGTAGAAATAAATATAAGATGTAAATTAGTTGCTGATGCCAGCAGCTTATTTGCTCTGAGGCATTATTTGAGCAAAGGATGTTTCAAATGAGTTAAACAACTTAATCCACCTGGGGAAATCCTGTAAGTAAAGTGTGAGATGTATTAAAATAATTGCTTAAATGAAAATACTAGACCAGAATGTCTTGGTAATATCTGCATATTTTTCTACTGGACTAAGTTACAGTCAAATAAATTTGCTGACATTCCTCAGATTTGATCCACTGTATCAAAATCAACTTGAAATGCTCTGCTGATCAACTAAAAAACAATTTATATGCTAACATATTTAGCCTTGTTTCTCTAACCCTTAATGCAAATGCTGCCTCTAATGTTCACACTTTCTCATTATGGAAGTGTAACAGAATTAATTGCAGGATTATTCTGGCCCAGGTCACAGGAGGGAGATTATCTGGCAGCGTAACGGCATTAATTCTTTTTTTTTTTTTTTCACCCAAGTTCCCTACAGCAAGGTAGCAACATCACACTGAACCAGACACTTTAATTTACAGAAGCAAACTGGTCCAGCTTATTTGATCCTATTACCAGCCTCAGGTGATGACTTGTTAACATGAATTCAAAATGACAATATGAGGATGAAAGTATTAAAGCCAGTATTTGTTTTATTTGTGTTAACCTCTTAAACTGTGCCAGACCCACCACTGGTCCAGTCTTTACTTGTTCATTTTTGCTTGTCTAAAAATTGTAATTGGACCTATTCTGGGGCCTTCAAGAACATACATGGGCCTCATTAGAAGATGGAGTTTGACCAGACTTCATTGGCTGATGAAGATCATATGATGTGATTGAGAGTCTCAAAAACAGCTACTAAATGGATGTCTTACTGCTAAAAGCACAAAAAGGTTGAGAACCACAGTAGGCCACTGAAACTCTGAAACAGCAACAATGTCAACGATAGCAACTACAAATCAGAAAAAGATTGGATATCATAAAGTTATATCTATGGAAGCATATTGCTGCCACACGAGACGATAATGGCTCTGATGGACTGAAAACACTTTCTGGGGAAAGGAGGGGTTCAGATGGAGGGAGTGATATATGGACTCAAGGCCAGCAGCCTGTAGCCCAAACATCAGTGAGCGGGCACTTCACTCAGCTGGTCTAGCTAGAAAAATGTACTTTAATAAATTATCACATTTTAACGTGAAATGTTTCAAATAACAAAAGTTATAACTTGAAAGATCTATTGGAAAAGAAGAAAAATCATAGTAGTTCAGTATGTGGGGATTTGGCTTGGGAACCGCAGGGTGGCATTCAGCATAAACCATGAAATTTTTAGGTTTCTGGTGTGGCATCAATGTGCTTCCGTACATATAAGTTAGGCCAAAGCTAAAAATGTATTAGCATAGAAACCATAAAATCTGGATTCAAAGTACAACGTGGCTGTCAGATTAGTCCCATAAACCAGGAATAAGTATAACCTTCAAAGAAGTAGAGTGTTATGGAATTTTCTGTCTTTTAGTTACAAAGGGCCGCGCAAGGCCTTGGGGTCATAGACAGTGACAGCACTAAATCATATCACAGAAGACGCTCTCTCTTTGGTATGTGAGACCGCTGTTTGTATTGCTGAAGGCGTTCAGGTGCCAGCCTATCTCAAAGTTGCCTGATGACCAGGGTCGATGAAACTGCATGTTGGCCTCCTAGACATAATAGATGGCTAACTGTTGACGGTCCATTTACATGAACAGACAACATTAGCCCCAGACTAGAATGTGTTGAAGGTGAACACTAACATGGATCATAGGTGTGATTGGCAAAGGACAAAAAAGCAGGAAAATATGCAGCGCACCTTCCAGGATGCGGTGGCGACGGGGGGAAGAATCACACCCCTGATGGATAAATACATTCCCTTTGACTATTTTTGGCTGTATGGTATTTGTGGCGTCATCTGTATGGGATAAAGTCTGACCAGTAGCATGAGTTGGGCAGAATAGAGACCAACTCGTATGCATACGTGATCGTATGTATGAATGTCTCTAATTCTCCTTGGCTAAGCTTCAATAAATATTACAGCATAAGACATCAGAGTCTCCTGAACACTTTCTTCCCTCCTGACCTAGTGACATTGAAACCAGTGAAAAGAATACAAAATTACAATAGATCAGCATATTAACTTGTGTAAGAGCTAACATGATAGTAGTAGTAAAACTGACTGCAGAAAGAAAATGAAACATTTTGTTTTGGTCACAGATCATGTCTGACAAAATGGCGGACAGTTACACTGTTGCTACTAGCAACAGACTGTTCAACTGAAACTAACTGCTGAAGAGAGCAACGTTTCTGAAAACACCAAATATGTTCGCCTAAATGTGGAGAAATGATGTATAAAGACATCTGTAATGTTAATATTTGAGCGGGGGGACTCAGCCATGTAATAAATGATGAAGTCTTGAGTTTGTTAAAGAAGTCTGTTGATGGAGATATGTAACAAGCTGATCTGTGATGAACATTATAGCGTCCTTATGCTTAGAGGAATGTAAAACGGAGACATGGAGACAAAATGGGAAAGGAGAAAGAATGAAGATTATAGGGAAAGTTGCTTTGTCAAAAAAAAAAACCCCTCCGTTCTGAAGTATCTAACCTCAAGAAGACGTCTCTTTCCCGGGTGCTGGAGCTGGCCGCTCCTCCGCTCCGGCAGGGGGCAGCTCTGCGATGAACAGCCGCAAACAGTCCGCTGTGTCCAGTAATCCAAGATGTCTGCGCCCTGAAGGATGCTGCTAGCGGCGTGAAGGTACAGGACGAGTGACAGGTATGAAGACACCGTGCTTTATATCGTTTCTTTAGAGCTGAACACGCTCCTCTGTGAACTGTTATTATAGAGGGCTTAAGCCGTTTATGTGGGATACTCGGAGTGTCAGTGCAGGTGACAGTTCGTGTAGCTTCTTGCTGTCCAATGTGGACTTGGAAGTGTCTCAGCTGTGCGTCGCACTTATTTTAAGGAATTTAGTTTGAGGAGGATTTTAAAGGTGATATTATGTTGTTCACACATTGTATCAGTACTGTTCTTCATCACGTGATTTGATGAATGAAACGGACCATCAACGGAAAGACTAATAATAAATCTTTAACCCTCTGCATTCATGGTGCCCAAACTCAAACAGAGAGCAGAGGCTGAACATTGATCATTGATTCAGTGTGACATTGTCACGCTGCTGGACATGTGGTATATATGGATATTATATATATATATATATATATATATATGATTTACATGTTTGTCACTACTGGAGCTAAGTAATCTTTTCTTTTAATGCCACCATAAAGAAATGTGTCTTTAGTCCCTGTTAACCATATAAAAAAATGCAAGTTAAAGCCCTCGTCCATGACCTCTCTCAAGTCATAACTCATACTCGTTTGTGTTCTTGGTTATTCATTTGAAGTGGGCGAATACTCAATAGACTCTTTTCACTGCATACATTTGACTTACAGAAGATAAAGCTTGACTAATGAACAGTAGTTAACATTATTATTATGAAGTGTCCCAGTGAGCGTGCACTATACCAGAAACTCACCTTAATGTGATGCATCCATCGTTAATGTTATTCATTAATGTTATTCATTTTCCTGGTTTGATAAGTGAAAATATCTGCTGTGAAAAGAGAGCGAGCAACAGGTCAATGACGTTTTGAGTTAAACATGATGTAATGAACCTTGACTTTCATTGTTGCTTATTATATCATGGATATTTAATCATATAAAGAAGTTTAAGTTTTCAGAGTTTTTGCCGAAATACACTCAAAGGAGACAAGAAAGCTCTTCTGCTTTATTGGCAGTGAACTCAAGTCTTAACTGTTTTACTTCACTGACCTGAATCTTGGTAGCTTTACTAGCATCAAATAACTAAAATGTTTTTTTAAAGATTTTTTTTGGGCCTTTTTCAATCTTTAGTTTTGACAGAGATAGCTGAAGAGTGACAGGAATGTGGGGAGAGAGAGATGGGGAACGACATGCAGCAAAGGGCCGCAGGTTGGATTCAACCATGCTCTACCAACTGAGCTAATCGACACCCCTAAATAACTAAAATGTTTGAATCAAATGAATCTGATTCCCAGCAGACATTTTGACCATCGTTGTAGAAAAGGCACAGGCGGAGCTAATAACATCAACAATGGCTTTGTTCCAGCAATTATTACAATGCAGTGCAGCAGTGGATGATGTTATTAGCTAGCCCTGTGTTTGACAAGTAAAAATATCCATCTGAGCTGTATGTTCTGCCACTGAAAAGTCTTCATTCGTGGCTGGAAAGTGTGAATCAACTTTTAGCAACCTGACAGCATACTATGAAGTATGTGTGTGTTTGCAAGTCTATTGAATTGATGTTGTAATAAGCTCTGTTGTTTAAGAAGGGGTATTTACCAACAACAACAACAAACCAAAGAAAGATTGTCTGTCAGAACCACACTGATTTAATTTGTAATGTGTGTGAATGTCCTCACAAATAAACACAGAGGAGGAGGACAGAGAGGATTTGTTAAAAAAAAATGGCATTGGGTGATTCATAGTCCCTGCGTCACTTATGGAAAGCTCCAGAAGACATAGAAAAAAATCACCTATTTGAATAAGACTAAAATCTGTTTTGCAGGACAGTAGTTAAGACCATATATCACAGAAAAGGGTGACAGGTTGTTTGTCTGTGAGTTGTGAGCAGGACCATGTGTGAGTGTTTAGCAGTAAAAGAAGCAAAGATTTGAGAACAGTCAGAACAATAATTAACAATATTAATTAACAACAATGATAACAATTTTAATTTTCTAATCTTGGGTAATCACCTCACAACCCCTCAGGTTCCCAACACCTAGGCTGGAAACCAGTGATCTAAACTGTATATGCCTGAACACTTTAGATATGATTGAGAACATCATAGTGTTTTAAAAAAGCTGAGTCATTTCCTAACTGCACATATTTTTCTGCAAAACTGAGATCGAACTTTAGCTTCATCCAGATTCCTTGTAGCTGCAGGGATTTAAAGTTTGACCCCTGTTAATTCTGCTCTATCTCCAGTTGACTTGCCACACACCCACGCTGTTATGTATATTAATCATACTTCTCTCCAATATTCTGAATGTGAAGTCCAGCTGCAGCAGGAGCTCGGACCCAGGGGGGCAGATGGCTCCAGAGTTCAGAGCCTTTTACTGTCGCTTTCTGGCTGCAGTCACACTTGGCTTGCAGTTTCAGAGCTATAATTCTGAAGACTGGATTTTATAATGTCAGAGCCTTGTGTATCCACATGTTGCAGAGAGATGGCTGTGGTATATCTGCTGTGTGTGTAATCATCTAAATCTGTGACTGCACTTCTTTTCCTGCTCTTCATTGTGAGCAACGAGAATGTCTCTTTTTTTTTTTTGCCAAATAAAACATGAATCCAGACTGAGAACATGATATATCCTGCTGCGAGTTGGAAGATAAAAGTTAGTGTTGTGGCTCTAATGTAACCTTAGGCTGTTTGTTGATGCACTCCTGTTGTTTTTATGCTCAAATATTAGAAAAAAAAACCTCACAGCTATGCAGCCACAACATGTAGCCATAGCCATGCAGCCTGCCTGAAAAATATATCAGAAGATGAGCTGCTGTTTCCCTTTTTTGTACGTCTCAAGTACCCTTCCTGCAGCTGATGCGTCATTGTTGCTGTTTGGTGTTTTTCAGATTTATTCTGAGTACAGGCAGTTTGTAACACATTCGGTCGTGCCATTCAAACATGATGGGGAGAGGAAAATGTAATTCAGAGGAGTCAGTAAAGAAAACAGCCACCCTGGGATTTGAATACAGGCAAGCAGAGATAATACATGCAGGGAGTTTAGACTGAGAGTCATCACTATTCATGTAAAAGGTCCTGGTTTGAACCAAGACTGCAGTGCTGGGCGTGTGTGTGATGCTTCACTTGTCAACTTTTCACAAAACCGCTTTAAAACAGAGCAGAGGACAGCTGCTGCCCTCATTAACTGTCTTATTTTTGCACGGTGACTGCTTAGCAACAGGAAGACAAGTAAACTGATGTAACACAGTGCGCGGCCACAAGTGTATGGACATACTGAACAATACACCCATGTGTTACTGTTGCCGAACATCTCATCATCCACATATTTTGCAACAGCCTTGACTGTTCTGATAAGGCTTCCTGTGATATTTTAGAGCCTGGCTGCAGTGAGGTGAGGCGCTGGTGTTCGGTGACCTGACTCACAGTTGGTGCTCAAGTTAATGCCATGAAGTGTTGTATG